>OX421401.1:31754662-32194662 GCA_949126875.1 Lochmaea capreae
ACACAAGAAACATTGTGGTAATGGCCTCTACATGTATCAACCTCCCAAGCTTTGGAATCATTCATTCTCCATAGTTTAACCTGTCTATCGTCAGCACCTGATACTATAAGTGGCAAAGTTGGATGGAAACTAGCCCAATTAACACCTCTATCATGACCCTCTAAGACATGTTTCACTACAGCATCTGCCTGGCCAAATAGATCAGTGGCACCAGGATTTTTCAAATGTTCTTCAAGTCCAGCAGGACCAGGAGCTACATTTTTCTTCCTCAGACCTAAATATTATATAAACATAATATCAATTGTGAAAAATATTCAGTCAATAAATTAATACCTGAAATATCCCAAACTCTAACAGTGGAATCTAAAGAAGCAGATACTACCAAATCTTCAGTGTTATGGAATGCAGCGCACATAACATAATGATTATGTCCAGTTAAAACACATATGCAGGTTCTACTTTGCCAATTCCAAATTCGTATTGTTTGATCATCTGATGCAGATAATATCCAGGGATATTCATGATGAAAATTTGTAGCGCGAATATAATCCAAATGTCCCAAAAGTGTAAATAGGCATCTTTTTTGTTTGTAGTTCCATACTTTAATTTTATAGTCATCTCCTCCAGATACGAAAAGGGGCTGTTGATTATGGAAGCAAATGCCTCTTACAGGTCCATCATGTTCTTCGAATTTTTCTAAGAGTGTACACATACGATAATCCCAAAGTTGAATGCAACCATTATGGAGAGTAGCTAATATCCAGGGTCTTTTGGGATGAAAAGATAATCCTTTGACTCGAGCCGATTTTGTTTCAAATTTGGTCAACATTTTGTTACTGTTATCAACTCTATATATACACGAAAGGATGCAAAACACGTATATCAATTTATAATATTAACAAACCCTAATGTACTTGTAGTCAAGAATTATTTTCATTTATTTAATAAATTTTACCAAGTATTAATTGACGTGGAATATGCAAACCAGTCAAAATACCCTGACACGTCAAATGTGTCAAAGTATCTGGTTCCACAGATAACCTACTTCTGTTCTTCAACTTCAACTTTCATAGAACCGTAGGGCATGTACACCGACTGACAGTTGACATTGACAATACCCCTGTAGAAAAACAGAGGCTTGTTTTTAATTCCCCTGTCGATCCAACCAACGAGTTAGCTCGCTGGATCCACCATGTAGAGATGGCCATGGATCATTTGATCCACCAACTGCGTTTTTATATTAATTGGTGGATTTTAGATTGAATAAATGACGCGTTCATTTATTACTGTTGCATCAACCAAAATTGCAAACCATTCCACCGCTGTTTCGAGGTAGTGGATGAATTTGGTGGATTATAAAATAAAATGATAGCTTAACCTCAAAAAAGTAAAGAATTGAAGCGGTTATAGCGAATTATTAAAGACGGGGACGAATAAATAGAAATCAATTTAGAATGAATGAATGATATGATTAAGTATTAACTGCACTATATATAGGTACATACGCCCGGCTAGTAACCAAAAATTGATACGGATCATACTCCCACTCTATGAATTTTGCCTAATGTCAACTGGTAATATTTGTCATTTGTGTCAATTGTGTCACTCATAAGTCATAATCATAATCAAACAACAACGTTTTGGAACGTTTTAAAGACGGGGCTGGTAAAGTTAATGTTATACACTAATACACTTCTTAAAACTGGGATATATGTTGATTTTAAATTATAATAAGTATACGGTCAGTTTTAGTCGTTAGTAGGTAATTCATTAAATCTAATAAATTAGTATGGGTTCCAGTAGTAAGAAGTATAAAGATAAAGAACCAAGAAAGAGACGTCATGATGATTCTAGTGGATATGATGCACCAAAAGAGAAGAAACACAAACACAAAAAGCACCATCACAAGGAAAAGAGACGTGAAAGGTCTAAATATTATGAGGAAGATGGTAAATCTCGTCATTACGACAACGTGGACAAAAAGTCAAAAAAAACCTATGAAAGTGATGGTCAGTATTACAAAAGTTTAAGGACTATAACAACAGATTTGAATACTTTCCCGTTGCTAAGTTTTACTGTAACTTATTTATTAATTTAAGGGTTTTATTGATTATAGCAAAATTTATGCATTCTTCACACATATTTATTCAATTTCAGGTTAAAAATATTTAAGAAAATAATTACTGTGCACACATTCTGCACTATTTACTACTTAAAATAATATTTTTCAGATTCAGATGTTATTGAAATCATTGACAACGATACATCCGCTCCCCAAGCCTCAACTAAACCAACCTATACAGAGTCGCCCACCCACACCACTTCAAATAAACAAAATGTTGAAAGTCTTTCAATCGACGAAACTAATAAACTTAGAGCCAAGCTAGGTTTGAAACCTTTAGACATGGGTAATTCTGGAAGTAATTCTAATAATGTAAACAATAAAGATAATAATCTAAAGAAAGACGATTTAGGCGAATTTTATCATAAACCAGCTGAAAATCTTATACATAAAGCCCAACAAGAAAAAATACGGTCAAAACTTCAAGAAATACGAGATAAGCGACAAATTCATTCTAAATTATCTTCAGTAAAGACTTTAGGTGAAAGTGACAGTGAAGATGATTTATCATCATGGGTAGACAAAAGTAGAAAGATTGATAAAGCCAAAAAAGAAGCAGAAAAACGAGCAAAAATGCTGGAGGAATTAGATGCTCAGTTCGGTATTAGTGATTTTGTTGAATCAGAAAATAAATCGAAAATGAAAAATAAGTACACAGAAAAAGATCTTCGAGGACTTACAGTTCAACATGATGTTGAAAGTTTTGATGAGGAGAAAATAATTATTTTAACTTTGAAAGATAAGGGTGTTTTAGAAGAAGAAGATGATGTGTTAGAGAATGTAAATATGATAGATAATGAAAGATACAAAAAAAACATTGAAAATAAAAAGCAGAAAGCTATATATAATCCTTACGAAGATTCAGAATTTGATGAACATGGAAATTACCAAGAAAAAACGTTATTATCAAAATATGACGAGGAAATAGATGGCGCCAAAAAAGATAATTTCAAGATAGGCTTCGATAATGCCTTTGAACGCAAACAACAAGCAGCTCAATCAGTTAAAGCCAAATTAGCTCAAAAACGATTAGAAAGTGTTGCTGATTCAGGACTCAAAATAGCCTCGGACTATTATAATGAAGAAGAATTAGCCAAGTTTAAAAAACCAAAAAAAAAAATCAGAAAAATAAGAAATAAGGGAAAATTACTAACAGCTGACGAATTAAAACCCGATAACGCTGGTATTGAGGCTATAGGATCCAGAAGACCTAAAATCAAACAAGACGAAGACTATGATATAGATGATATACAGCTCACAGATATTCCTACAGACATTAAAGTAGACGAAGATAAAGATGACTTTTTAGAAAAAGCCTTACACAAAGCTAGAAGAATAAAACAAAAAGAAATTATTGTAGCTACTTTAATAAAAACTGAAATCAAAGCTGAGCCAGAAGACAATAACATTGATGGTAACAACATAGTATTGAATGCCACAGCTGAATTCTGCCGTACATTAGGAGATATCCCTACGTACGGTAAATCTGGTAACAGAGAGGAAACTGAAGATAACATTGACTTTGAGAAAGAGATTCAAGAAGATATAGCTAATAGTGATGATGATTGTGAAATTATCGAGAGTACAGGTTGGAATAGTGTAGATCCGAGTCAACAAGGTATCAGTTCCACACAAATTGGTGTTCAGGATGTGCAGATTTTAGGAGAAGAACCTGATGTTAGTGCAGGTGTGGCTGCTGCACTTCAATTAGCCATGAGCAAAGGTTTGTTTAAATATTTCTCTATTTCCTGGTGTAATTTTCTACTTATTTTTTTCGAAATTGCAATCCAGTAGCTCTAGCGAATTAGATTCTAGCGACAAATCATAAGTTTGGGATAGATTTTAAGTTGAATACTTACCTTGTTTTGAAATTGTCATAAACTTAGATTAGAGTAATTGGCATATTCCTCTTTGACTGGTGAGATTATCTACCATTCTAGAGATTTTTGTGCCGTCCACTTCCTTGTGGCCATATTTATTGTCGACTTTGCGACACCGCAGAAATGTTCAGGTTCAATGATTGGCATTGATGAGCTTTGTCTGGCCAATTCTTTGCCCTTATGTCATAAGTTTAACAATACTTCCACCATTTCTTATTTGATTCCGATTGTTTCCATGGAGTATCTTCAAGGTCAAATACCCATGGAATAAAAATGGCACCACCTTTGATCTATACTGAAACTAATGCAAAAAGAATCATTGAGAAAAATAAGTAAAAATATACATACACTTCGAATTGAAACCCCCCTTCCTTTTTAGAAGTTTGTTGCTCATTTACTTTGTGATAACAATTTTTCAGGTTATCTTGATAAGGAACAAAATAATCGTCCGTCAAACTCACGTCTCGCTCATCTACAAGCTAAGAATTACTCTATAGAAGATAAAGCATATGGAGATGAAGGAGAAAGACAAGGTAGAAGAGAAAGATATGCTGGCCCTATAACAGATTTTAAAGAAAAAGATACTTTTAAGCCGAATGTCAAATTGGAATATATCGACGATGATGGCCATATTTTGAATTCAAAAGAAGCTTTCAGGTAAGAAATACACATTTTGGTTCATTTCAACTGAATTTAATTTCATTATTTCCTTCAGGTATTTATCGCATAAATTCCATGGAAAAGGACCGGGCAAGAATAAAGTAGAAAAGAGAATTCAGAAGAGCGTGCAAGAACAATTGATGAAAAAAATGAGCTCAACGGATACTCCACTTGGTACTCTGAATATGTTACAGGCCAAACAAAAAGAAACCCAATCGCCGTTTGTGGTTTTATCTGGAAACAAACAATCACAATCCACATCGTTGTCAAAAACGAGGCGATAAACTAGAACGTTTACATGTAATGGACAAAACTTTACGAGAATGTTGTCAATACATACAGAAAAAAATCTAAAAAAAAAATATTAGGGTTGTAAGTATCTCCTGATTATATTCTATTTTATTTTGCTTTTCTCCATTTGTATAATATATTTAATACAGTAGATATGAATTAAAGTTAATGTATTGAGTAATTGGTATTTTCTTTTCAAAATTGCTAGATGTCTCTAACGGTGGAAATATTGGAGCCACCAACTGATTAAACATTTTTCTCTCAGTAGGAACCTAGCAGTTCTATATCTGTAGAGTAGGGAGGGTGAGTGTAGGCTCACAGCACTTAGGCCACATGTGACCCATTGTACATCCTCCCGAGGAGTTCTTCCTAGGTCATCGTCCATCCTGTCCTTTCCAGGAAGGTGGACAGGTCACTAGGAGACATCTCCTTCATATCGGCAGGTGTAGGCCAAGACTCACCGAACACACACTCTCTTATTGACGATAACTCCGGACACTCGCATAAGACATGCCTGACAGTTTCATCTTCCTGTTCACACATCCTGCATAGAGGTGTGTCCACTAGCCCCATAGTATGGAGGTGTTTCCCTAGTTGACAGTGACCAGTCAGAAATCCTACTGTTAAACGTAGGTTTCTCCTGGTCATCGCCAAATATTTCTTCGACTCCAGCTTCCCAGGGTCGCCCAGGGTGATCCTGGCAAGATTGCATCCTTTGATTCCATCCCATCTCTTAAGGGATTGAGTATGGGTGTAGCGTTTGGCTAGTTCTGCAATTGTCGAAGTCGTTAGGCCGTAGATGTCACTGGGTCCTAGAATTTTTAGTCCAGCGGCTTCCCTGGCTAAAGAATCAGCAATGCGATTTCCTTTACTCCTGTCGTGCCCTTTAACCCACCTCAGGATAATATTGTTATCTGCCGAGGCGTCAGCTAAATCTTGGTGGCACTCTAGTACTAGCCTCGATATAACACGTTGTCTGTTTAAGGCTAATAGGGCTTGTCTACTATCAGTGCAGATTATTATGTTTTTGCCAGAAATTCCTCTTCTGGTTAGTTCTTTTGTGTAAAGTAAACTCCACATCCTGAGCCTTCTTTCATTTTTGAACCATCTGTATATATGTGTATTGCATTTGCAGCACCTGGCTCTGTGTTCTGTTTTATTTGAATTTTGTAGGGTTTGTTAAACAAAAACCTGGGTTCAATTGCATCATTGGTTGCCTGCAGCAGAGGTAGCGCAGTGAGCGCTTCCTGCCACAGGCTCAACCTCAATTGGCCCACTCCTACTTCGGGGTTTACACCAGCCGTGCGCAATCGTACCATGGCCATTAACGCAACCTCTTTGACGTACAGGTCCAGAGGGGTCAGACCAGTAATTAGTTCCATTGCTGCGGTTGGTGTTGTTCTCATGGCTCCTGTGATGTTTAAGCAAGCCATTCGCTGTATTTGATATAATTTTTGGATGGCCGTTGCTTGTAGAACCTTCGGTCCCCATGCAATTGCTCCATACGTTAACATGGGTCTCATTATTGCAGTGTAGATCCAGGTAACCACACGGGGTGACAAACCCCATGTGCGTCCCACTGTCCTCCGACACTGCTCATAAGCCACATATGCTCTTTTTGCTCTGTTGTGTAGATGAGAGTTCCATGTTAGTTTCCTGTCGAGGGTAATACCAAGGTATTTCACGTCTTCAGAAAAGTTTAGTTTGCTTTTGAAGATTTCAGGAGGTTTCAAACCCGATAAACTTCTTTTCCTGGTGAAAAGGACCATCTCAGTCTTTCTGGGATTGATCGACAGTGAGTGTTCCTTGCACCATTTTTCAATTAATTACTACAGCCAATCCGTTCCCTGTATTAGCTTATACAGGTTCTTTACTGGTTGGTTGTAGAAGTCTTTTGGGGTCTTCCATACAGTTTCTGCCTCCTGTGGTCCAGCGTCTAAAAGTTGCATAATATGTGCAGAGCTGTTTCGGTGTCCTTTTTGCATCTTCTGCGTTATACAGCCCTATTTTGTTCAGGTGCTCCTTTGTGGGAAAGTATCCCGTAAGAAGCCCCGTTATGGTGCGTAGGTTGTTCCTGCTCATTGAGAGCAGTTCTTTCGCTACTTTTTCTGATGGTTCTTTTATATGAATTTCTTCCCATGTGTTTGCTTGGGCGTATTCTTCCAGTGTTTTTTGTGTTGTTCTTTTACCCACCCTTTTAACCATGACCTAGTGGAGCATCTGGGGATGCTCACAGATGGTTCGGGTCCGTTCATCAGTGTTGACGATCCTGCTCTTGCAAGTTTGTCAGCTTTTTCATTGCCAGCGATTCCTTTATCACCTGGGACTCCAGTGTTACACTCACGTTTACTTTCGTCCAAACATTTGCCAGGCATTTTGTCGAAATCGTTGTCACAACACAAGACAGAGTGACAAACCGATAAAGACGTAATGGCGTAGCTTAATTCAGGCACAAAAGACATTGTACCTTTCCATTTGTTTTAATTAGACATACGCGGTCAGTGATATCCACATAAAATTAGAGTGTTTTTGATACATTCAGGGAAATATGACGTAACGAGAAACATTCGTGATTTTTACTATAGATCCATTTCTCCAAACGGGAACCGAGACATGAAAAAAATTAAATTACTTCAATTCATTAATAAAGGCTTATCCAAATAATAGCATCACGCGTGAACGGATGGAACAATTTCGCTAATTCTTGTTGTGTTTATTATCAGGAGAAGGTTCTAATGGAAAAAATATGAAAGTTGAGCGGAACATTAGACAATTCAAAAAAATTTTACATAACTCTCAAAGCGTTTTCCATTGCAAATGCGATCCAAAATTGCACCGATCCCACGCTGGTGCACACGTTCTGGTTCTAGTTCGCGCGGAGCTGGGGTGGCATTCTGTTCACACTAGCGACTAGTCTTGAATCGTTCTTGTCGATAAACACATTCCGTTCACCAACTTTGGTCGTTTTGGCGCGACAAATAGTTCTAAAGCGATCGCCAAATTTCTGATACTTATGAGGTGTCGCCTACGTGTGTAAAACGAAGAGGAAATGTTTGTTTTATGTGGCATCTCTATTCTCCTTTCCTTGTCAAAATATTAATGTTCAGTTAGGTTATGTGCTTTCTTTTTTTGCAATTTTGCATTATTAATTTGACTTTTATGTTAATTATTTTAATATTCTTAAAGACAAAAGCGAGTTTTATCCTAACGTTCTTTGTCTAAATTAAAAAATAGTAAAATTATTACTGTAAAATGTTGCCAATTCATTGCTGTTGCAGTCTTTGTTTGCCATCAAGACCACTAAACTTATATGTGATTATTTCAGTGTGCGCTTCTGCAAATGTTACGATGGTCTCGTGGTATTCAGCAGTCAAACGCATTATCCTTATTTTATTTTATTTTAATGTTTAAAAAACTTTAGTGAATATTTACTCAAAACCGAAAAAAAAACAAATCGATTTAAACATTTATTTAATTATTTTTTAGTGTCGCCATACGGCATAAAAAGACCCTAAAATATCTCTTAACATCCCTATATTTTGACAGAATATCGACTTCTTTAACGAATGTTTCCGAAATTATAGGTCGATTCTGTGTTTTTCGTAATAGCTTACGAATCTGTAGCTAACGAAAGTTCTGTAAATGGGATTTTACAGAATCTGTAACTTTGCGATTCTGTGATGTTGTCTGTAACTCACTGAATTACAGATAGACATTTGAACTACTGTACGTCAAATTTCGATACTTCTAACCTATAACTTTAACCAAATAACCAGAGACAAACTGTACAAAAATATTCAGCAGTCAATACACATGTAAATATTTACCAAATGTGTAACTATTTTAAAGATTCCTGTAAGATACAGTTGTACGCAGAATAGCAATTCCCCTGTAAAGTTACAGATTATCTTACAGACGTGCACAGAATAGACCCACTAGTCTTCGCAACTGCAAACGTAACAATCACATCGGCCCGCCCTGACGAGCTGCAGGTGAATATAGAATTTAATGAAACTAAAAGACAACTCAACAGGAATGTATATTTGTACACAAGTTTATATAAAATTTATAAATTATTATTTATATTTCACAAAATATACAACATTTTTACAACGTTTACATCATATAAAAACCTACAAATATATTGATTATCACAATATTGAGAAAGAATATTGAATTACTCGAATTACAATCTACTCTTTATAATAGACCGCGTCAAAAAAAGTTTTTTTTTTGGATTAAACGATTAAACGATTTTGGCGCATAGGGGGGTCCCCTTTCCCGTTTAAAATACATAGGAATTTTTTTTTTTTGGTTTTAAAATATCTACATGCATAAAATTGTTAAGAATTTTTGCTTCTCACTATCTTATAGGAAATTTAATTCTCTACAAATTGCTTTCCGGATTTTTTTTTTAAACTCAACCGCTACGAAGTTACAGGGCTCTGAATAAAAGGCAAAAAATCAATTAATGATTTAAGAATCGAAAACAATTTATTATATTTATTTATCAATAGATTAACTCAAAACACTCAATTATTCAACAAAATCTGTCAATTTAACATTATATGAATTTTAGTTCGTTTAATTAATTTAAGTTATTATATATACAATTTTTTGATTTATTGTTAACTAGTTTGACTCATGTAATTTTGTTTATTGCACGTAGGGTACAATTTGCGATGATTCTGTACAACTTTCCATAAAAACTGTTTTTGTTCTTCATCTTTAGTACTAAACTGATTAAATTCTTCAACTAAAGCAACCGCCCTTTCGATTCTTAAATCATTAATTGATTTTTCGCCTTTTATTCAGCGCCCTGTAACTTCGTTGCGGTTGAGTTTAAAAAAAAAACCCGGAAAGCAATTTGTAGAGAATTGAATTTCCTATAAGATAGTGAGAAGCAAAAATTCTTAACAATTTTATGCATGTAGATATTTAAAAACCAAAAAAAAAATTTCCTATGTATTTTAAACGGGAAAGGGGATATTGAGCTCAAAATTTAGGAGAATTTTTTTTTTATACTGAAGAAACTTTTTACGTCCGTTTAATCGAAAAAAAAAAAAAAAAAATTCTTTTGACGCAGTCTACTTTATAAGTTTTTAAAATAAAAATTGATCATTTTGATTGTAACTTTCTTTTGTTTATTTAATTAACTGGTTTTCAAAATTACATAAAGACTATCAAAAGATGAGCTGAGGAAAATTTTAAGCGCTACCGAATAAATAGCTTTGTTCGCTGATATTAGGGTCAATTCTATAAGAAGTGGTTAAAAATTAACGGCAAGCCGTTAGATTTGACGAAGTTTCCGCGATTATTTTTTTCGTCTATTAAATATCAGTCAACAACCAATGATACGTTTGTTTCCTGTTTGACAGGACCAATCAACACGCTCTATTAGCGACTATTTACATGGTGCACAATAGTCACAGACTATTCAGCATGATACCTATATATCAATGAACCTGTGCATCTGACAGTACTCTAAATAAATACATCTTAAACGTCAAATAAAATCAATCGTGTTGAAGCTGTATAAGTATTTGAAAATGAATCGATTTGGAGAAACTGATATAGAGAAGTGGATTCAAGAAATAATCTTCACAAATATAACACGACCTTGAATAATTGTCGACTATTTTATTGCTGCTAAATTTCTCTTGTATTTATTTATTTTACTCGATGATTTTGATGATTTATTTTACTCGAGAGATGAAAGCCCTCGAGCTTCGCTCTCGGGCTCTCATCAGATTATTAATGCCAAAATAATGTCGAGTTAAATTAATAAATACAGTAGAACTCCAATTATCCGAACTCCGACTATCCGAATCACAAGTCTTGACTTGTCTTAACTTGCCGTTGTGCCTACACTGACTTCCCCCCGCGTTGATTAGCCAGTGTGCTATTGACCTTGCTACGGCTTACTTTTGTTCAAAAATCGGTGGGAAAAGAAGGCAGTAAGGTGCTTTTCCTACAGCAGAACTGTTGGAAAGAGAGAATGGGCAGTTTAAAACGACGTTTTTGCCTCCCAATGTTACAAGTTTGCTGCAACCCATGGACCAGTCTGTTATTGAAACAATGAAGCGCCATTACAGAAGGCAACTGCTGAGAAAACTGCTGATCGAAGGTGCTGAAGATGAAGAATTGGTTTTGGCAAATCATAGCAAAATAAATTCAAAGGACTGCTGTTACATGGTAGCGGAAGCTTGGAGTTTGGTTACGGCAGTGACGCTAAGACGTGCGTCGAATAAACTGAAAGGCCTACCGTTTGAGAAGAACAAAAAAAAAGAATCTGAAGAAAATGAGAAACAAGAATATGGAGAGGATGATGATGATAAAGATGCGTTGTCACTAGAGGAAATAAGAAAAATGATTGTAAAAATTCCTGGTTGTACAGAAGTAAGTGCTGAAGATGTAGGAGAATGGATGGCTTGTGACACGTCTGACCCTGGTTTTCAAATTCTCAATGACGATGAAATTGTTGTAAGTGTGAGAGAAGATGTTGAAGTGGAAGTGGAAGAAGAACTTTCTGCTGATGTTGAAGTAGACGCTGGACCATCAGCTAGTGAAGCATTTGCCGGCCTCGAGACTGCTTTGAAGTGGATGGAGCGTCAGCCCGAGTGTGACCACTTGCAACTGCTCACCGTCAAGCGAATGCGTGACCTGGCTGCCCGAAAACGGTTGAAGACCGCAAAACAGCTTACATTGACGGAGATGTTTAAAAAACAATGATTTTTATTTCTAAACTTGTACATAAGTACATTTTACATATATGTATTTAAAACATGTGAAAATTTCATGTTTCTTTCATTTAATTCAATAAAAAAATATCAAAACGTAGCTTTTATTCTTTCCAATGGCAATTTTTTTAAAAAAAATCCGATTATCCGAATGGGTCCCGGTCCCCATCAATTCGGATAATTGGAGTTTTACTGTACAAGAGAAGATTAGGATTGGAATTTTAACATATATGGTGTCCAATTAATAGTTTTCCGTTCATATTTTCAAGATTATTATGCATACAGGATAGTAAAATGGAGTTAGTAGATTGTCTAATTTTTAACCTTGCGTTAAAACATTTGCTTACAGAATTGCACCTATTGTCCGTGACAAGCACCCGGTAGATTTTTACGCGTAGGTACTTCATGCTTTGAGCGTTCGTAAGGTTGAAAATCTCTTGCTCAAGCTTGAAGCGTATATGCTTATTTCTCAGGGAATTGTCACTGACAAGCTCCTCGATTAAAGTCTTATTAGTAATTTTAATAAATTTTTTGCCCGTTACATTTCTCATGCTACCTGAGTAGCTTGCGATTTTAGAGAACCGAAAATAAGTTTCGATATATAAATAACTAAAAATATAAAAGATTATGTTGAGTAGACTTAAAACTGGTCCATTTTGAGATTATAAATTTATACAGTATCACCTTAGCAAACATTTCACTTTAAACTCGCACATCAATAAATAACTACATACATTCATATCGAATAACATTTTAACAATAAGAACAGTAAAATCTGTAAAATTGACAGAAGAAACTGAAACTTTTGGCGTCCGATCTATACACCTACGCCATTTTGTGTACACAAACCTCTTGTCTCCTAGCGATCTTCTTCAATCATCTTCATGTGGAAGCCTACCGAGTGTAACTATCTCTCGGACATTTTTCTTTGGAATCGATAAATTACCCTTTCGAAGAAGAAGAAGAAGATGGACGTTGCGAAACGGGTGTCGTTAATATTGTACAAGATTCCGGTTTACACGGTTGATAACAAACTGCGCTTGCGTGTCCCGATCGACCGGACGTTAATGGTTCTCCGACTTCCCAGATGTCGCGTGCTGGATCGTAGATTTCAACGTCGGTAAGGAAGTTTGTACCGTCGTAACCGCCTGGAATGTAAAAAAATAAATTATTTCATTGGTAGAAGATGAGTTTCAAAAAAAAAAAATCTTACCCATGCTGTATATCTTGCAATCTAAAATTGTTACACTAAGTGCACTTCGTGAGATTTTCATGGGACTTACAGTTTCCCATAAATCACGTTCAGTATCATATCTTTCGACGGAATTCAACTGCTTTTTTCCATCGTAACCACCAATTACGAAAATGAATTGATTTATAGCAGCTACACCTAAAATAAACATTAATAACTAATCGGTGTTAAGAGAAAAGTAGTGGATTTTTATGTTGAAAATTATTTTTACCTGCTCCACTTCTCGGTACGGTCATAGGCGATATCATCGTCCATTCGTTGTTTTCTGGATGGTAGCACTCGGCGGTTCTATGCCTTTCCACCCCGTCGTATCCACCAATAGCGTACAATAACCTATTAACTACCGCCACACCAACAGCCAGTCTTTTGTAATGCATTTGTTTGACGTTAACCCATCTATCTGTGTCTGGATCGTAACTAGAAAATAAGTTTTTATGCCTAATTACAGTTTCCTGTAAATTGTCGTAAGTACTATTGCGTGTTAAAGTCTAACTAAAGTCAGTGTGATGAATGCGTATCAAACCAAGTTTCGTCTAAATAAATTATACCTAGTTCTATTTGAATCACGATACCCTTTTATTTTGCGCAAATACTCCTGTCTTAGTTCAACGATACGCCGAGATTCCATTATTACCATTCGATTATCTAACTTCTTATATTTGAATCCACAATTCAATAAAACATTGATAAGTATATTCAGGAATATCCCGCAATTTATCACGAATCAGTTCTAAACTTGGTACTATTACTTTATAAATCGTTGTAAACCCGATTAACGTTAATTCGTGAATTCTCGCGATAACCGCATTATCACAAATTTCACAATTTTATTTTTTCAAACACGCCTACATATTTAAAACAACGCGTTGACACTGAACATGTAAATCTTTGTTCTTAAATTCGGCCCTATCCTAGGTATCATTTATTGCTAAGTCATTTGCATTTGTTTGTGGCGCCAAATTATTAAATTCCCGCGCATCATCTTGGACTGTCGTTTCTCCAAAATGCTATTCTAATTAATTACAAATAAATTATAATCATATAACTCACCCTAACGTCTACGAACAAATAAATATTATATTGATATCAATTCACTAAACTCACTCGACCAAGAAATATATACTAGATATTTACTACTATTATTTTAAATATTTCTTTAAAACAAAATTCACACACGCCCCTGAATCGACACACAATACTAATATATCTCTAATATCGCAAGCCACCCTCAGAGTTTAATTTTTTTTAGTTACAGTTATTCCGCCTTAGTAAGTGACCCGTTACTCCATTATAATATAAACAATAATGTACTTGATGATTGTATAACGCTGAACACCTGCAATGCGTTGCCAGATATACAAAATTTTCTTCAATATAGTAGGCATACAAAAAGTTGTTTTAATTAATTTCTCTTTTTACAGCAATTTCGAGCGACTTTTTTTAATGCTTACTAACAAATTTATATTATGTATTTTTTTTTAAATATTTCCAAACTAGCTTTCTGAGAACATCACAAGCTAACAGTTTACTGAAGTAATGGGTAACATTTGTATAGTGAGCCCAACAATTTTAGAAAATATATCTGGCAACATAGCTTTATTTTATGGTCATCACACTGACTTTAGTTTATTTCCGATTATTTTGAAAATATGTTGCACTACGGCCAACAAATATACAGGAACGTCGTTTATTTTTGAAGTATGTTAATGGGAAGTGTCAAAGAATGGTTGTTGATATTCACGAAATTAGTGCCGTGCCGCAAGAAATTACAAAATTTTTGAAGTTAGAAAATTGGAAGGAGTATACTGGACATTCGCTAAAAAGAACATCTGCTGCACTTCTTATTGATGGTGGCGGTGACCTCACTTGTCTTAAAAGACATGGAGGTTGGAAATCGATTACGGTAGCAGAAGGATATATTGAAGAATCACGTATCAACAAAGAGGATACTGCCAGAAAAATATTGCAACCTGACAAAGAAGGTGTACAAGTACCTGTTCAGATATTTCCTCGAATGTTTCATCAACAGTTACGGAGAATATTTTGAGTTGTTCTAACATTAATGAAAATCTTTTGAATTGTTCGAAAATTGTTAGTGATAATTTCAGTGGTGCTTTGAATTTTGGCAATAATTTTTTCTTATTTTCTTGGGAATCAAACCACAATAATGTTTTTTTATTTTTTTATAAAAAAACATTATTATGGTTTGATTCCCAAGAAAATAAGAAAAAATAACAAGCAATGCCACAAGGAACTTATAGAAGATATTTTGGCAATAATTGTTCCAATTGTACATTCAATATCACTATAAATAACAAATAAATACCTATATATAGTTGCCCAATAAGTTTGTTTTACTAAGTTTGTAAGAGACAATTTTTTTTTCTTATTAATGGCTTTTGCACCTGAAAATAGTACAAAAATGTCAACATTTTTTGATGGTTGGAGAAAAAATATTTTTCAAAAACTTTGAAACACGTTAAAATAGTATTAAATCTGCTATTCTTCGATTCTTATGAGTTTCTACACTTTTCTTGGTTCAAAAATAGAATATACTCACCATTCTACACTACTATGATATTTAAGTCCTTCGCTTCCTCCTACTGCATATAAAAGACCATCCATAACCGCTACTCCAACTCTGTTCCTCGGTGAAGACATAGGAGAGCAAGGTCGCCAATGGTCTTTGATAGGATTATATTTATCCACCCAATCAGAATCGTAACTATTACCTGGACTGTTGTTTCTGCCCCCTACCGCAAAAAAATTTCCCTAAAAGTATTGCTTTTTAGTCAATGTTATGAAAAAGTCATACAAACCACATGGAACATTATTATTTTGAGTGACGACCTCCCGTAATCTTACCTTTAAAAAAGCTCCTCCTAAGCCTGACCGAGGGACTGTTAATCTGGAAAGTTTATACCAAACTTTTTCGTCAACATTATAACCTTCCAAAATATCAAGTGACTGTCTAAAATATCCTCCTGCTATATATATAACTCTAGGTATGTTCGGACACCTTTCTTTCACACCGGTACGTACGTGCAAAGTTAAATCCTGCAAAAAAACAATAGAACATCATTTTTTTGGTGACAGTAGAAGTTTTAAAACAAAATTGACATTTTTCACTTTCAATTGACCTTCGGAGAAACGTATAGATTATTAAACACTCGCGTAAGGAAGGCATAAACGCAGGAACCCGTGCCTCGTTTCGGTATATGGTTGTCAGTCAGTCAGTATCCACATAAAATTAGAGTGTCTTTGATACATTCAGGGAAGTATAACGAGAAACAATCGTGACTTTTACTGTAAGTGATATTGACACTTCAGTTGTAAGTGCGCAGTCTCACCTTAAATATTCTAGCTAGATATTCTTTACAGGCTGGAGTCTTTTTGATAACTTCACAATTTGTCATTTGGTCGTTTAAGAATTTCGGGGGTAAAAATTGACACCGTACAGCGTTTAAAATAAGTTCCATTTTTTTATGTCTATGTTCTTCGTCGTACCTCACCCATTTTAAAACGGCGTTGTATACTTCTTTTTCATCTTGTACGTTTAGTTCGTCTTTTTTTATCAAGTTAATCACTTGTATCGTGCTCAGTTGAAGAAATTCTTCTTCGTGGGATATCTGAAGCAAAATTAAATTCAATGATTGTGGATGGTGGATCGATGAGGCAATTAATAAAATTACCAAAGAAACAACAATACCTGACCAAAATTTTGTTCGATATACTGATTGGCCTTCCTACATAAATCAATACAGCCGTATTGTTCAGCGAAAGTTGCTATACCTATGGCATTACTAGGATCTAATTGACGTTCTAAAAAATCACAGCAAGCTTGGATGACATTGGGAACCTGAAATTTAAATAGCAACCATTAACAATTTATAGAAAGGGATGTCAAGTTAATACTTATATGAAATTATATCATACCTGAAGCATAGTAGCGGCAGGTAATAGTTGGCATACAGTACTTTCGGTAACCCTTATTTTTCCCGTATACATAAAATGTATAAGCCTAGCTAAAGCGGTCGCCGAAACGCCTTGTAACTTTACTCTATCCATATCACATTCTTTGAGTCCCCCAGTAAACATGGCTTTGAAGTACGGACTAGCAGCGGCTAGGACGACTTTGTGCGCGTAAAAAATATCCTTTCCCACTTCTAATATTACATCGGTGAGCATCCGATGTGCTCGCATCATGTCCATTGCCTTAAAATAAAAATAAAAACTATAAAATTGGGAAAGAATTACGCTGATTATTTTATACCTTCAGGGCTTCTTTTAAGTAGTCTACTATCATAAAAGACATGTCTCCAAAATCGGCACTTCCTCCATTACTTCTGTGGCTTGCTCGAGAGCAATATGTATTGTAGGAGTCATCTTCGCCATCCATTATCAAACTGCAAAAAAGTCGAATAATTACAGATGCATGTTTCACGATTTGTGAAACAAATAGATTATAACACGGAATTTTAACATGTAGAGTGAAATTAACTGAAACGTTAGTTCAAAACAGATCCTTCAACTACCTGGTGGAAGCTACCTACTCACCACGACCCTGACAAGTGGGAGTCAAGTAGTCAACGCCGTTTCAAAATTTTGTCATCTCATCCGTATGTTATGTTCTCCAGTTAAATAGAGTGTTGATAGACTTGTATCACTACCAAATATTGAACTTCCATGTGACCGGAGTTCCTTCCTCGTTCTGTATGTTACCACGATATGAGAGATATCAACAAGGAAAAGTATAATGATTGGAGGTTTGTTGGGTTCACAACAAATCCAAAATAAGGAAGGTACCTATATTGCTTTGATGAAAGACATACTAGGTATAGTCAATCATTTAAAATAAATAACTTAAAAAAACCGACTTCAATTTATTATTATTTACTTGGCATCGACTTAAAAATTATAAAACAATTAATAATTACATTAAAAAAAACAAACAAATAAGTATTAAATTGTTGTATTTTTTACTTTTTAGTTAACTGTATTTGTTGAACTCAGTTTTGTTTTTAAAACTATATATTTTATCCTTCCTTTTTTGTTCTTGAGTATACTCTTTCTGAACAAATCTATCGCTGTACACTCAGAGTAACAAATAACCGTCATTGAGCAATATTGTTAAAAAAAACGAAGAAAAAATATAAAATGTAACAAGTTTATTGTAGAAAATAAAGATAGAAAAAAAGTGAACATACCCTACGTTATCTATAACACTATCCCTTTTTAATTTCATTAGTGAATTAGCGTAATGGGTGAAATAAAAAAATGGGGTTAAACATAAACACTGACTAGAGCTAGTATCACAGTAAAAAAACATCCACAAAAAAGTTGATTTAGAAGTTCATCTTAGTCTATTCGCGAACGAACTGAAAAATTTACAATTGTACAACTCTGCATCCATTGTATGTATCTAATCGTAAGCATGACTCTCATAAATAAATATATATCAAATAACTGTTGAACGTGAACTATATATAGCGATAAAGTTTCACACTTATGTTGATAATTTTGTGATTCGTAACATTTTACAAGACGGGTTAGAGCAGCGGTTTCCAAACTAGACGTTACTACGCCTCCCTTAAAAGTATTCAATCATTTGTCCCCCCCCCCCTTAAAATAATAAAAACATTTCAACTCGTAAAAAATGTATTGATAAAAACGAATGGAACATAAAGCAAAATAATAAGGACATTTTATTATTGTTTCTTAATGATATGGATGTGCTTGTCAATATTAGCACAACGTTTATCAAATCAAATATCAAACCCATTCAAAAATAAATTAAAAGACTACACTGTGGGCCGAAATAAACGGGTACATTTTTTTATTGAAAATATTTTTTTGTTTTTTGGGCGATTTATTTTCTTTTTGCAGGGATAATAACCTAACATGTCCTCAACATAACTGTAAATTTGAAAGCAAAAATAATGTACAGGGTCGGACTTATAAAAAAAAGTCTTAGCTAAAATTGTACTAATACGCTTTTTCGGTAGATAAACTATCCAGAACACTTCAGTAAAAAGGAAATTTTCCGAAGTTACCGGATTCGCGAAATACCATTTTTTTTATTAAATAACATTTTAACAAATAACACATTTATGAAAACAGTTTCGTAAGTTTAAACCTTAAAGTAAAATATTATGAATGTGGCCACCATTATTTAATAAAAAACTGGTATTTCGCGAATCCGGTAATTTCGGAAAATTTCCTTTTTACTGAAGTGTTCTGGATAGTTTATCTACCGAAACAGCATATTAGTACAATTTTAGCTAAGACAGTTTTCATTTGCAACGAGCTCAAATTCACTGTACCTGTAACCTGTACCCTGTACATTGCATTTGCTTTCAAATTTACAGTCATGTTGAGGACATGTTAAGTTATTAGCCCTGCAAAAAGAAAATGAATTGCCCAAAAAACAAAAAAAATATTTTCAATTCAAAAATGTACTCCTTTATTTCGGCCCACAGTGTATATCAAATCAACTTCGCGATATGACATACATGAACAAATCGAATGCCCCTTCTTGATACAGTAACTGTTCAGATTCACTAAACATTCAATTGAACGGAATGTTTGGTGCTAAAACACTTCTGGTTAGAATGTCTTATACTGCCACATATTAAAAATGCCTTTTTATCAGGACAAGCCCTGGTTGCCAGGACTTCAATATAAATATTATACAAATGACAGTTTTGGTCAAGAGACCCAAAAAATTATCCACGTCAGTCAATATTCGTAGAAATTAGTTTAAGTTAAAATATAATATAGTGTTATTCCAATTGAATGGTCTTTCATTTAAGACAAACTACGCCAGCGACCTATTCGTCGAATTGCTGGTAGCCCAGTAAATGAGCTACAACTTCCAGCACCCTTTTAACTGTGGAATATCCAGTAACTACTTCAGTTAAAGAGAAGTGTTAGTTTATTCAATGGATATATGATATACTTATTCTTTTCTGAGGTATATTGGTTTGTATGTTTTTGTGTAGATGTGTTGTTCGTTTGGATGTCTGTGTGTGTTTATTTCTTACTATAAGTGATAATGATATTTCAAGAAACTTGTGCTCTCCCCATGTTCTTTTACCTCTCACTTTTTATAATTACCACTAATTCTTTATAATTATTATGTACCTTTCATTTTAGATTAATTATGTATAGTATTTATATTTATTAACCTATATCTTTTCAACCTATTCAAGAATTACATTTCTTAAAGGTTTAGGTACTCATTTTATTGTACATGTTTTAGGTTAGTTTATGTATTTATCTTGTAACAGATTTTTTTGTGCAATAAATCTTATTATTATTATTATTATAACCCCGTATGTATCAATCTGTATAATGAAATGTGGAACATTTAAACTGAAATTTATCATGTTTAGAATTTTGAAAAAATACTTTTCGTTTAGGAAAAATTCAAGTTTATTCAATACTTCAGTGATACATTATTTTATAACGTAAGCTCGTCGTGAAACTGATATTAGTTAATATCTCAAAGACAACGAAAAATGTAAAGATAGTATTTTTAAAAAGCAACACAAGAAAACCCTAATCTCTAAGAAGGTCTGGAGGGGTTAAATGATAATATCTTCTTACATAATATGACCAACCATTACTAATCGGAAATTCCCCATCTCATAATTATGCTTTTTTGAGGCAATCTTCTTATCATTAGTTACAAAATTACTTCTTCCTACAAGCGTATAGTGATAACTTTATTACTTTCGCCAACACAGATCGTAGAAACAACCTATTGCATAACTCTAGTATTCTACTTGAATTTACTGTTTGGTTAGGTTAGGTACTTTGTGGAATCTACTCATATTACTTTTTTTAAGTGAAACTAACTGTTTTTAATTAAATACTCTCCCAATTACTAATTACTTTCCCGAATTTTAGAAAAAAATAAATGTCATATTCGTGTTCAGCACCCTCTAAAATAAAAAGATAGACTGTTTTTAGCGACTAGAACGAGGTTGGTCGGTTTTTCATTCTCTAGACTATTCTAAGTATAGTTGTGAGTAGAATTGATTTGCACCGTTTCACAAGTTGTCGGCGAGGTAAAGAAATATATAAGTAGAAGCAGAACCGGTTTGAGACTCATAATGTGAATTTTCAAAAAAAGATTGCCAATGTATCTATGTGTATTGGGGTGACATTCACAATTAAAGAATATCTGTAGGCTTTAGCTTAGGTAAATGTCCCTCTTCTATCCAGTAATCTCCTAGGTGATATGCCCTAGGATTCTGAATTGCTGTGCAATTCGCAAGTATGTGGATGGAGGTTTGTTCTTCCGTACTACAGAATCTACATTCTTCTTCCTACACTATTTTGACCCTTTTCAGGTGCTCATTCAGGCAACAATGCCCTGTTAGGATTCCTGTTAAAACCTCAACGGGTTGTAGTCGCCCAGAAGGATCTTTGATTGTCTGAAACTTTTGTCAATTTGTGTAGTCTCAGCAACTCCACGCTTTGACCCATTATTTTCTTGTTTCAGTTGCCTGTACATATTTTGTATCACTTTTTGCGTAGATGGCGACAAACGGGCGTACATGAACTGCGGACCAAAAACCATAAATGATTTTTAAAATTTGTCATGTGTTTTTAATGACCCATGAATTGCGGACCAAGTCGAAAGGGCCACCTGAAATCAGGAGCGTTTAAATGTAGCTCTTACCAACGTTGCCAAGTGTAGTCCTAAACTAAAACGTTTGTGTTTTGGAAAGTAAAAATATTTTAATAATGATATTTATCACGAATGCATAGATACATTTTCCCTAATCGAAAAATTGAATTGTGTAATTGACAGATTATTATAATAATTTTCAATAATAACCTAACTAAAACCACCCTACCTAACCCCCTACCCTTATCCGAATCGAAAAATTGAATTGTGTAATTGACAGATTATTATAATAATTTTCAATAATAACCTAACTAAAACCACCCTACCTTACCCCCTACCCTAATCCGAATCGAAAAATTCTTCGTATTTTTAGTCAATTTTTGAAAAAAACAATAAGAAAATAAAAATAAAAATAAAAATAACTTAAGCTTAGTCCGCAATTCATGGTTTTTAAAAGAGGGGTCTTCTTGGTTTGGTCCGCAGTTCGAGTACGGAATTATTGGAATCAGGTAATCGGTCCGCAATTCGAGGCCGCCGCGACAAACACATAGTAGTTTACATGTACAGTACACGCCGCATGTATCATCTCTTGCGTAAGGATATTACATCTTGCTGCCATATCATATCTCTTCTTTCATTCAAAGGAATATTCTCCTCTCTGACCATTGAGATAGCCTTAAAAAAATATGGGCCTATTAACCGACCATTGAATAATCCACACCAAACATTAACTCTCCATCTGGTTTGAAAGCGAGTTTCCCTTACCCACCGCGGATTTTCGATTGACCAATAATGAGAGTTATGGAAACGCGCTCCATCACACCACAAAATTTTACTCAACACATTGGGAGGTTAATCTCCGATCCCGATCGGTGGGTCGCAACTCATGAATTAAATGCAATTTAAATGGATGGTAATGGTGGGTTTTTAAAATTCTATGAACTGAACTTGAAGAAACACTAATTTCTGCAGCAATGGTTCGGATGGTCACAATGTCTAAAACATTCACCACATTCTGTTCGGTCTGTATTGGTTTGTTATGATTACTATGCTTTGAGTTTGGCAATGAACCTTGCCGCATCTTCTCTTCAACCATAGCAAAAGTCACATGAGAAGAGGTTCTTCTTTCGGGAAAACGCTCCTGGTATAAGGCATGAGCATTTCGAGAATTTTTCCTACACTCACCATAGATAAGCAACATATTCATTCGGCGTGAATAGGAATGACATTTTAACTTCGGAGTTTGCACACTATGTATTGTTTTGAAACGGTACTAGGTATGAGTATTTAGAAAGTGACGCCAATCAATGTGACATTATATTTCACTAACATCAATCAAAACGCGATTAAGGTGGAATTCCAACGACAACTGTTTTCTTTAGCTTTTATAAAAACTAATTAAAAAGTAAAAATAGGCCTATCTGAAATGAATACGGACATAATAATTGCGGCATTTAAACGATCACTGGTTATTGTTGCAAATAAACAATAAATTTCAAATTTGGTATAATTATCCACTTGATACACTGTGATACATCGTTGAATTTGATGCGATGACGTCCCTGCTTCTATGATGACGTCACAGATACCCTGTATATCTCGGATGAAATTACTGTAGGTCCCAAAAAGATTACCCAAATTTCAAATAATAATTCTGTCAAAGAAATCTTGGGACACCCTGTATATTACTCGGAAAAAAATTATTAGTTATTTTTTCCTATTTTCTTGGGAATCAAACCACAATAATGTTTTTTTTATTTTTTTATTTCAACGTTTCGGTAGCGTTCCAGCTACCGTTGTCAAGATTAACTAATAATGAATGAATGAAAAATTTTTTGGTCCCTATCTGACAAAACGAAAAAAATTTGACAACTAGACAATCAATAATATTTTGAAGTTTAAGACTACAAAACTTTGTTGTCAAATTTTATTAAGGTCCATTCATAGTAGATCACACCTCTGGTAAAATGTGAAATAAAATATTTTATTTTATGACATTCTAACGATATGTAGTCCACTAGAAATGGAATCCAGTGAAGTGCACGTTCCAGGAACGGTTTTTATTGGGATAGCGCTTTTATCTTGCTTATTTTGGAAATTTGGTTAATATTGATTCCCAAGAAAATAAGAAATAATAACAAGTAATGCCACAAGGAACTTATAGAAGAAAATTATTAGTGTTTCGCTCAGGTTGCATTGCCTCGGTTTAACACACATAATCAGCGCCTTCTACTACAATTAATATAGGGTGTTACAAAAAGGTAGATCTTGAATTGAACCACATATTCTGGGGATAAAAATAACTCGATTGAACGTTACTTGCCTCAGTACAAATGTGCATATAAAAAAATTACAGCCTTTTGAAATTGCGAATTGACTTTTTCAATTATTTCGACAGACGTTTGACATATTACAATGATAATTGATAAGTGGCTTTCTTATGATTAGAGCATATTCCAAAACAAAAATCATTTCATCCCGAGAAACTTTATGGGAGTTGAGATTCCCTAAAGCCACCCAAAATTTCGTGCACGTTACAATTTAATGAGTATTGTGGTACTATTAATAAAATTCATTAGTTTTGAAACTATTTTACCATCACTTAGTGGTTTTTAGAAACATCAGTTTTTATTGAGATACGGCCTTTTTCATTATGCTACAAATACTTCGGACTACTTTTGTATGTTCCTTCTGGTACATTTGTTAGGATCAAACACCGATTTCAGCCAATGGTCGAAAAATACGTCCAAAACGCGTTCTGGCCCCCAGCATATTGCCAAAATCCGAAATTACGCTTTCCGGCCGCTTAATGTAGACCAGAACGCATTCGGGACCTTTTGCGATTGTCAGAACGCGTCTAACTCACAATTAAACCGTCCAAAAACCGATTTTGTGCATGTCTCAGCTTGCAAACGACACATACTTAAAACATCTACTTGTTTTTACACCAACTATTGTTATGACACTTGCTGTTACATAGTACCCTTACCCTTATTTTTACAAGCTTTAGCTACCTTTACCTCTGTAAGTAAGGGTGAGGGTACTATGTAACAGCAAGTGTCATAACAATTATTCGTGTAAAAACAAGTAGATGTTTTAAGTATGCCACTAAGTCACCAGAACAAGCCCGGCACCAAATACTCTGAAAGCTTGGGAAAAACTCCAAGTATCTTTCAAGCGGAAATTCACGCAATAAGAAAGTGTGCCCAGTTCAATATTGACAAAGGATATAGGAGGCAAAGGATTATCATAATGTCTGATAGTCAAGCAGCCATTAAATCGCTGAGTTCTTGTGTAATCAGTTCCAAAATGGTATGGGAATGCCTAGGCAAACTTAATGAACTAGGCGAGAACAATATAGTCACCTTACTGTGGATTCCAGGACACACTGGAGTAGAAGGAAACGAAATAGCAGATGAACTAGCAAAGAGGGGGAGTGAAATACCCTTTTGGGGGCCGGAACCTTTTTGCGGAATCAGCTACAATGTAATATTGGAAGAAATAGGAAAAGCCGAAGAAAAGAGAAGATCTAACCAACCATTGGAAAGATCTAGTAGGGCTTAGGCAATCAAAGATTCTTCTGGGTGACTACAACCTGTTGAGATCAAATGAATGCATAAGTCAAAGCAAAACTGCACTAAGAGTTTTAACAGGAATCCTAACGGGACATTGTCGCCTGAATGGACACCTTAAAAAGCTCAAAATAGTGGAGGAAGAAGATTGTAGATTTTGTGGAATGGAAGAAGAAACCTCCATCCACATACTTGCGAACTGCACAGTATTTCAGAATCCTAGGGCACAGTACCTGGGAGACTACTGGATAGAAGAGGGACAGTTACCTAAGTTGAGGCCTGCAGATATCCTAAAATTCCTCCGGGAAATAGGACTAAAGGAGCTACTAGTATCTGAGACTCTCCTCAGAAACTAAGTAGAAGTAAGGGGGAACAATAGATCTTTTAGGTCTAAGTGAATGTTACCCCAAAATACATACATACATACATACAAGTCACCAGAATTATACGTAGACGAATAACAAAATTCTTTCAGACTAACTTGGGAAAGTCAATACACATTCTGGCAATTGCAAAGGCTCCAGAACTCGTTCTGGTCTACACTAAACGACCGGAAAACGATATTTCGGACATTGGCAATATGCTGAAGGCCAGAACGCGTTTTGGGCGTATTTTTCGACCATTGGCCGATATCGGTGTTTGATCCTAACATATTCATTATTGTTTTTGTTATTTATTTTGGGAAGTCACAGCATAATCATTTTTATTATTTTTAATTCAACGTTTCGATAGCGACCCAGCTACCGTTCTCAAGAACAAATCTGGTTGTCGAATTTTTTTGTTAGTGCCAGGTAAGGACCAGAAGTTTATAAAAAAACTCTGTTCTTGATAACTGTAGCTGGAACGCAACCCAGACGTTAAATTAAAAAATAAAAAAAATATTGTGGTTTGATTTCTCAAAATAACAAAAAGAATAGTATATTAAAGTATAAGTGGATATTAAGGTCTTTAAAACACGCGCGATTGTTCGAGCACGACGGCGAAGCCGGAGTGCTCGAAATAGAGCAAGTGTTTTAGAGACCAGTTATCCACGAATACTTTACGCTATTTTTTTTTATTGGTGCTCTTTGAAATTATAAATATATACTGGTATCTATTACTACTACAACAACAAGAAATGGAAACAAGAACTAATAATGTAAAATGGTTGAATTCGTGATGCTTGCGTTGTCATGGAAATGAGAAAAACATAAACTAATTTGCATTTTGTCTTTAAGATTTATTGTTGTCACCGAAGTGCATAAAAATGAATTCTAATATCGATTTTTTAAGTAGTAAAGCAGAATAGCGGTTAATACCGCAAAAATCTTCTGATGCGTATAAAAAAAAAATTGAAATTGTTAAATATTGTTCGAATAAAGGTTTTGACGTTACAAAGTACTCCTGTCAGATCAATAATAAAAAAATTGTCATTTAGACTTCGTTTCTCGAGTTGTTGATGTTGCCATGGTAACTTTAAAAAACGCGCGTTTTTGAAAGTTCGATTTAAACACGCTGAGGCGTGCTTTAAATAGGTTAAATGGTTCACCAATAAAAAAATAGGTATTAAACATCCACTTAATAAACAAGTGTCGTTGCTATGAATACAATTATTAGAAATTGGCATCAACAATAATTTTCTTTGTAATATGTCAAACAACTGTCGAAATATTTGAAAAAATGAATTTGCATTTGGTAACTTCAAAGAGATGTAACTTTTTTGTATGTACATTTGCACGTTAGGTTCTATAGAGTTATTTTCGGTATCAGAATATGTGGTTTAATTCAGTTTTTGGCATAAAATTGTTGAAATAAAAAGTCTAGTATTTATTATCAACAATTTGTTATCAAAGTTCCAAATTAAATTGACGTCATATTAATAGTCTAAGTATCAGACACACACACAAATGTTGTACCTACTACAATTGGTAAAAACAAGTGCTTTTTATTTCAAGTAGTTTGCAAAAATAGATACCAATCTCACATGATAGTCCAAAAGTCGAGCAATTGGAATGCGAGGTTGAAAATGTGAATAAAGATAAAAAATGATAATATTTATCAGCGGGTACCTGCTCTCCAGATTAACAATTTATTGAGATTTGGTTAAAAACTATCAGCAAATAATACACACAACACAACAAGAAGTGAAGCCCGGCGAAAGTCCTTTGACGTTGAAGGACCTAAATTAAATAACCTTGAAGGTGACATGGCATACACTGAGAATCATAATAAACTTGTGTTTAATCAAATGTATTATACAGTGTGCTGTAACGCAACACGCTAATATTTCTATTTCCGTTAGGTTTACAAAAAAAAATGTTGTATAAAAGTTTTTTCAAATAATCCAGACACAAATTCCGTTTAAGCTAATTTCAATAAATCAAAAGAACGTTGAATCATTACATAAATAGAAGTAGGAAGGTCGCACGTACGATGCCCAAGTTCAAAGCGTGAAATAAACCATAAATAGTATTATTTATATTCACTTGGGATGAACTTGACTTGTCGTATAAATATGCAAACGATAGTGTTTTAAAGAGACTCTTAATATTATGTTAGAATAAGAATATCACGATTGATAAGTAACAAGTAGTATAATGTATAGTAGTAGTTTAAGTAATAAATAGAACGTATCCCAGTGCTACAGGTAGTTGTTTTATTCCTGTAAGATGACCCTCCAAGGGACCAGCAACACCACCTAGTCAGAGGCCCTTCCACACCTATAATACAAAAGTATCAAAAGATAATAACATCCATTACAGAATATTGAATGGTTAACTTATAGTTAACCCGGTTTGTGTGGTCAATTTCAAAGAAAAATGGCTTATGATTCGCCAGAGTTAGATGTCACCTTCAAGGTTATTTATGTTTGGCCCTTCAACATCAAAGGATTTTTGCTAGGCTTTACTTCTTGTTGTGTGTGTTCTTTGGTAACCACTAACATACTTTTTGACCTCCTACTGTAGATTATAGTACTTAAATCTTAAATATAAAATGTTATTGTTTCTATTCCATTAGTGAAAAAGTTTGAACAATATATTTATGATAAAATAATGTAAGTAGTTATTCGTTTTTTTCATGTATAATATGAACAAATACCCAATCCCCTTTTGCTTATCATTGTGTTTGAAGGTTAATCTCGCTATAAGAAAACCGCTGATTCATTGTAAACATATTTAAATATACCTAACATAAATTATTGTTAAATAGCAATTAAAATTTAAATCAACACAGACACAGTAAGCTAGTAAATTCCTTATCTCCTATTTTATTTAAATATAAAATCAAAGGAAATTTAGCTAATCTAAAATATTAGGTATGTGAAGATGGATGGAATAGTTGAAGATAACTTTGCAACAAAGAAATAATAATTAGTTTAAACTCCTGTCAAAAATATATATATTATGAACGGGTTCCAAGGGTTGAGTTGCTGGCTCATGGATCAATTCTATCCAATGAAACTGGAAGAATATTATTAGAAAGTTAGGTTATGTTCCACCACTAAATTACAGCATACTCAACATGTTTTGTGCTTAGTTTCACCATTGAGTCCGGTTGAACATGCCCATAGTCTGTTTATTAAAACTTGGCCTCCAGCAATCAAGAGTTTGTTATTACTAACTTCAATTTGAAAGATTTTACTCAGAATCTGTTTTAGGATGTGAGAATGCGTATACTGAATAAGTGAATCAGTCTGTGGACGATCTCAAGAGACTGTCTCATGTCTCAATTACTTTGTAGAAAAGTTTGTTAAGGCTCGGTTGTACAATTGCAGCTTAGTGAAGGCTCAAGTGTGAACTCAGGTTCAGCGTCAGATTGCTGTTGTACAAAGAAGGCTTACTGTTGAGCTTGGTTTAGACCTTAAGCTCAGTAAAGCCTTCAGGAGAGCAGGTTTAATGTAAGCTTAAGCATCATACAAGCGTCATAAAATAAAATATTTTATTTCACATTTTACCAGAGGTGTGATCTACTATGAATGGACCTTAATAAAATTCAACCTCAAGAGAGAGAATTCCCCAATCAAATTTGATTCCAGAATTGGAAAATTCTGGGATGATTCTGGAGAAAATTTGTTTACGTATTAATCTTGTAGGACTATCAAGTGACATATCTTCCAGTTGTTGGCAAGCAATACTTGAAATTATCAAAATATCCAAAAATATTGCCTTACTGGCAATTACAATGTTACAGTAATCTCTAAAATCAGTCACAATCTTGGGCAAATTAAGAAAACACTGACATCCTTTAAAACTTCATGTTACTTGACCTTTACATTTAAACTGCTAGTAATCCAAATGAATACCCATCAGATGCTACAAACGTTGACCCCTATTCACATGAACTTGAAATTCAATATCAAAACTTTGGAATGAATGCAAATTTTTTAGTTGGCATGATAGTTCAAATTTCTTATCAATCATACAATTTTTATAAAACTTATTTTAAAAACAATTTCAATTCAAATAGCACATACCTAACGCTTCTTATCAGGATAAGATTTGTTGCTTATATAAGAATTTCATTTGCAATTTTAAAAATATAAAGAATTTTATCTCTTCAAATTCATCAACATTATTTTAGTATTAATGACATTTAAGTACCAAGTAGGTACAAAACTGAAATAAAAAATAAATTAAGTATCATACCAGGGCAAATTCATAAAAATTCCAGTAACTGAATTAAATGAGGTAGGAAAGCTAAATCATATATTTATATTTAATACATGTTAAACTTTGGTGAATATTTTGCACACTGTACAAACAAAATTATTATTACATGAAGGATAACATAAACATAAAAAAGTCCTGTCACTTGACAATAACCTGTGATAGGATTAATTTCATGGGAACATGAAGCATGTTAATGCTATTAAGTATTGACTCATTTAAATCAAGTTGATGAAGTAGATAAACGAAATAGTATTCTTCTACATTAACATGGGTGCCTTGATAATAAAATGTCAGTTAAACTGCATGTAGGTACTAACACAGATAACATTGGGTACTAACTGAGACTGCTGTAATACATTGGGATAAAATACCAGAGCTGTGACAATACATAACCTTCAATACTGTCTAAATACAAAGTAAAGAAAACTTTTTAATGAAAAAAGATAACCCTTAAAAACATTACTTACCGATTGGTTAAAAGTAAATACTAGGATTCCTTATGGATAACTAGTTTAATTACTGATTTATTTTCTTGAAGATTTGCACTTTACACTAGGCCTGCATATTAAACAAGAATATCTTGGTTTCCTAAACATGATTCAAACTTATATGCTTATTTATTTAACACAATTTGTTGATATCGTCGCCATTACTATTTTATATTTATAGTTTATTGCATTTTGATTTGATTCTGCTTACGCAATTTTTTTGCATCTCCTACCATCGGAGATTAGGCAACCAGCCTTTCAATAATTTCCATAATGGTAGTGGAATGGTGGACCCTTCACTGTAGGCAATAAGCAAACCACGAATAAAGGTTAACAGCGCGTTTTTTTATTTAAAGCTCACACCATCATGGTTGTGAATTTAGAAATGTTACGCTATGTATAAAAACGCTACTTCCCTTCTACATATGGACACTTTACGATACTTTTCACATCCCATGCAGTTACTGTTGATAATTTCAAATAGCAGTGATAAAATCACCGGTAGGGATATATGCTATGCTGCACATCTGACATCACCAATGCTGTCCGCCATTATTCTCAAAGTTTGCTTGGTTGCTGCTGTCGAAAACTGAATAATTTTTACATTGTTGAAAAATATTAACTATAAACTACTATCCCTATCTAAACAGTAAGGATATTACAATGCAAGCTGAAAATAATCCTGATACGACTAATATTGAAGTAGAATCATCAACTAATGATACTACTTTAAATATACAAGAAAAGCCCAACAATTTCAATAGACCAGAACGCCGAGGAGGTGGAGGAGCTGGTGAGAGATTTGGACGAGGAGGAAGATTCGGAGGCCCTAGAGGAGGTGGTCCCGGCTCGGTAAATATGTTTATTATAACTTGAATGTCTGAAGTTTATTATAAATTTCCTTGATAGGAATATATCGTTCTGCGGTAATATGAATCTGAAATTGCTAGAATCTCTGTGATATTTAACAATAAAAATATCCCAAATACCTACATGTCATATTTAGTGTTGTAACAATATCTGTCAGGTACCATAATATTGTATTTTACAATCCTATAACAAGCACCATCCTGACAGAGGGGTTGTCACAATGCAAGATTCAACATTAGTGACAATAATTGAGCAAGGTACTTAATTATTTAAATATTTTTGTTTAGAATCAAAGGGGTGGCAGAAACTTTGAATATAGAAGAGGTGGTGGCCGTGGAGGAGGTTTTGGGGGTGGAAGAAATTTAAAACTTGAAGGAGAGGGAGGAGAACACCAAGATGGTGAAGGCCATCAAGGTAATCGTGGACGTGATGGTAGAGAAGATCGTGATGGGGGTGGTATGAGAGGCGGAATGAGAGGGCCAAGAGGTGGAATGAGGGGACCAGAAGACAAATTCTTGGATAGACTGAACCAGCTTTCAGGGCCCACATTTGATTTACCTCCAATAGATATATCAGAAAAGAAATTTAATGGAAGAAATAGGTTATACATAGGAAACATTGGATCTGAAGTAACAGAAGAAGAATTACTTGAACTTTTCAAACCTTTTGGGGAAACAGCCGAAGTATTTGTTAATAAAGAGAAAAACTTTGGTTTTATAAAATTGGATTTCCACAGCAATGCAGAGAAAGCCAAGAGAGAACTTGATGGTACTATTGTTAAGTCTCGTAATTTAAAGATTAGATTCGCTCCAAATTCTGCCACAATTAAAATTAAGAATCTTACTCCATATGTTTCCAATGAGCTACTGCACTATGCATTCTCAGTTTTTGGAGAGGTAAGTTGTTAATTTTCCTTGTTATCATGTATAATATTATGTGCGTTTAATGTTGTAGATTGAACGAGCAACGGTATGTGTTGATGAAAGAGGAAAATCCACAGGAGAAGCTATTATTGATTTTGCCCGCAAAGGGTCTGCTCTTAACTCCATCAGAAAATGCTCAGAAGGTTGCTTTTTCTTGACTGGGACTCTTCGACCTGTCATTGTTGAGGCTTTTGATCTTGTGGATGATAACGATGGATATTCAGAGAAAAACATCAACAAAAAACATCCAGAATACATGAAAGAAAGAGAACAGGGTCCAAGATTTGCATCAGCTGGATCATTTGAAAATGAATATGGTACAAGATGGAAACAATTATATGATCTACATGCACAAAAAGAAGAAGCCCTTAAAAAGGAAATAGAACTAGAAAAAGAAAAATTGGTAGCACAAATGGAGTATGCAAAATACGAACATGAAACTGAGCTGCTTAGAAATCAATTGCGAGCCAGAGAAATGGACAAAGATAGACAAAAGAGAGAATGGGAAATGAAAGAAAGACAAGTTGAAGAAGAAAGAATAAGGTCTGAAGAAATTATGAGACGATCACAAGAAGATATAGAATCGAGGATGTTGGTAAACAAAGAAGAAATGCGAAGAAAACAGCAAGAAAACAATCTTTTTATGCAAGCACACAATTTGGATTCTATGTTGAATCAACAGGAGCAAGCGTACGATACACCGACTGGATTTAGTCAAAATGGTAAGTGAATAATTTCAATACACTGTTTGATTTTCTAAAACTTAATGTAAGAAAAGTAGGTACTCTTCATTTGTGTATATTTTCTCTTCTGAGCTAAAGTTATTTGCTTCACTCAAGCTTCTGTCTCATTTACCTAGTAATAATCACTATAACTTCATCCTAAAAATTTTTCCTGTTCTGTTCTGTTTTCGTCTATCATTGTTTAAAAGTACTTGCTCCATTCTGTCTATCTATTTTTACATTTATTTCCTCTTTGTCTTCTTCAATGACCACTTTTGTTTTTGTTTATTTTCATTCCCATATCTACAATTGCTGCATCCAATGAATTTGTTTTCTTGTAGCACTTTTTAATTTTTTGCTTTTAAACTGCACAATTTCAAATATCCTTCATATTCTTTTTTACTTAGTGTTATGCAATGTTTAATGACCTCATCCATGTGAATGATAAATATTTATTGGCCCAGGCTCCCTCTTTGTCTTATTCCCATATTTGTAGTGAAATTTTCTGACATACTTAATGTTCTTTTTTTTATATAAATGTTTTGTATTATTTTTATCATTTTTTCATTCAATCCCTTTTGCAAAGGCTTCCTCTAGATCCGTACTAATTAATGTTATTTCTCAATAGTTACAGTCCTTCACATTGCCTTTCTCAAAAATTGGTGCAATTAGTGCTTTCTGTCAGTTTCTTGGTAGTGTTTCTTTATTTACCTTCTACAATTCTATTGAAAATAATGTAACCTATCTTTTCCTTTTTGTCCAACATTTTTTGTCATATCCATTCTTAATTCTGTTATTAGCCATTTCATCTTGCCTTTATTTCTGCATTCTCCAGTATATTAATTTGGATTTGTTCCTCTTTATCTTCTGTATCATTAAGTAGTTCCTGATAATATTATTTCTGTCCTTTTTTGTTAACATTGGGCCATATAAAATATGTATCCTACCTTTTACCTGTTCTTAAATTCTTTAACTTCTTGTAAAAGCGTTTCTGATTTGCTTTGCAGTTTTCTATTCTCCCCCCCCCCCCATTTTCTCCATTGTTCACTTTTTGATGTTATAATTACAATTAGTTCTTTTGGGTTTCTTCCATTCTTATTTATATATTTCGTTAGGTTCTATTTGACCAGCTTTGCCATTTTCTTGCCATCCACCATGAAGTTTGATTTATATTATTTTGTTTTCTACTTATTCCACACTCACCTTTCCTGCTATATTTAGGATGGCATATTTAAGGTAGTTTCATTTATCATCTATGTTTCCGTTTTCCATTTCTTTGCTGCTCTTATTTCTGTGCTATTGCTTGGTCTCTTAATTTATAGATTCATGCTGTAGTTATCCTCTTTTTGTTGTTGTTGTAGGTGACGGACTTTTCATTATCTATTAATTCGAATTATACTACCTGCCGATATACTGTTCACTTTTTACTGTTGTCTTTTATTGTATCTCGATATTGTGTTTCTATTACTATCAACACTTCTCTTGTGTCTTTGTGTATAATACTTCCTTCAGACTTTCCTATTATATTTGTCAATTCATCGCAGAATTTTTCCTTTTTATCAATTTTATCATTTCCGTTTGGTCCATAATTCCCTTTTCTTTTATTTTGATTGTTACCATCTTCTTTAACCAAGATTTCCAGCTCTGTATCTACGCTTCTATCTAATTTCCAATGTATTTAAAATACTACTCGTGTCACCACAGTGTTATCTAATTAACGGTATTTTGTTATAGCTTCAGATGATAATGGACTCATGGTAAGTATTGATTTTCAATTAAATTTTTAAAAATTCTCAATTCAATCCATATATTATACCTTAACAACTCAATGATACTAACATAGAAACATTCTGATTTGTTCTGGGATTATTCAGTGATACTTCATATCATTATTATCCAGCATTTTACTGAAACTGGATTTTTTGGAAGGTCAATGTAGGTTAGGTTTGAGGTAAATGTGTCTAAAACTTTTCTTGATGTCGAGGTATTCATTGTTTGTTCAGCAAAATGAGATGCCAATTGCAATAAAATCACCTGCGGCATCTTTTTTGCAAGGGAGTCTGCCTTTTCGTTGCCAACCTTACCAGAATAACCAGACACTTTGTTAAGTGTTCCTATCGAGGAGATACTTTTTTGACAGCTTAAAACCAATATCGACGTCACACGGTAGGAACTAAGTGCTTTTAATGGCAAATTGTTTTTTATTGTTCTGTGTGAGTTTGACTCCATTCAGTTGCAAGGTTGTTATTTCTATGTAAGGTCTGCGACCGTATGCACCTGCACTAGATCCTGAAGGAGTTTTTGAGCCATTTGTGCACTAACAGTGATCTACTGTTAGGACGGTGTAAGACAGGTTGTAGTTTACTGTTGGAGGCATCCTGTCGGAGGTCATTCCCAGAATATTGTGACTTTCAGTGTCCACCAGCAATCTGCTAAACTCCATATGATGCTGTTTTGTGCATTTGGAAATATGTGCAATTCTATATGTTATCTATCTAGCCTCTCTTACCAGAACGATATAGACACCACACCGCTAGCAGTGTATCTATAATGTGAAGTTTTGAAGGAACCATTAAATTCAGGATGCTCTTTCTCTTCCATTTTTAAACACCAATTAACTAATTGTTAACTTAGCTTGAAGTGAAAACATGTTTAGGCCGTCTTGATCGATTCTTTGGCAGGGACAAAATTTGTGGGTTCGCGTTATGGGCGCGGGTTGGACTCTTTTTGGATGGGTACATGGATAACGATCAAATTTTCATATAATTATTTACTATAAAATTTATTTGTAAAAATTTTTAAGGCAGTTGATTGAATTGTAAATAATTCCATTTAACGTAGTCTTGCGATATAAATTTTTATTAACTACCATGGGCGTACGATAAACGTTTTGAAGGCAATCGATTTGTAAAAATTTCGATTTAACATGGGGAAATGGTACAATTTTTAAAAGGGGTTCATTTATGTGTTGTTACTTAGGTCGACAGTCCCCATGGTAGCTTATTTATTTTTCTTTAATAAAATTGGAACAACTGTATAGTAAATAATGATTACTTTTCCCATGATATCTTCAACAATTATCCAAAATTAAAAACACATAAAATACATAGTTTCTGGGATTGTGGGGAAGTTATAATTTACAGTGCAGATAAAATGCACAAAGCTTTAGAGGCACAATCTCTGCTGATTTCCTGTTTAGAAAATAAAATAAGCATTGAAGAAATTTATTGTACCTCTATATTTTAAATAATTCTTGGCTGGGAAAAATTTTTTTATTTGAACAAGCTGGGGAATGGAACGTTATCGTCTTACCAGTATTCCATCGATGTTGCCATATTTGATAGTACGTAAATGTCATGATCGTTTCCGGAAACAACTGTACTGGAACCTAATTCTTGACATCACTCGCTATCGAGCGAATTCGCGGCATAACGAGCAGTAGTTAGCGAAGACTTTACTAAAATGCAATTCTTGAGGTGATTCGTTAAAGGGCGTCATGAGAAATTTGGCAATACCGTAAATAAAGCGTTCGCTCATCTTATGGTTATGTTTTATATATATCCTTTTAAAATTGTTTTATTAAATGAATCCAAACATTATGATTTACGCGGACGCGGAGGAAAGGCTTCGGAAAAGCTGTAATGTGTGTATTTTAAGAGGTCATTACATATTTATACGACGAGTCAAGTTCACCATTTAGTACATATAAATAATACTGTTTATATTTATTCACGCTTTGACATTGACTCGTACGTGCAACCTTTATATTTATCATTTATAAAACAATTCGTGGTTTATTGGAATTAGCTGAAGGGAATTTATTAAATAATAATTTAAATAATTAATAACTTAATATTTAGGCCAAAAGGCATCACAAAGCAAAGAAAAATGATGGCGGAATATTTGCAAGGGAAGGATGAAATGATTAGTGGTAAATTCACAAAACATTTTACTACTAAATGCTTCGAAAAACGAAATGTTTCAATAAAAGGCGCTTCATTCAGTGTCGTGAAGGGATTCGAAGGATTGCGCGGAACCCGGAAATTTTAAACTTCTATTTCCGCCAGCTCTAAATGATCGATTAACATTAAATTCACAAGCTCATCCATACTCGATTTCTCAAACAAAATTACAATTATAAATTTTTTTCAGCAAAAATAATATCAACCTATAAGCGCGCTGTCACTTATCTATCACTTTCAGTATGAATATAAAGATTATCTGGTTATCACGTACAAAAATGTACTAGCTGCGTAACGAACACTATCAAGCGAATGCGCAAAGCAGAGAGCGCTCAAGAATAGTATTTTAACGAATTCGTTAGGAAGCGAGTAACCTTGAGTGCTGCGAACGGTCAAGAATTGGGATCCTGGTAAAAACTCAACTTAGTCGGTACTTACTTACATTTAAAAATTTTTTGAACTCGAAAGTTAAATAGAAACAACAATATTTCGATTATAATGAATATTTTGTTATATCATAGTGCCAAGGAAATAAAGCGAAATGATCTAAATCTTTTAATTTGATAGACATTTCTCTTCATATAAGATACAATTTTTTCCATCCCCTCCTCCTTTATAGCAAGAGAGCGACGGTTCGATTCCCAGCCCATTTATGTATGAGTTGAGTTGAGACGTTTAAAAATGAGCAATTAAAGTTAAGTCTTGGGGGTCTGTAGCAAGGCCCGAGAGTGAGTAGGTGAAACATTCAAATATTGGTTTTTAAATTTGGTAACGTCCTTGGAACAAGGGTTGGTCGATTACGTTTCCTGTTGGAGGGCAAAGTTTTATATAAATTCTACTTTGAGACTCGGCGGTGAGCCGTCACTGCATGGTTAAATAAAACAGTTTGTGTGTAACTAGAAAAATTTCTTTAATCACTATAAAATTATTGATTTATTGTGTTATATGTTATGTCAAAAAGGTAAAGGGAATTGGTCAATAAAACAAAAAATGTGTAATATGCATATAAATTTATTGTACTACCTTCAGTAATCGCCTCGAAATCTTTCTTATGTCTTCTAATTTGAGTTGTGAGTCGACCAGAGCCATGTCAGGTGAAATTTGTGATTGTTCGTTGAGTTTTTGTCCAGAAATTCTTCATTCACTTTTAATCGACTTCTGTTCAGTTGGAAGACGCCATTTATACTCGATTTGAAATTGGTTGATAGTAATAAATCATTTTTAGCAGCCGATTCCATAGGCGCACCTACCTGACGTGCCGGTTTGAACCCTATTTACTTATCCGAATAATTTAGTAATCATTATTGTCATAACAGGTAAAAATAATTATGCCGAGAATTCCGGGAACAATTAATACACAATGTTACTTCAGGTTGTTACGAAAAATTAGGTAGGTAGGTAGGTAGGTACTTATTGGTATAAAACTGTGAGTCATTTTAAGAGCGAACAAACCTAATGCGAGTATTCTAGGACACACATTTGGGTAATTTTTGAAAATGGAGAGTCTTTCAGGATTTATTCCAGTTAAGCGAGCTGCGAAATCAGCGCTAAGCATTAGTGAAAAGATTATTGTGCTTAATGTATTTAATGCACTTAGATATCAAAAAAGTGCAATAAGTATCGATTCTACAGTGGAACTTTGTTCAAAGATGACAGGTATTGGAAAAGCAACCATCTACAGGCTGATGCGGGAAGAAAAGACAGGAACCGTGACGCCACCAAAACCATCTCCAGGAAGGCGAACAATACCGATCGATGAGGACGAAAAGGCCATCATAAGACGAAAGGTGTATTCATTCTATTTCAATAAGGAGATCCCTACTTTGGATAGAGTTTTAGGGGCAGTAAAAGAAGACTTTCCTGCAATCAAGAGAGATAAACTATGGAAAGTTCTAAGAGAAATGAATTTTAGATGGGAAAAACATAGTCGGAAGTCTCATTTGCTCGAAAAAGATGAAATAGTGTGTTGGAGACGTAATTATTTGAGAAAAATAAGACAATTTCGCAATGAAAACAAAACAATTTTCTATTTGGACGAAACATGGCTGAACGAAGGCTACACAGTTGGAAAAATATGGACAGACAAAAATGTGACTTCTCACCGGCAAGCATTTTTAGACGGTCTATCAACAGGAATAAATCCGCCCTCTGGAAAAGGAAAACGATTAATTATAACTCACATCGGTAGCTCCAATGGCTTTTTAGAAGGTGGACTATTATCATTCCAATCAGTTCGTACAGGCGATTACCACGAGGATATGAATGCTGATGTTTTTGAGGAGTATTTCGAACAAATGATAGAGCTGATTCCACCTGGCTCCGTCATTGTGTTAGATAACGCTCCGTATCACTCCAGAAGATTGGAGAAGATGCCTACAACTGCTTGGCGAAAAGCAAAAATTATCGAGTGGCTTGTGGAGAAACAAATACAATTTGAGGACAATATGGTTAAAAAGGAGTTGCTATCAATTGTAAACACCCATAAACATCGGTTTCAAAAATAGGTTGTTGACGAAATGGCCAAAAAACAAAATATAATAGTGCTTCGGCTCCCCCCCTACCATTGCGAATTAAATCCGATCGAACTGGTATGGGCTCATGTGAAAGGTTATGTGGCTAGAAAAAATACCACTTATAAAATGAGTGATGTTCAAAAACTCTTTGAAGAAGCGTTTCAAGAAGTCAACGCGGGGAAGTGGCAAGTATAGAGCATGTAATAAAGGAGGAGGAAAAAATGTGGCAATTGGATAGTTTACTGGAGAAAACGGTCGAACCACTTATTATCAATTTAGGGGAAGAAGACAGTCCCTCAGATATTTCATTTTCTGATGATGATTAATTTAAAGCGAAGAAATGTAATGACTTACTATACATTTTATAGAATTTCAAATAGAAACATTTTTCCAAATTTACTTGTTTATTGGTTGCTTTATTGTTATTAGTATTATATTTATTCAAATACAAGGGTAACAAATTATGCCACACATCCGCGAATGTTCACTAAATTATATAATTATTGTGTTTAATATAAACTTAAACCCACCCGAAAGCACGTGCATGAGTGCAAAACATCACAGGTAGAATCCTACCGCTTATTGTTCGAGCCTCGGGTTAAGCTTTGTATTCGACGCCCTTATCAGATCCATAGGAATGGAAAGTTTAATAAATGCAAAAGGGTCTATACTTTCAATGTATATACTATTTAAAACTTGGCAATTTAGGTGGACCACTTTGTATACGTGTTTGACGGATTTTAATGATTTATTACTATCAACCAATTTCAAATCGAGTATAGAAGCTTGTTGACTGGTTTGCGTGTCTTAACTCGTATACTCATGCTTCGCCATTTTCAATGCACTGTACCACTCATACGCATGTGTTTTTGATGAAAGGTTTTTCGAATGATCAATTCCCGATGCTTCCTTGACATATTGTATATGTATATATAAACAAAACGTATTAAACTATACTTCTATTATTACTTGACCATAGGATCCAAAATCGTTCATGAGTTCGTATGAACGCCACAGTGGCAATCGTTACGATCGTGATAGTACACGTACGAATCAAGGAGGTCAAAATAGTAATCGAGGCGGCGGACATTGGGTCAACGATAGTCGACGTGGCGATGATTTTCCAAATAAAAGACGCCGATTCTAAGAAGTTTATTTAACCTTAATTTACGTTAAATCTCATAAATGACATATTTTCATTAGATATTCCATTCGTTATGAGAACCATCGTGACATTTCATGAATATTAATTTAAAAGTATAGAATAGGAATTTAGTGTTTTTTTAAAAAATTGATCGATGTTTTGGCAATTGCGTGAATGTTGTAAGTAAATTAATTGATTGTATGCATTTAATAAATGTATATATATACAAGTGAAATACAAATTAAATTTTAAAACAATCTTTAATTTCGATAGTTATTTCAACACCTAAAATTTACAACTACCAAACTCTCGGCATTGTTTTGAACATACTTAGATTCTGTCTCATATCATCTCTCCTCGACGGTTCTGTCACCTAACACGGTCTTTCTTCGTATTTCTCGCTCTTAATCCCGAGCTGACATACAGTGTGACCCATTTTGTTTGGAAGCACCCCTATAAAATCCGCATTTTTCAACCGATTTTGATTTAGTCTTTTTTGTTAGATTCAGTATCAAAAACAGAATTTGAGCACAAATTTTCATACCATAATAGCTATTTTCAAGGCCCTCTACGTTAATTTTTCTTTGCCAAAAAAGACGAAAGTATATTAGGCATTTTTTTTTCTCAAATATGACTACACCACTGGATTCAGAATCATCACAAATGTAAACTATCAAAATTTTATGAAAAAAGTTTTATTAACAACAAAGTTATCACTACATGAATTTGGAAAAAGTTGTTTTTTAATTAATTTTTTACTAAGAGTGTAGACACATTTTAAAAATGGCAACATGGTAAACAAAAACTAGGACTCAAACATATTGCACTGTAAAAATTCGAAGCCGATACCTTAACCCGTTCTGGAGTTATAGCTTCTGAGAGTAATGTAAAATTGTGCTGATGTGACGAAAATACAATTTAACACCAAATAATACATTTTGATTATTAAACTACTTAATAATAATTGAATTCTACATTTTTGTAGCCTCGACCAGACCTCCGTTAATTTCCACACATTTCTCGTATCGTTTGCGACTATGTCTTAGCGCTTTTTTTTATTTCATGTGGCGTTATTCCAGCACACGCCTGTCGTATTCTGTCACACAGTTCTGCTCTATTCCTTGGACGTGTCTTATACACTTGTTGTGCCAAAAGACCCCACAGATAAAAATCCAATATAGTTAAATCGGGTGATCTAGGAGGCCATTCGATTAACTCGCTACCGCGACCTATCCAACCATTTGGACATTTTTCGTTAAGCCACTGCCTGAAAATTCTAGAATAGTGTACAGAACAACCATCTTACTGAAATATCAAGTTTCTTCTTTCTGCTAGTGGCAGTTCGTCAATCACTGCGGATAACTCACCTTCCAAGAATTCCATGAAGTTATTGGCATTCATGTTACCCTCAAAAAAGAATGGACCTATTATCCTGTCTTTTAAAATTTCGGCTTCGAATTTTCACAGTGCAATATGTTTGAGTCCTAGTTTTTGTTTACCATGTTGCCATTTTTAAAATGTGCCTACATTCTTAGTAAAAAATTAATTAAAAAACAACTTTTTCCAAATTCATGTAGTAATAACTTTGTTGTTAATAAAAATTTTTTTTATAAAATTCTGATGGTTTACATTTGTGATGATTCCGAATCCAGTGGTGTAGTCATATTTGAGAAAAAAAAATGCCTAATATACTTTCGCCTTTTTTGGCAAAGAAAAATTAACGTAGAGGGCCTTGAAAATAGCTATTATGGTATGAAAATTTGTGCTCAAATTCTGTTTTTGATACTGAATCTAACAAAAAAGACTAAATCAAAATCGGTTGAAAAATGCGGATTTTATAGGGGTGCTTCCAAACAAAATGGGTCACACTGTATGAAAGAATGAAGTTAAATATCGGTCTTCCACCATTGATTCCGGTTAATATTGAAATTCTAAGCTTCATTTTATATTTTCAAATAAAGATCTGAATTCTACTTAGTTTCAAATTAACCAATCTTTAAAATTCCGAAATGGTTTTTTAAATGACCATTGTCTGGCTACATTTTTAAATATTTATTTGTTTTACTATGCAAAATGCACAAGATTGAATATGCTTTTCTCTCGTGTAAAACATAATCATTTCTCCAAATTTATTCCAATTTCACGCAATCGTCTTTTTCTCTTTGTGTATTTTTTCCCCATCATTTTGTGTTTACCTAATATTCTCAACTTTAATTTAAAGTATTACCTTGCTTAGCAACGAACTATATCTGGCTAGACAGTAAAAATATACTTTTCAATCATGTCCAGTGATATTGAAAACTCACTATCAATTTGATTTGGAGATAATTTATGATATTGGTGTTAAAAGTAACATTTTATTTGAAAAAGTGAGAAAGTTTGCGAAGCGAGTGGAGCAATGTCACATAATTTTTTATACAACTCCTAATTTGATAAAAAAAAAAAAAAAGTATTTCAAGAAAATCACAGTTTGACGTCTATTGTCAGTTAATTATTTTCTTTGACGTTTTAACAATAATTTTCATTTCCTGGGAACTGACCATGTTAGATGACGCTTAATCGCTTAGTTACCAACAAAAAATATTGTTTACAGCTCGCGCTTTTTATTAAAAGTTCTTGCTGGTGTTTAATATTCATCTCGCATAATGAGGGATATTATTGATGAATCGTGTATTCCTGAAGATATTGAAGAGGCTGCAAAAAGAGAGACAATTATTACCGAAAATATCGGCTCAGCAATATGAAATTGCATATTCCAATTTTCTCAATTGGTGTAAAATGAAAAAAGTTGAAGGAAACTCCAGTGAATCCGTCTTTTTTTTTGGAATATCTAGAAGAGAATTAAAAATATGGAACGCGTCAACTTGGTGGAGTAAGTTTTCTATGGTAAAATCGAGTGCCCTAGTTAAAAATGGGGTTGATGTAAGCAAATATTTCAAGGTAATAACATTCTTAAAGAAGAAAAATGTGGCTATAGTCCCGAAAAATCAAAAACACTTACGTTTGAGCAAGTTTAAAATTTTATAAATGAGGCGCCAGATGAATCATACTTGATGGTAAAAGTTGCTACTATTTTCGGAATATATGGAGCCTGCCGATGATATTAAATTAATAGAGATAAATCATTGATTATCCAAATTCCAAATACTAAAACGAAAATAAGTCGTTCTTGTTGCATTACTGGAGAATATATTGACGATTTTAATAAATACGTTGCATTACGCCCTTCTGCTATTATTCACGATCGTTTTTTTCTGAAATACTCAAATTATAAATGCACTGCGAACCCAGTTGGTATAAATACGTTTAGGAAAATGTCCTCATTGGTTGCTGAGTTTTTGAACCTACCGGATCCAAAGGAATATACAGGTCACTGTTATTGTAGGTCTTCTGCTTCTTTGCTGACAGACTCAAGAGCAAATGTAACGGAGATATAAAAGCACGGAGGATGGAAGTAGCTGAGGGTTACTATTATTCATAAAAAGGCAATTGCTGAAAGATTTATACCGTCTGAAAGCTGCAGCGATACATACACTTCATTTCATGAACTGACTGCTAATACTGATGTAAATGGTAACTCGGCTAGTTCAAAAATGCAAGGTATTGATATCAGCAGTTGTTCGAATTGTACTATTTGTACGAATTTCTCATAAAACTCCAACAATAGAAGGTCGGTCCGCCCCTGTTAAATTACTTCGGAGCGACCGTTGAACGCTTATGAAGTCAAGCTCTTGGGGTCGCTCAAAAAATGTATATCTCTCCCCGCTGAAAGTCGGTAGAAATAGCATTGTATAAAGATAGCCCTGTCACAGAAGAGGTACAGAGGTCTCTGCTCACCATGTGCAGCAGCATTTACCTACTCCTCCATAAAATGGAGATCATACCGCTTAATGGTTGAAGTGTTTATTGTGCTTTATTCCATCAAAACTTATTGTAAGTAGATTCAATTATTATTAAAAGGAAAAAAACCGTCAACTTCTATATCTGCTCGTCTTGAAGTCAGAAGTTTTTTATTTAGCAAAGTTCCGGAGAACTCTAGCAAATTTCAAGATTCATTATATTAGTATACATGTTTTTGCCACTGATTTATGTTCTTGGTACGCTTTATTTCTAATTATATATATTCACGTAAATACTGTGATTTAAAAGCTAAGTGCGGGTTTAGCTTCAAGTGTAAATATTGTAAATTGTATCTAACCATAGTTTAATGCATAAATTTCGACTCTTCTACCGACCATTAATTTTCATACTAGCTGTGTTCTTACTGCTGAAATATATGTTGTTTCTTCATTTAATGTTGTTACCCAGCAACTGATTTATCTTAATTTAGAAGGTCTTTGATAAAAGTATCAGACTGTTTTTTCATCCAATAATTGGATTTTTCACTCTTATCTTTTCGTCTGTAAATAATCTTCCGTTATGTATTATAGTAAATGCTCTATGTAAATATTGAATTTTATTTATCCCTTTATTTCATGTATAGGTTATCCCCCTGCCTCTGGTACGGGTAACAAGCTCCTGCAGCGCAATGCAGGTGGTCCTTCGATTTTTTCTCGAAGCTGCTAAGAGTATTGTGTGATGAGCAAAATTTAAATAGTTTGATCTCCGAAACTTGCGACCTGATCTTCTCACATTCTCTTCTGCTCATACACTATTAATGTTATTATATTTGATTCAGTAAATAAAGGCACCAACCTGTTCATCTCATTATTGTCGGACTTTTTTTTTGAACTTGTAGGTATTTATGTGTAGATTACTCTCTGAAAATATGTCCTCCGCGGGATTTGCGGAAGGGGCTGGAAAATGGCCCATGATCCCGAAAATTCAGTTTTTGGCCGATATCTCCTGAAATATGCTACTTAGAGAAGTGGGGTTTTGCTAGAAATGAAGTACAGTTCATTACCTACAAAAATGGTCCCCATCATTTTTGTCCCTGGATCAATATTTCTTGCAAAAATTTTCCGGAAAACTAAAAAACTTAGCCAAACATTTTAAAAACCATCGAAAAGAGGACATTTTCAGCTTTCCAATGGTGTGCATTAAAGACCGATATTGCCAATCATTGTTTATCAATTTGCGGTAGACCCGAGTATTTTCAGAAAACTCCGGAAATAAGAAAAAAACGTCCCAAGAAAAACATGTTGTTTATAAAAATACACAAAAATTATTTATTCATTCGTTCGGAATACATTCACCACCCATTATCCAAAAGGTTTCGGTAAAACTACGCTTAATTTAAAAAATATGAACGGATTGATAAGGGCGGTCAAATATTCAGGAAAAATAAAAAAAACGAAAAAGTTACACGATGTTATAGGTACAGGTCCCTCCTTTCATATGCACTTTGAATCATAAAAAAGATTCATTTTTACTCAAGTTATGGGCCAATTTGCCCGCCCTCCCATGCCTACATTCACGGGACGTGCTCCTGGAGACGCCGCGCAGCAGCTCGAAATCCAAGGTACGCTTGGGCCCGTTTATCTCGAAAACGGTTAAACTTTTGACAAAAATGATAAGGATCATTTTTGTAGATAATAAACTGCTCTCCATTCCTAGCAAAACCCCACTTCTCTAAGTGTCATATTTCCGGAGATATCGGTGAAAAACTCAATTTTTGGGATTATTGGCCATTTTTCAGCCCCTTCCGCAAATTTCGCGGAGGACATATTTTCAGAGAGTAATCTACCCGTGAATACCTACAAGTTAAAAAAAAAGTCCGACAATAATGAGAAGAACAGGTTGGGGGGTTTCTTGGTCTTTATTTACTGGACTAATTATAATACTATAATATTGAAAGTTCCATTAAAATTTGTATCATTATGTCTCGTTTACTTCTATTTGGTTAAAAACAAATGTAATGATAATGTCTCTTTCAACACTTTACTTTTAACTCGCTCTTCTTTTAACACGTTTTACAAGCATTAAAACTGTCACTTTTAATGGCGGTTGTACAAACAATTATTTTTCCCATACCGTGATTAAACAGTAGGGCGTTTGTAGGACGATATGTAGATGGAGCCTTTATTGTCAGATATGCTTTTTAAATAGTACCAACCTTCAAATGATGTGTTAAAATTTAGTTACAGGGGAGCAACTTTTACAATTTTCAAAACACTGGAAACGATTGATTTTTCTGTTTGAATAAAGCATTACTTTTTAATGCGAAAAACACCGTTCGAGCGTAGCAATGGCTTGGACACCGATGCTAGACGTTCTGGTCCCCAAACTTGGAAGTTGTTGTGGAAAAATTAGGAAGTTTCCCAGTGGGTATCGCGTTTGTTCAATTTACCAAAAAATGAAGTGACAGTTTATTTTAAATTCAAAACTTTCTACTCTACTCCTGACCTCGAACTGTGTGTTATTATTTGTGTCTAGAAGCTTATTAATAGGTGCTGCTGTGAGAAGAAGAAGTCTAAAATTAAAGTAAGCGTCTATTATCATTGAATTTTATATTTCCTCTGTATAAGCTAGGCGCATTATCTCCAAAAAGGAGAAATGTATAATTTTTATGATAAACGATAAACATTTCTTTTCATAATATTCCGCGTCATTCACAAGATAACATTTTTTTTATTTTGTGTAACTTTGCAAATATTTAAATTCCATATTTGTCATAATAAGTATATATCAAATTTCTCCTAATGAAGAAATGCATGGTTGTCACGTTGTTTAAAATTTCGGATCAAATGAAAAAAAACCCAACATGGAAATGACCGGTATTGGAAAAGGACAAGGTAATGAAGTAGTAGTGGTCGGCCATTAATTTAGTGAGGTGTTCATGGGGGGAGGGGGATCTACCCGAATCTTAGATAACAAATCTCTCTTGTAGGAGAGGGGGGCAAATATTACGTAATTTTTTATAGCAGAAAACGATGTAAAATTGCGTAAAAGTTAAATTAAAATAAAAAACATGTCTTGAATAAAATCTAATACAATCATGCTTATCGTATTTGTTCTGTGCACAAGTAACGGTTTCACTGAAAATCACTTGGATATGATGGCTCCAATAGTCAGTATTGGAACCGAGCACGAGTCTCCATGCCATGGACTGAATTGAAATAAATATTTTATCCATTTTCGTTTAGGTCGTCCTCAAAAATGCCTCACGTAATTAGTGGACGGCACCTTAGTTAAATTAATGTTTTTTAACGTTATTTTTAGTTTACGAATACGGTTATTATAGTTTGTTTCAACAATTACATAGAGTATTGGATTGCAGTAATCCCCTAACTAACAGATGTTTATCGGATATTACAGAGCTGTACTCACAATTTACGAAATATTTTACAATTTGATAGTAACTGTTCGAAAATATATTATTTTGCCAAAATGATTGAGTGATAAATTATAATCGCATAAAAATATGAAAAAACAGCAGAAAGTTACTTTTCGTCATCGTAATCAGTGTCACTTGTACTTGATTCACTATCTCTTGTGTTTGTAATTGAAGGGTTTACTTTCACACTTTTAATTCTTTCAACCTGACTAATGCAATTTTGCCAAGTTTCTTCGGTAATATTTCCAACTGCTGCACTTAATACCCACATAGCAATTTGACATCCTAAGCATATGCGTGGAATATTTTCAAAAGAACATGGATGTGCAAAGCGTAATCTCAAATAATACCAAAACAAGTGCTATAAATAGATTGTGTTGCGCCCTGGTCCATTGGATGTCTTTTCTGTGTCCATGTCCCTATCGTGGATATTGTATGGATATCCATAGGATACCCTATGTTTACTGGGTAGGTACAATCTATTCTCATCCTTAGCATGTGCACTAAAAGGATACAACGCCACCTGCTAAAAATAGGTACTGTCCAACCCTTATCACATGCGATTCAGGTTCATAGAATGTACCAAAGATACTCTTGTCAAATACTGAGCATGCACCCAGCACGAATACCGTGTTGCCAATAAGTGTTATGGCAGGTTCTTTTCAAATCCTAGTTAACTTCATAGCATGTTATTAAAGACTTTCTTGTAGTAAGTGTTAAGGATATCTTGTTCTCATCCCTTGCATGAATAAAGCTGCAACATAACTTTCCCATGGGCATGTGGAAAGCGTGCGAAAAGTCGCACTTACGCATGCCGTGCGGAAATTTTTTTGTGGCGTCCAGGTAAAAAACTATAACTATAGACATTTGGTATGTAAACACCACTTTACAACATAGCTCTATTATCATATATTTTTAAAGATTGTATCTACATTAAAAGATGTAAAATAATTCATATTTTTAGGTACTAAATATGTAGGGGTGATCTAGCTTTTCTCTATTTCATCGGCTAAAGCTTTAGTCTTCTTTCTGTCCCCCACATTTATCCTTTTCTTGGCTTTAACCAAAAAGGTTTTTATCACGTCTACTATGTTAATCTTCAATAATTATACAACAAACCTGGAATCCCCTCATGTGCCGTCACCCATATTAGAGACATTTTGTTGTCTCTTGCCAGCCTGTTGAGGGATTCTTTACAGTTTTTTACCAGTCTAGACCTAGTTGTTGGGTTGCTGATAGCTATAAGCAGAGCCTGGCGGTCAGTGAATATTTTTATCTTTTGTCCGGTGTATCTTCTTCTGATGTTTTCATCAATACAGGCTATAGCGGCAATCGTCTTTGCTTGAAACACAGTCGTATATCGGCCAAGGCTGAAGATCATTCTCTATCTAGGTCATTTTACACCAGCATTTTACAACTAGTCAATTTTTGAAGAATAAATTATAATAATTTTCAATAATAACCCAACCAAACCTACCCCTACCAAACCATCTTCGTATTTTTGAGATAATGATTTTTGAAAACAAAATTTAAACCCATCTATTATTAATAAACGCTTACCCTTTTCACTCGTCATAGAGGTGAAATTAATATTTTCCATGTCAAACAAACAAACAAAATCACAATAATGGACACAAATAAACACGTCTTACACTCTGCACTTCAGAAGAACAATTGCTAAAAATAATCTTTTAATACCCACATGAAATCTACCTGCTTCGATAGCGGACCGAATTACGAAATCACCCTTTCGGATTTGGACAAGGTCCCTGTGAGCAGGTAGCTCTTTTGCTAGGTACCCGGACCGAATTCCGAAACACCGACTCTGTAATATATATCCAATAAACAACTGTTAGGGGATTATTGCATTCCAATACTATATCGTCACCGGAATTCTCTTCTACCTCTTCTAGAATTGCATGTATTAAAATGATATTTCTACTGTAATCCAGATTGGGGTACCCAAAAGGTGGATTTCCACAGATCCGATGACCGATGGTGGAAGCAATCGTACGTTTTAGTAACAAAAATATTGCCATACCACTTTTAAACTTTTTCTCAACACAATTGCAGTTAACAGCGAACTGTTCGTTACTTTATTATTAGTATTCGTTCTGAAATAATATTCAAAAAAAAGCAGATCAAGTTAGGTTATATCAGATCTGATGACGGATAAAAGTTGAACATTTTTCACCTAAATTAAAACTTACTTTCAGACCAATATTTGGCGGTTTGTCAATTTTGAATTTTTCCACCAATCACCAAAATTTCGGATGATGGTATCGGCGGATGACGGATCTGAGGAAATCCACCTTAAGAGGAAAAATTTATCTGGCTAGCACTCACGACCCTTCCAGTAGGTCTTTACTACCCATCTCGTGTTCCATAGGTTGAACAAGTCTCATAGATGGAAGAAATTCTGTCATTAAAGCCCAAGTTTTTGGAGGAACACGAAGCTATATGTAAAAAGTGCCCGTCGGAAGGCATGGAGTAGATGGTGGTGGAGTAGATGGGTACATTCTAAAGAAACTTCCAAAAAGTTATTAGAGTAAAATAGATAAATAAACAAAAACAAATTATGAATAACTGAAACAAGCCTACTTCAACAAATATAGTTAACTAAAAGGCAAAAGAAATATTTCATACAACAATTTAAGATTTATCATAAAAATTGCATACCTTGATACTACCAGTATAATAGCAAACTAGAATAAACCAGTTTACATTTAAAATTACCGAGTACCGACGAATTGTACGATGCGACGTGAAGGTAGATATTTACATAGAATTATAAAATCATTAATAATTAAATGTCAAAGATAACAGTTTAATACTATTAAACGTCTTACAAATTTGAAAATTAATTAAGAGCGTAAGGCGTTATAATAATATTGAACTATTATCTTTGACATCTATTGATAACACGCTTTACTAAAATGACAATTTTTCACAGGAAACTGTAATTAAATAAACCATTAATCACTAAGTAACAAACTACAATTTCTTAATTAATTGCATTAAACGAAATAAATGATGTGTGGAAACATTTATTTTTGCTCTTTAGTTAACTGTGTTTGTTAAAGTTATTTTATTTGAAAATTTTGAATGATGAGTAAACCTAGTACGTTCATAATTGGGTACCTTTTTTTCAAATCGTCATAAACCTAACAGTACCCTAATACAATACATTTCCCATTGATTTTGATTAATATGTTGGTGTATCTTCGAAGTCCAATAATAACGCAGGGTTCGGATTCGGCTGGAAAACCTGGAAAACACAGGGAAAAATAAAATCATACTCAAAAAGGCTGGAAATGTCAGGGAATTTATAGTTCGCACAAAAAAGGCAGGGAAAAGTCATGGAAATTTGCAATAATCAGTAAAGGGTCAGGGAATTTCAAACATAAGGCTGGAAAATTAAATTCAAACGTAACAAACAGTTTTCGATAACATAATATGAAAAGTAACGGTTATGATAAAAAATCTTAAAAAGATATAAGAAGAGATATACACAGTACCTATAATAATGCAAGCCCCATGAAGTTGGTACCTAGTATATTTTAATAGGTATACATTTATACCAAAGTTTTTTTTATTATAATTTTATGGTTTTTGTTGACTAAGGTGTTTTTTGTGCAATTATTATCGAATACTCCTGCGAACAAGATCAATGTATAGTTTTTTTAATGTTTTTGTTGACTGAAGTTTTTGTCCAATTATTACTAAGTATTTTTTTTTTTTGGGAGCCGGTCTAGTATCGGGAGCACTGCAGCCTGTTGGCTTATTATACTCTACTCCCGCCTTTATTCCACCACCCACCCAGCCATTTCTGTACCCTCGAGTAGATGACATAGGTCAACTGGATGCATGCTTCAGGCGGCACGTTGGCATCTCCGAAGATTGTCTGTCTCCTTTAGCCCAATGCCTCACAGTCGGACAAAATATGGGTTACGGTCTCCATACCACAAAGTCTGCAGCTGAGATCCCCGTTATATAGCCCCATTTTATGCAGATGATCCTTTACCGGGGCAAGACCCGTTATATAACCTGTAATAATTATTAGCTTGTTCCTACTAACATTCAGTAGTTCTTCAGCCCGTTTTACACATATATGAAGGTCTTACTGTGTACCTGCTTTGGAGTGTTCCTGCAATGTAGTCTATGTTGGCGTTGTACCCATTTTCGTATTTGTTCTCGGTCCACCTTCATTGTGGTGCCAAGAACTGGTTCTGGTCCAACAATATCGTTGCTGAACCTTTTCTTGCGAGTTCAACAGCTAGTCTTACTCTACTGTGGTCTGCCAGTTCATTTAATTTTTTCTGACATTCTTCTACCAGTCTGGATGTTACCTTGCGGCTATTTAGAGCTGCAAGGGCTGCTTGGCTGTCAGTTAATATGTTTATCCTAGGTTTGTTAATTCTGACACATTCTAGGATGGCATAAATCTCCGCCTGAAATACAGAGGCATGTACTCCTAGAGAGAAAGAACATCTTGTGTTCCCCATCTCCCTATACACCCCTGCTCCTGCCCCTTCCCCAGTCTTTGACCCGTCTATATATCAGGTCTCTCCTCGGGGAAACTTCAGTCTGCTTGGGTCTTGCCAGTCCTTCCTGTGGGGTATGTCTACCTCATATTTAGGGCTGGGGAGAAGTTTAGTGGCCATATAGTCTGTTTTGATATCTAAAATGGCTTCACTTACGATGTCCGCAATGGATGTGTGTCCTGATCTAACTGTTTTGTTGCTCAGGTTATTTTGCAGCCTAAATAACCCCACCCTTGCTTCTCCCATTATCACGATGTGCAATGGAGGAAGGCCAAATAAGGCTTCTAGTGCTGCCGTTGGCGTGCTTCTCATGCACCCTCCAGTACTGAGACAAGCAAGTCTTTGCACCTTGTCTAGTTTCGTCATTGCTTTCTTTTGTATCGTCTTTTTCCACCAGACCAAAGGACGCATATGTTATTATGGGTTCAACCACTACACTGTATATCCAGTGTACCATGCGCGGACTTAACCCCCAAGTTTTCCCACAAGTTCGCCTTGCCATCATTAATGTGGTCTCCGATCTTGTGGTTACTTTTTCCAGTTGTTTGGTTTGTATAGATTAGTCCGATTTTGTTTTCCTTTGTAATTATAGAATGCGTTTTTTTACAAAATGTTTTCTGTTTAATATGTTAATATCGTTTATAATAATATGTATATCAAGCTTCAAGATATTGTCTTATTTTTTGTGTCCGGAAAACCTGGATAAATCAGGGAATTTTTTTTTTAACTGGGTAGTCCGAACCCTGCAACGAAATAAAAATGGGACCATCTTGTCGCTTTGGTCCAATTAAAAACAACGAAAGTGATCCGATTTTTGCTGAGGCGATGTGATGTATGAATAATTATACTATAGCTTTTTATCTCAGGAATTTAACCTTGATCAAATTTTTCAGATTCACCCCCGGGAAGGGGTTGAAAATCATGAATAAATAATAAAAATCGCAATGTTAAAGTAATTCTGATGAAACGTTGTGGGGAAAAAATTCTGCTTTTGCAACTTTAAGTCAATTTTCTTCTATAAACAAAAGGAAAGTCATTGAAATGTATTGAAATTTTCGTACATTTTATATCCTAGAACTGACCCATGACCTCACTAGTACGTACCTGATAATAGTTAGGCACCTATCTCGTTTTGGAATTGTTATAAACCTGACAATACCCCAATCCCTATACATTTTTTATTTGATTTATAGCTATACCGAATAATCTAATGCAAAAAGAATCTATAATCAATTCAATTTGGAATATTTTTCCTAAATCATATTTTTAGGTTGTCCTGCTCGGTATGGAGTTTTGTTTTTGCACCTATGATTCTCTTCTATTAATTAAGCGTTTTTTTTTCAAGATTTTTGGTTACAATTGCTGGAATATGTCGAATATATACTCAAACACAAAAAATGGGTTTGGAATTTTTGGTAATATAAATTTATGGCGAATATAAAACTGGTAAACTTATTAATCAGAGGAATTGAGAAACCGGAGGAATTAGATTGTGATCAAGATGAAGCCAATGTAGAAGATGTATTATTTCAAAAGGTATTGTCAATTTTTTAAAATAAATAAATAGTATATTGTGTCACAAGAGCAGAAAAGTAGCTTTAGCAGCCCGATACTATTATTAGCGAATGTTGTAATATGCAAGTACGTCCTTTTATTTGAATTTTTTAAAAATTTTTACACATTTTTCTCAAAATATTACACCAGTTAAAATTAAGTAATTATTTCCACATAAAGCCAGCACTTATTAATTATTCAATGAGAAAATGAGTGATGGGAACATTGCAGCTATTTGAAATTTGGATAATTACACATTTTTTCATTTTTGTCTATTTTTTATGCACGAATATCTCAAAGTTGCAAAATATACGAACCTTGGAAACTTGAAAGTGTTGTTTGTAGTAAAAGTAATAAATAAAATTGTAATAAATAATATTTTTTTCTTAGATATATTCGTAGAAGATGTCACATAGCTTTATGCTGCTTTTCAATGGAAAGAATGGATAAATAAGCCTTGTGATTTTGTGGGAAGAACAATTTGAACTCTCAAAAAATTGTGAAATGTAAGTAGTTCGTTTTGAAAATTGAAAACAGGACTGATATATGTTTGAATACATCGAAAAATATTTTTCTCTCAATGTGTACCTTCTTTCAATAATTTTTATATTTATTACAGCACTACCAACATCAAATTGAAGACAATCTGTAGATGCAAATGAGAATTATTTTATGTATAGAAAAAAGCTGAAGTTGTAAAAAGCAAATGTTTCTCGTATGTTTGTTTTATTTACAGCATCCACTTCAAATTTTCCTAGGAGTATTGATCTTGCGACTGTTAGATCAGGAATTGGCGCGAAGAATAGTATATTCTTCAACGAGTGTAGAATGATGGCTATTGTTCAAGTTTCCCATACAGGAATCATCCAAGTGAAGAATAGCCATTCTACACAAGTAAAGGACTACCTACTTTCTCCACGACTATCCATAAAAAACAATTTTGTAACCCTCCGTATGGGTAGTTACGTATTGCCGGGTAGGTACGTACAGTCAGAGACAGGATCCCAAGATAAAATAAAAGTTTATTCTTAAAAATACTATGTACAGTTGTTATTTACAAAAAGGCATTCGGATTTAACAGCTAATTCGAAATGAAAGCTTCTGCTCCCGGGGGAAGGTGACGTCTTCTGTTTGTGGGGTTCCCGGTCGGAAGAGTGTCTATCGGTTCGTACAGTAAACGCAGCGGAATATCCCTAAGTCAATACCTTAGAGACAGGAAATTCAGGAGAGGGCGAAAGTCAATACCTTCCGCTCTCTATCGGGTTTCTGGATGTACGCTGAAGTCAATACCTTCAGCGAGGGTGGAGTATCCCCAAGTCAGTACCTTAGGGACAGGAGCTTCAGAGGAGTACGAAAGTCAATACCTTTCGCACGCTAGCAGGTTCAGGATTTTCGCTGAAGTCAATACCTTCAGCGCGGACAGGTTTATTCAGACAGGTCAATACCCTGCTGAACGAGGAGAGGGATTGTCGACAAGTCAGTACCTTGCCAACCGGAGAAGGAAGCCCACAGAGTGAATACCTCGCTAGACTGACTGCTACGATTCTCGGTCGTCCTTTTATATCTACACTGGCTTGGTAAAAACAGCTTTGTATCGAACCATAGTCGTCTCTAGAACGATGTTTCGGGGGGACATCGTTACAATTTCCATCGGAAATGGAACCTCGATCGCTCGCACAAGAGTCAGCCATTGAGCTACCGACCACATTTATTTAATAAAATGTAAAGAACGTAAATATAGGTAACTTATATTTTTAATAAAATTATTTACATTTTTAAATGAAATTATAACATTATTAGGAATAATAATAGAGATAACATAAATATACGTAATTAAACACTATCGCTACTGTTGTCCATTTTGTTCTCTATATCACTGGTGTGAAGAATTTATATCATTATTCAGCTAAGTATGTTAAAATAATTTGATAGTCGTGGAGAAAAGTTATTCTTTGACAACGAACAGCAGAGAAACAAAATAAAACAAACAGTCTCCTTTCATCATTTTACCCTTTTTTCCTTTTTATCCCAGGAGGGCTGAAAAGTCGCTTCACCGAAAATACAATATGAAATATGTATCCGTTTATTATTTATGTAACAATACATGTTCAAACGGTCCGCCATGATCAAAATTCGTCTTGGGTAATTGGGTTATGCTTGAACTATTCATTTTTTTTATTACACTCCACACGATGTTGACACACGAAAGTATTGTTTAACGTCTTACCTCGACACCTTAGAATGGCGGTGCTCCATCTAGCTGCGGATTTTCCACTGACCAATAATGATAGTTATGGCCATGGAGACGTTATGGCGATTCACGACGCCATTATTATGGAAACGCGCTTCATCACACCACAAAATTTTATTCAACACATTGGGAGTGTCTTGCATCATAACTTGCATGATGGCAAAATAAAGGTTCATTTCCGATCCAGATCCAACTCATGAATCCAATGCAATTTAAATGGATGGTAATGGTGGGTTTTTGAAATTCTATGCACTGAACTTGAAGAAACACCAATTTCTGCAGTAATGGTTCGGATGGACAAATGGGGATTAACCGCTACATTTGATAAAACAAAAAAGCTCTTTTATTTGAGCTAAGTTTGTTCCCCCTTTCCATTGAATTTTTTTCATTGCGATGACGTCCCTGCTTCTATGATGATGTCACAGATACCCTGTATACCTCGGAAGAAATTACTGTAAGTCCCAAAAAAATTACCCAATTTTCAAATGAACCCACTCGTTAGTTCCCGAGTTACAGCCTGTAAAAAAAATCTTGAGACTCCCTGTATATGTGAGTAGCATTGGCAACGCCGCGGTGAAAAAACTTCTTATATAGACGATTTTGAGGCCAGTTTTTGTCAATTCTCCCGTATTAGCTCGCTCTCCTTATCTAGTCTACATGTTAGTCACATCGCCATTTTAATTTGAACAAACCCACTGGATAAAAACATTAATTTTTTACTTTTAAAGCTAGAAATTCTTGCGGTAGATCTGCCAACAATTCAAGAATATAGATCCCCAGAGTGATATAATTTGAAGGGGAATGTAGATATATTTCATTTTCGAGACGAGGCTAGCAAGTAATGCAAGTTTATGTATACTAAGGTGACATTCACTCTGTGGCCTAAAAGATCTTTCGTGCCCTGTTTATTTTAACTTAGTTCCTGAGGGAAGTCTTGGATAGTAGTTCCTTAAGACCTATTTCTCGATTAATACCCTAGGTGTTTTGTTGTGCCCTGGGATTCTATTTTGCTATACATTCTGCAAGTATGTAAATGGAGATTTCTTCTATACACAGAATCTGCATTCTTTCTTCTCCACTAATTTGATCTATTTGATGTGTCCATTCAGGCGACAATGTTCTGTCAAAACTCTTAGTGCAGTCTTACTCTGGCTAAGGAGTTCCTTTGCAGCTCTACTAGATCTTTTTTTCCCGATAGGGTGTCTCAGCCCCTTTCTTTGGTAGTTCATCTGTTATTTCATCCATTTAGCTTTCCTGGGCATTCCCATACTCGGAACTCAGTGCTTTAATGACGTGATGTCTATCCGACATGATGATAATGCTTTTTTGGTTCCCCTCACACTTATCCCAGTCCATTATATTGCTTTTGAACCGTCTGTATACTAAGTATTGAATGTCACGCTTTCCAAGTCTGGAGGGCTCTGTAGCAGAATAGCGCTGGTCAAAAAAAGCGCTGGACATAAATAGCGCAGGACAAAATAGCGCTGGACAAAAACAGCGCTCCATAAAATAGCGCCGCCAAAAGATAATTATGCTTCTTTTACTATCTCATACATAAAAATAGACTATAGTACCGAATTAGCATAATTAGGAATAACATATTTTTCATAAATTACAGTCATAACAATAGTTTTCCTAATTCAATTCGTCAATTCAACATCGCTTCCCGACCAGCTGACAGTGATCAAAGTGTTGGTAACTGTCTATAACAATATCAGTTTATAAGGAACGGAAAACCAGTAAGAACAACAATCAATGTTTTTCATCATACTTCAACACATATCGCTTCCCGACCAACTGACACAGATCAAAGTGTAAACAACTACTTGTCAGTGTCATATTTATTTAAAGTCTAAAAAAATGCAATTTGGTAAGTCTCAGAAAGGCGGTGATACATTATTCCACGAAGGATATAATTACCGAAATGACAAGCAACGTGAAATTGCATTTTTTTAGACTTTAAATAGATATGCCACTGACAAGTAGTTGTTTACACTTTTTTGGCAATAGCACACCTATCTACCTATACAAATTTTTTTTCAATTAAAGTTAGGATTTCCCAAAACTCCCAAACTCACTTTGTATAAAAAACATATTTATCACGCTCAAGCATTGGTAATTTTATTTGTCTGTCTGTAGACGGTGTTATAAGATCAAAATTAATTGAAAAATCATACTGCATACATATAAAAAAAACGACAGATGGTAGATGGTCTTATCGACAAATTTAAAATGCTGATATGTTAAGCCCAGCTTACGGTCCTAGTGCGAGAGGCCAAAAAATATGTTTAATTTTTGAATTTGTGAAAATGGTCATATTAACAACTTTTTTCAAATATTTGTTTCACAAATGTGTCATTGTTTTGACAAATTTCAAAAATAGCTATTTTTTAACAGAGTGCAAACAAATGTGGGCTCGGTGTGCAAAAAAGTACAGACCTAAAAACACTATTCCCAATTATCACTTTTTCTTCGCGCTACCTTACCTCTTGAATTGTACATTTTCCATTCCTATATTGAAAAAAAAACAGAGTTTTCTGCATTCTTAGGACGCAATAACATCAAACAGCAAATTTCGGCTTTTCGAATCTGGAATATTATCAATAATTATATTCGTATGAGAAACTTTGTCCTGAATATCATGTATTGTCATTTTAGCAAGTTCGTCCTGGTGACAGGAGCCTGCAATAATCTTTTAATCAGCAAGCAGAAATTCATTTACCTCGTCCTCCCAGCACAACGGTTGCTTTTTTCGTCTTATGGTTTGAATTGAAAAAAAAAACATTAGTTCGGACAGTATTTCCGGAAAACCGACACAAAATCCACTCAAAACATACTATTTCATTCCGGCAGAACACCGTCTCGTTTAATCAACCCTTTAAAGTGCCAGATGACCAGAGATTAAGTTACCTAAAGGTGTTGTTTTTTTTTTCAAAATGTGTTCTCGTATCTTATATAATCGCTCTGTATTATAATTTTTCACGAAGGACAGGATGTAACGTAGATTTTTTTTTTTATTGCAGCCGTGTCTTTCACCGTGACATTCTTGGTCACTATGTTACGGGACTCAACTTTAATAGATCAGAATAATAGAAAAACATTTGTATAATAAATGGGGAGGAAGCTCGTTATGTTTCAGTAACTTTTATAATAGAAAATAAATTAGTGTTAATTAATGTTTTCCTCTTCATAAATTGGATTTAAAAGCTTAATTTCTTATAGTAGCTTTAAATAGTGATGAAAAAGTTTCTGAAAGTATATTTTTATATCGATTGTATTTCATTTATTGATCAACATATCCCTCAGAAACGTTATTACTCAAACAACGCCAGGTTTATTTTTGAGGATCAGGAACGTTTAAATAGAGAATTATTGTAACCACTTTTTCTTCGTCCTTTAATAAAGGTTTCCTTCATTATGACATCTTCGCATGCGCATTTGACGTCTTTTAAAGGATCTTTAATAAAATAGGCAGCCTGTATTTAACTAAAATACAGATTAAGTAAACTTTACTTAAATGATTGTTAATTTTGACGTTTTTGACAATTAAGTTGAGAAAAGAAGAAATACTTTCCGAAATAGACAGCGACTATTGAATTTAAACTTACATTATTGATTTGAGTTGTGATTGCGTTTCCAGTAGGTATTTAATAGAAAAAAAATGTGCGAAGAACCTAAAAGGTTGCGATTTAAATATGAGGACGATGTAATTACATTAAGGGAACTGGTATCTCGGGATCCATTTACTAAAGGAAGAGAATGCACCACCTAAAATTGCAATTTCTCCATGTCACATTGAAATAAAATACAAAATTCTAAAATGAACTCGCAGCGAATAAATTTAAAAAATTCTGGGGTCTACGGATTTGGCCAACCTCGGTTTGGCTCGGAACGTAACTTATATAGTTCCGAACCGAAAAAGAAGAAAATATCTTGGTGTTAAATAGATTGGAAAGGAGAATTCAAGGAAACACCCAAACAAGAAATAGTTTGGTTCACTGACGGTTCCAAAACGGACACTGGTACTGGAATATACGGTCAATCCACCAGATGTGACATCAGTCATTCACTGGTAGTAAATACCACTGTATTCCAAGCCAAAATCTACGCAATTGACTCATGTCTGAGAGAAAACATAAGGAAGGGATACAGCGGTAAAAACATTCTTATCTGCTCAGACAGTCAAGGGTTAATCAAAGCACTTAAGTAATAGTAGAACAATAAAATCCAAACTTGTCTGGGAGTGCTTAGAAAACCTCAAAAAACTCGCCATTTGACCCACTGTATACTAAACACTTTGACAAAAATGAATAGTGTCAGTTTTATGAGGTACCGACTTATTATGTTAACTTTAAGAATTCAATAATGCATTCTCTAACTTTTAGTGTCCTTATATTTTCTAATATCGAAATAATCAATGCTTGACAAACATTATACACCATTTCTAAGTCTTCTGACGAAGATTTATGGTTTCAAACGTACTTAAGTTCGAGTGGATTTTGATACTTACGAAAGCCGGGAATGTAGGCTCTACCTTACCTTTAAATAGGTACGAAGAACTGCACTGGATGTTTAACTTTAAAAATTAAATAACAAATAATAATGCGAAGAAGAAATATCTTTTTTCTACAACCCTGTACAAAAAGTCGTCATTTTGTAATAGAATACTTTCAGCGAAAACGTGATTTTCGTCACCAGTGAAAGAAAGTGTCATAACGTTAACTTTCGTCTCTAGTCACGAAAGTTAAATTTATATTTTTAATTATTTGCCGCCCTCGTATATAATGTTTTGACGACTTTTGCTTATTAATAAACAAAGATAGGAATCATTTAATAATAAGAATGCATTTTATATCTAGTTGCCAGGTTTCATTAGTTTGACACTCGGTTTGACATTTCTCTTTAATTGTTTACACTCAAAGTATTGTTAGTTTTTTGAGTGAGTTATCATGATTTCTGAATCGGAAAGTTATTTAGATTTTTCCAAATACACCACCAGAAATAACTGATCAAGCTGAGCAGACCTCTTTGGATTCAGTCCAAAAAGAGATATGAAGAAATATATGAAAAATTCATGGATCGGAGAGTTAATAATGTGAATTTATTTTCGGAAAATGTGCGGGATATGTTGATCAATCAGTTAACAGCAAAAATCAAATACAAACCAAAATTTTACAATCCATACAAAATTGATTGATTGGATCAGCACACCAGTCAAAGGATTGATGTCCTCGGCACCTCAGCCTTAAGGCTTTTTGTGCTCTTGGTTGTGCCGTTTATGTGAAGAGACCAGCAGCCCTTATCAGGTTCTTCTTGGAGAAATCCTTCCTTGGAAATTCTAGTCCTAGGAGTCTATATCTCCAGTGAGATAGTGCTTCACAGTCAAATATAATGTGAGAGGCTTTTTCCTCCTCTTCCATGCACAACCGACAGATAGGTTCCTCCCTATATATGCCATTTGTATGCATGTGCTTCCTTAGAGTACAGTGACCAGTGAGTAAACCCGTCACTATCCTTATTTGGGCCCTGCAAAGGTTTAGTATTTCATTGGTCAGCTTCTCCGAGGGTTTTTTAACCAGGAGTTTGCTGTGTTCCTATTTTGGCACGTGTCTCCAGTACGACTGGTGTTTAGTTTGAGTCCACCGAGATATACAACCACGTGCAGCAGTTTTGGATATCCCAAATACTGGTTCAGGACCAGTGAATGCTGTCTCGGACCCCAGCTTTGCTAGGTTGTCCGCCTTTTCATTTACTACAATGCCCTTATGCCCTGGGACCCACTTAAGTGTAACTCTATTATGGTTAGCCAGGGTTTTAAGTTTCTGTAGACAATCCCAGACCAGTCTAGATCTGATCTGAGGACATGCTAAAGCTTTTAATATCCATACAAAATAAAACGCTCTCCGATTACGGCGCGTCATCAACTGGAGTGACAACAGTTAACAACATAACAGATGTGACATCTACCTCAATACATAAAAATCTTGATTGTAATACTCCTATAATTTTGAATAGTTGCTCGAATGCAACAATTAACCAATATTTAAATCATAATTAATGTTTTGAAAAATTCCGTTATTTTTATTTTCAAATAAAATATTTGTTCAATGTTCTTTTTTAGTATATTATTATGATATAAAGAGGGATGTAGAAAAAGTATATGTTCTAATCGCTTCAAAAAATGTTACTTTCGTCACTCGTGAAACAATATACTATTATATATCAGCTCGAACACAACAGTATAGATCACTCACGACTTCTTTTTGATAGAATTTGGCGTGTCATCGATATAAGAAATATTTTGATGCTGCTTAATCCCCAAATTTTGAGTCTTGTATGTGCAATGTTGTTGTATTAAATGATTGTACAATCTACTATTTATACAGTGTTGAAAAAATTACAGCGTAAGTTGAAAAACTGCAACTTTAAATGCCAATAGCAAAGTAAAAACAACGGGGTTATGTTTAGTGATTCTAAGAGTATCCTTAATAATTTAGTACAAATGTTTTTCTCGAAATCCATAAGGTTGTGCTCTACACAATGACCTGACAAATTTGTAACATCTCACAGAGTAACTTTTATGTTAAACAATTGTTCAATTTCTATGTTCTTATATTGACTCAATAGTACACCTTAGTAAAGTTTTCTCACCAATTTGAATCTTTATTCTAGCATCTCGCAGTATTTCAATATTTTGATTCATTAATTAAATTTACCTTGTGTACCTTATTCAGTGCAGTTGTTCTACACCCTCCTTTAGGTAATCACATACCATCTGCCAGCTGCTCTTTATTTTTCAGTCCTCGTCGTCCTTTATTCTTCTTAAACTTCACTCACAGCCCACAGAGGTCTTTTAATCTCCATGTGCGCCTTCAATCTAGCTCAGTAATTGTCAACTTCAGTACTGTGAGTAGTTGTTGGTTTTGCGGTTTTCGCGAAAATTCCTTCTGCGGTCTTCGGAAAAAAAACTTTGTATATGATGTTGACGTAAACTTTATGAGTGTGGTGTAATGGATAATTGTTTTTGTGACACTCGTAGGTGTTTTTGCGTTTAAATTATACTTTTAAGTAAGTTATTTTGTTTACTAACATATCATGCTTTAAAAAACTCGAAATTACTTTAAAACGGGCATTGTCAAATTGACAAAAATAACTAATAGTTTATTTGTTATTAACATAAAAATAGTAGAAACATCCTAGTAGAAAACGGACTGTGGCATCATGTAAAAGACATTACGGAGTATGAACCTGATATATTCTCGACTCGCAAAATGTTGCGGACGAAATTGTTATAAATATTTAAGACGAAATAAACGTCGTTTTTTAGTTTTTTCTCAATAACTCGAAAGCTTATTAAGTAATCGTATTAGTGGTGTCAAAATATGAATTGTAGATAATCAAAATACGAATACAACTCATTTATCAGCGAAGCGATTAGATAATTAGAAGCAAAGGAAATTCGGAAAAACTGGAAAATTTTTAGTTTTTTCAAAATCTCATATCTTTGTTGTTTTTAAAGTTATAGCGGTGAAACTTTGTAGAAATCAAGTCATTTGTGTACACTTTATGTGCGCGAAAAGTAGATAAAGGGACAATTATTTTTGTTGCAATTTACAAAATGCAATATTTTGCAGGAGGTCTGGATAGTCTGATTTTGGATATGAAAACGGTTTTGAAAAATATGGATATAGGTAGAGCAACAAAACGGATATTTCAACGGTATAACTTGAGAAAAGACGAAGACGAAGAATTTTTGAAAAAATTATTAATTTTCCAGTTTTTTTAACTTACTTCGCTTCTAATTATCCAATCACATCGCTGAAAAATGTGTTGTATTCGTATTTTTATTATCTACAATCCATTTTTTGACACCACTCTACGATATAACTTGATAAGCTTTCATGTTATTAACAAAAAACAAAGTAAAGAACGTTGTTTTTGTTTTTATACTACGTAATATTTTTACATTATCGCATAGTCCATTTTCTACTAGTGCTTTTAGTGATAAAAATGTACCTATTGTTTGGCCTATATGTCAATAATCAATCGATTAAAAGTTTTTTAATAATATTCATTTTCACTTTTTTAAGTGGATATTATTCATATTACTTTTTCAATTCTAGTTCATGATTTTGAAAAAAATTTTGTTTATAATCTTTTCTTATCTTAAATACCGGAAAATTGTGAGAAAATTTTGTTTCAAAATTATTTAACATATCCTAAAAATATTTTTAAGTTTGCCACACTGCATTGCATTATACAAAATAAACCAAACTATCTCGATTACTTCCTTCCTATTAATTTTAAGTAACTTTATTTGTGCAGTTGTAGAAAAAGTATAGTGTGCAACATGTGGGGAAAGTACTTTTCTCATTCGTTGCACAATATACTATTTTTATTTCATACATTACATCCTAGAACATACATTTTATACCACGTAACAGTAGAAGTGGAGCACGCTGGTCATTATGGCCGCAATTATACTTCAAGGCAGACCACAGGCTCCCTTATGTTTATTTTGACTTGTTTTTAATGCTGCCCATTATACTTGGCATAGGTGCGGCAATATATTACTCGACTCTCTCGTCCTCGAAATGCGATAGATTCGCGGGATGCCACTCCAAGGAAGAGTCCGTGATTTTAATAAGTGGAGTATATATAACACCTGCTATTTGGAACGATGCTGATACTAATCATAAGAATGTGGATAACTTGGATAAGAAATAGTGTGAGATTGCGTATATTGTTACCACGATTTTTTCCTTTTTATAGGTTCCCCATCGTCTTCACCATTTAGCACGACTTTTATACTACTAATGCTTCTCTTTCGCCCTGTACCTAACGAATCGTCAGCAATCTAAAGTGTAATCACATCACATTATCACCTGCAACCTGTCACAACAAACCTTTATGTAGATAGACACAACAAAGATGCGAATGTGAGAAATGCTCTTGCAAAAAGGAAGGATCCATTTTCATTCTCCTTCCTCGAGGGGAGCGGGCCGCTATAGGCTTTCCGGAGCCTCTTCAGCCAACATTGGAAGGAATAAGGATTGTGTTTGGTTCAGGGGATGAGAGTGGAAGGAACGGTGGTAGGTGCCTGAGAGGTGTGTACTGACCCAGCATTCGCCTATTGCTACGAGAAAACCTCTGAAAAAACTCATAGCAGGTCAGGCGGACCTGGGATTTGAACCCCGGTCCTTCCGAATGCAAGTCGAGAGCGTAACCACTAATGCTCTTGCACGTTGTGTTCATCTTTTATATTGCAATGCAGGCTCACAAATGCGCATTCGCCATTTGAATTAAAATACAATGATTAATTCAAACTATATATACTATTACCTGTATATGGTTTTTCCTAGGTTTAAAAAAACGACTATATAATTAGGTTTATCTATTTTATTTTTCCACTTTTTGACGTTGTATTACTTTATGTAGATGACTCTCAGGACATTTCAGGTTCTGAAAAAATCAGTAACATAAATTGGAAATATTTAAGTGTTCCATTAAATAATAGGGTTTTCAACCCTATTTGGCCAAATTATCCAAAACTGTAAGAAATTTTACGACATTCGGCAACACCGATTCTTAGACTTTGGTATAGGTACTCTGGCAGAAACGTGGTGCACTCCCGGGAAGCGATATTTCTAAACCTATTAGACTTGTGTAATGATTCTTACATGATTGGTTGTTTCAAAAGATAGATCAGAGCTGACATCATCATATTTTCCCTTCTCCTTCTCGAAAGATATCCAATACTTAGTATTCCACATGAAATATCCAATTCGCGCCCATCGCAAATACAAGTAAACACGAACATGAATTCCGTTTGAGTCATTACAAATTTACCTACATAGGCAAGAAGGAGCGCGAATAGAAAATATTCGCGAACATCTCCACCCACATCCAGTATTCTCCCAGTAGTCCCTGTATTTGTAAATATTTATGATATGTTTGAGACATATTTAAGTCATTGGAGTCCGACCACACTAACTTTGGGACACCACGTGGTCGCGGGTGTGGCGTTACTGACTTGCATATGAAAATGTAGTAATTTTCATATTAAATTTATTTCAAATATATATAAAATTTTATGGTTTTGGATACCTGTAGAAAATTACATAATGGTTCGCTTTATACAGGTAGGCGACGGAATTAAAGCTGGTCCTTTTTTGAATTCATTAAATAATTAGCAAGGAAGAAAACAATTTACCTAATCTAAACACTTTCACAAATGTATCTCACATGTCAACTTAAACTTATCATAAATATAATCTTATTATTAATCTGAGTCATCAGCTGATTGTAATGGTTGTGCAGGTGTACTACACTGTCGCTATCAAGATCTGAAAAACTTTCATCAGAAGAGCCAGTATTAACGTTAAAACATAAATGATCCAACATATTATCGAGGATATGTTCTCGTTCTATTTGTGAGTATTCATATTCTTTGACGTGTCGACAAATATTCGTCCATTCACTAAGTGGCCACTTGTCGAATCTTTTTCGGGATAATGCTTCAACATCCTTTTTAAACTAATGTACTATTATGAGCTGCTACCCAATTTTTGACTGATGCCCATATTTTTATCAATTGCCTATAGTTTTTAAGAGGAATTTGGACACCTTCATCTGCTTTTTTTTGCATAAATGCAGGAACCCGATCTATAATTTCCTTTGTTTGACTATGTAAAGATTTTCCTTGTTTCACTCTCTTGGGAGACATGACACAAAAAGTTCCGCTCCGCTCCGCCGCTGGCACGAAGCCGCAGCCAATCAGAGATCGGCATCCCATTCGAGGCGGCCCTACGTTGAATCACGTGGTGTTCCAAAGTTATTGTGGTCGGACTCTACACAAGTAGTCTAGTACGTTTAGAAATTTCACATCCAGGTACCGTTGCGTTGCCAAATTTCAAGAAAAATACTACCTTTATTATAGAACTAATAATGAACACAAATGTATGTCCTTTGAAGCTTCAGTTAACCTTGCCAAATAGTAGGAAAGTATAAAAATATCATCAAATTCTTACTTTATTCCGGTACAACTTCAACATAATGCGTAGAACCAGGTTTTTTTATTAAATAAGTTTTGCTAAAACAAATTGAATTACTGGGCATAGTTTAGTATGCGATATTTGATACGTATACGTATACTCGTATTATGCAATATTCCATCTACCCTCAACAAAAACTATTAATTAACCAATACAGACTACAGGGGTACAGTTACTCCAGTTGTATACAGTTGACGTAAAAGATATAGTGCGAACTTAAAGTTGCCGGCTTTTTGTTTGACTCTAAGACTAAGAGTATACCGTCATAGCCCAGTCAATATTATAATTATTTAAAATGCTTAGTTAGTTCACTATAAATTAATTTTTATAATTTCAACTAATAATCGTTAATAGTTATTTAATAAACTAGTTTGTTAATGAAGGCGATTATTAAACGAGACTGTTTAAAGCACGAACGAGCGATAGCGAGTGCCTTTAATAGATTGACTGAACTATAACTATTTTTGAAAGAGGGTTGCAGGTGTTCTCTTTAGTCGGTGGTCTGACATCAAGACAGTGTGTGTGTTTTTGTATGGAAATTGTAAGTAAGTATGCATATTTTTATTAGCAATTTGGACGAAACTCGGTATGATACACACGATACGGTTAAGAAAGGATGGACTGATGGGTAAGAATACAAATAATATAGATTTCCCGTGAGATTTTCGTCACTATCTCACCTGGTCAGTCCGGCACTGTAAGTAGACGAAAATAATATTAATAATACCTTTCAGAGTTTAGCTACGCAACATGACTTAAAGGGGATATACGATTAGATAGCTGCACTATCTATTACGTCAACTATACCTACTTTTTAAAACTATATGCATAGAAAAATTCGATTTTATGGAGTATGGAGACTCCGCACCAAAATTACAATGAAATTAATGTCAATATTTATCGAGCGTAGATAAGAAGTGAAACAACTAATTAAAAATCATATTACTGATCTCCCGTTCCTGTAACTCTCACTGGAACAACATGCTGCGTCTTTCCGTTTATGATCAAATCGAATCCATCAGTTTGAATAATTGCTTCACTAGGGTTATGAACGACTTTATCCAAAAAATCGATTAATTTTGGATCTACCCTTTCCGACTTTACTGGTAAAAGACAAGCTAGTTCCTAAAAAAGAACATAGGTACACATCAATACAACAGCTTTCTATTTCTTACACAAATGTCTACTGTCATAACCCTGTTTTTACGCATGATTTTCAGTGACAAAGGCCAGATGAAAGGTAATGAGTTGCTGTAAAGTTTAAATGATAAGGGATGATAGTTATGTTATTAAATTATAACAGAATCTTACCAAAAATACAACAAAAAGTAAGCACTTCATGTTTTTTCTCTACTTTACGACTTAATGAATACACTATTTTTATTGTAGCTTTGTATATTAATTTATTATACAAGTAGGAAGTACAATAGACTATAAAATATATAAATTTTACTTCGTTTTTTCAATTAGTTCCTGATGGTGGGTGGGCGCAATATCAGGATTGATATATAATGTATACAGTATACGTCCATAGAATAAAGAAAAAATTCATTATTAGCTGAATAAACAGATATATGGGAAAATGCCAATAAACGAATAAACGTAGGATACAGCAAATTACAAATCGTATTGAGCGAGTGTATATTTGATGATGATAAGGGAATAAAAATAACAGCAAATAGTCAAGAAACAACTGGACAACATAATATAGAAGTATGGTCAACATGCCTGAATGAAAAAACACGAACAAAATGCGAAAACAATGATTTACCAATAATACCAGTGAAAAATATCAAATATTTGGGAAAAGTAATTGCAGCGCATATTCTGTCAATCGGTGACAGTTATGTCAAACAACTGATAGCGTTTGCCATTGACCGCACTGGTGCGCACTGAATGCGAATTTTGCAAGTTCCGCGTGTTCCATTGTCTTCATGACCCGTCGTGGAGCAACGTTATTGTGTTCCATTGATGATTAACCAAGCGCTCTCAGCTCGAACTTTTCAGAACCGTCGATAGACTAGAATGCAGGATTCATAACCTATTTTTATTTATTATTATTACCAAGTGTCATATGCTATATATGTCAAAGAGGTGAATGGAACATGAACAGGGGTGACATTCCGTTCATATAAGCTAGCGACCGCTTTTTAAGCGCGCTTGCGACTTTATAGCCGAATGCGATTCCGTTCAGCGATCGAAATTAATGGATCTATTCTGTGCACGTCTGTAAGATAATCTGTAAGTTTACAGGGGAATTGCTATTCTGCATACAACTGTATCTTACAGGAATCTTTAAAATAGTTACAGATTTGGTAAATATTTACGTGTGTATTGACTGCTGTCGTTGGAAATGGAATATTTTTGTAGAGTTTGAGGTTGTCTCTGGTTATTTGGTTAAAGTTATAGGTTAGAAGTATCGAAATTTGACGTACAGTAGTTCAAATGTCTATCTGTAGTTCAGTGAGTTACAAACATCACAGAATCGCAGAGTTACAGATTCTGTAAAATCCCATTTACAGAACTTTCGTTAGCTACAGATTCGTAAGCTATTACGAAAAACACAGAATCGACCTATAAGTTCGGAAACATTCGTTAAAGAAGTCGATATTCTGTCAAAATATAGGGATATTAAGAGATATTTTAGGGTTTTTTTATGCCGTATGGCGACACTAAAAGATAATTAAATAAATGTTTAAATCGATTTGTTTTTTTTTCGGTTTTGAGTGAATATTCACTAAAGTTTTTTAAACATTAAAATAAAATAAAATAAGGATAATGCGTTTGACTGCTGAATACCACGAGACCATTGTAACATTTGCAGAAGAGCACCCTGAAATAATCACATATAAGTTTAGTGGTTTTGATGGCAAACAAAGACTGCAACAGCAATGAATTGGCAACATTTTACAGTAATAATTTTACTATTTTTTAATTTAGACAAAGAACGTTAGGATAAAACTCGCTTTTGTCTTTAAGAATATTAATATAATTAACATAAAAGTCAAATTAATAATGCAAAATTGCAAAAAAAGGAAGCACATAACCTAACTAAACATTAATATTTTGACAAGGAAAGGAGAATAGAGATGCCACATAAAACAAACATTTCCTCTTCGTTTTACACACGTAGGCGACACCTCATAGGTATCAGAAATTTAGCGATCGCTGTAGAACTATTTGTCGCGCCAAAACAACCAAATTTGGTGAACGGAATGTGTTTATCGACAAGAACGATTCAAGACTAGTCGCTAGTGTGAACAGAATGCCACCCCAGCTCCGCGCGAACTAGAACCAGAACGTGTGCACCAGCGTGGGATCGGTGCAATTTTGGATCGCATTTGCAATGGAAAACGCTTTGAGAGTTTTTTGAATTGTCTAATGTTCTGCTCAACTTTCATATTTTTTTCCATTAGAACCTTCTCCCGATAATAAACACAACAAGAATTAGCGAAATTGTTCCATACGTTCACGCGTGATGCTATTATTTGGATAAGCCTTTATTAATGAATTGAAGTAGTTCAATTTTTTTCATGTCTCGGTTCCCGTTTGGAAAAATGGATCTATAGTATAAATCACGAATGTTTCTCGTTACGTCATATTTCCCTGAATGTATAAAAAACACTGTAATTTTATGTGGATATCACTGACCGCGTATGTCCAATTGAAACAAATGGAAAGGTACATATTATATGTCTTTTGTGCCTGAATTAAGCTACGTCATTACGTCTTTATCGGTTTGTCACTCTGTCTTGTGTTGTGACAACGATTGTACCTACTTAAAAAGCGAAACGTAACTTTATGCGGAATTCATTCTGTCACCATTGAAGTTCGTCGTCATTGTCATTACTTTAAACAGGTGAAATTCATTTTTTATTGTGAATTTTTTTCGCCAAAATGCCTGGCAAAAGTTTGGACGAAAGTAAACGCGAGTGTAACACTGGAGTGGGTTCCAGGTCACAAAGGAAACGCTGGCAATTAAAAAGCTGACGAACTTGCAAGAGCAGGATCGTCAACACTGATGAACAAACCCGAACCTGGACATCCCCAGATGCTCCACTTGGTCATGGTTAAGAGGGTGGGTAAAAGAACAACACAAAAAACACTGGAAGAATACGCCCAGGCAAACACCTGGGAAGAAATTTATAAAAGAACCATCAGAAAAAGTAGCGAAAGAGCTGCTCTCAATGAGGAACAAACCGCACCATAACGGGGCTTCTTACGGGACACTTTCCCACAAAGGAGCACCTGAACAAAATAGGGCTGTATAACGGAGACCTTACATGCAGAAGATGCAAAAAGGACAACGAAACAGCTCTGCACATATTATGCAACTGTGAGACGCTAGATCACATGAGGCAAAAACTATATGGAAGACCCCAAATGACTCCAGAAGACTTCTACAACCAACCAGTATAGAACCTGTATGAGCTAATACAAGAACGGATTGGCTGAATAGGCTATAGTCCGAACATAAGGAGAATCCACAATAAGCCCAAGAGGCTGAGGTGGTGCCGGTGAAGGGACGGCGTCAGTGTATCAGAAAATTAGATGAATATTTCCAAAAGGAATTGGCTAATGGCGGACCATTTCAAAAGGTGAGTTTTGTAACTATTTATTTGTAGAATTTCAAATTGTAGTCTAGCTATGGTATGTTAAATTTGGTTTTTGTTTATTTCCTAATAAATACATGCCGAACCCTCTAACAATGATGAGCCGCTGGTGAAAACTGATTTGATTCGGATGCTTATGAGTTATGACGTGACAAGAAACATTGGTGACTTTTACTACATCTCGTGATTTTTCCATATCATTGTTTTTTAAGCTAATAAAGTAACTATGCATTCATTTTTGAACGTACTGTATAAAATTATCGTTGTATATTTTAACGAACTTTTCACAATATCAAAATTTCCCAATAAAAGCATACTACGAATATTCAGTTTCTTTCGGTGCCGTTGACCTGTGAAAAGCCATTTTTCACAAACAATGGCACAATATTTCTGCTTCTACCCCTAATCCAATAATAGACGTAAGTGAAATATGACTTTATAATCCTTTTACTTTCACATACATTTTGCAAGACGAGCTTTCCGAGCAAAATAATAAATTTCCAGGAAAATAAAATAGGTGACTTCATTTAGTCGTTGCAATCTGTCAATATTCTCAAGGTTACACAAGAATATTGTATTGTATTTTCTTTATTTCACATATCTTGACAAAGTCAAAAAGTAAAAGTCACAATCCCGTAACCCTGGAATCCTACTATACAGGGTGTTTCATAGTTAAACCACCATAGGTTAACTGCAAGTAGAGGACACTTTGGTGGTTCCAAATAGCCTTGGTTAATTGGTCTAACATAATTATTAACAGACATACAGAGTGTTTTATTAATTCAGTCCAATGCTTTTGAAGGCCATAACTTTAGAACCACCCTATATATCGGTAAGGATATATTGCATTGATAACACAATAAGATAGTGTAATAAATACAATTATAATCCAGGTCTGGTTTAAGAAAAATTTGCAAAATTCGATAATCTCCAAAGCAACACCCTGTATATCAGAATTTTTAAAATCCAATAGATTATTCGAAGAGAACAGAAAAAATAGAGCGCCACCAAAATATTTTTCGAAGCGCACATCCCGTTTTACTGCTTAACTTTTAATGTCAAAGTCATTTAAATGTACCATTGACATTTTCGTACGTAATAACTTTAGAACCACCCTATAGATTTCTTTCATTTTTGGTAGGTGTAAGTTACATAAGCATCAACATCTTATCATGTAACCAAAACAGTTATAATCCAGGTTCGGGTTAAGAAAAAAAAATATTTTATCAAGATTTTTATAAATCAATAGTTTATTCCAAAAGTACAGAAAAAATTGAGTTACACGGAAATGTTTTTCGAAGTGCACACTTACTAAAATATTCAAGTCAAAATCATTAACAATTATCAAGTGCTTCTAATATTCTAAAGGAAGGAGGAGTGCGACGATTAGGAAAGCGTCTTTCATATTCCCTTACTGCTTCTCTACCATTTCCGTTACAAAAGCCATACACAAATAGTATGTCTGCTACAGGGCCATGATCCGGGATAGAGAATCCTGGGAAAAAGAGAGGAATACACAGCCTAATGGGACTGTCTGGTACACAGATGGCTCATGCTCCGGTGATGGAGCAGGGGCTGGAATTTACTCTAGGAACCCAAGAACACAAGTTAGTGTACCATTGGGTGATGGTGTATCTGCATATCAGGCCGAGATATATGCTATCTTGGAATGTGCGCAGATAAACCTAGACAGAGGTTATGTGGATCGACGCATAACCATATACTCCGACAGTCAGGCAGCAATTAAAGCCCTGAGTGGGTGCACCAGCAACTCAGGACTTGCTAATGAATGTCGAGAACGACTTGCTAATCTTGCAAGGCACAACGTGGTGCGGCTAGAATGGATTCCAGCCCACTCTGGTTTTGAAGGCAACGAGATGGCGGATGCACTGGCTGCGGAAGGGGCGGCAGCTCCCTTCTGCGGCCCGGGCCCGACCTTGGGCCTAACAAAACAAAGAATACGCAAGGAGACGAATAAGTGGCTGAAGAATCAGCACCTCGCTCATTGGAATGCTCTGCAGGGTCCTAGGCAATCCAAACTTTTACTGAAGGGATGGACTGATGGACACGATAGAGCAGCTACTGAACTACCAAGAAGTAGGCCAAGGAAGATAGCAGGACTCCTAACGGGGCACTGCTGTATGATGAAACACCTCCACAACTTAGGAGTAGAGGGAAGTTCCCTATGCAGGGGTTGCGGCATGACTGACGAAACGTCAGTCCATGTTCTCCTAGAGTGTCCACACTGGGCTGTACTACGCAGGCGAATCTTCGGAGTCCCTGTTTTGGCCCCTGGAGACACAAGCAGGCATCCATTGAAAAAGGTTGTGGCCTTTATTGAAGGGCTCGGCTTTATGGATGTCTAGGTAGCAGGAATGGCACAATGGGCCGCCAGTGGCCTCAGTGCCGGAACCTTGGCTTGAGTTTGTCCAGGACAAGGTTCGCCTGCAAACTTAGTAGTAGTAGTAGTAGTAGTAGTAGTAGTATGTCTGCATATTCTACATTTGTAAATTAATGAGGCATAATTAATTATTATTCAAAATGATTTAAATTATTTCGTGTGAAATTTACTAACAACAAACGATTAACTACCAATAACAAAACGAACTGTCAAAGTTTTCCGTACTTCAACAGTCTACGCCCTTTTGATAATTTTTCTGTTCCTTTAGAATATTAGACCTACTTGATAATTGTTAATGATTTTGACTTGAATATTTTAGTAAGTGTGCACTTTGAAAAACATTTCCGAGTAATTCGATTTTTTCTGTTCTTTTGGAATTAACTATTGATTTATAAAAATCTTGATAAAATATATTTTTTTTTCTTAACCCGAACCTGGATTATAACTGTTTTTGTTACATGATAAGATTTTGATGCTTATGTAACTTACACCTACCAAAAATGAAAGAAATCTATAGGGTGGTTCTAAAGTTATGGCCTTCAAAAGCATTGGACTAAATGAATAAAACACTCTGTATCTCTGTTAATAATTATGTTAGACCAATTAACCAAGTCTATTTGGAACCACCAAAGTGTCCTCTACTTGCAGTTAACCTATGGTAGTTTAACTATGAAACACCCTGTATATTATATAAACTAGGTAATAACTCTATACATATCTACAATGAAAGCCTCAACGTATGTTTAACAAATAATGTCTTTTTACGATAATAGAAAGCAATTTTGATTACATTTTACAAATGAACTTAACGATACATTATGTTTCATCCAATGAGAAACATCGAAAAACCCACCCTGTATTCAATAAATATCTGAAAACCAACCTCGGCGAAAATCTGACCATCTCTTGTAAGTAACTTATCGGTTTTTTCTTACTCCAGTTCTCTTGCAGCTGCTTGTCGTTGCCGTCATCGTCGGCGGCGAATACCTTCTTGGGCACCATGTGGAGCCAATCAGTGCTCTCCGAAGATAGCACCTGTCGATGTTGGCCGCTACGGCAGTGTCGCATTCTAAATCCTTTTATATTTAATCACATATTTGTGAAAATCAAATTTTGAAATATTGTAAGGCTCGTAAAAAATTAAAATAAAGGTAAAGTATACAGGGTGCGGCACCGAAACCGAAACAGATCGCATGTCTTTTAGACAAATTTTTTTTGGAGAAAATGCAAAAGAGGTCGATTTTTATTTCAAGGGGGACATCTATCGATGGTATCCTCAACTATCCTACATCCCTTCCCATCCCTCTGTCACTATTACCAATAAAATTGAAATAGGGAAAGTACCTACTAAGTGTGAAACATCATTGAAAAGGTAATTTTATAAGGAATTTGAGACTGTGACATGTGACAGTTCAAATAAGCGTATTTTCGTGTGAAAGCCAAATTCAACAATTTAATGCTAATTACCTTTGGAATAAAATTTAACTTACTACGCCTATGTTTTCGTAAAATAAAAATAAACGTTTTTGTTTCCATAATTACCAGGTCTGTTTTTTAGTTTAGCGTCGATTCATAATACAAATTAAAAAAAATAGAAAAGTGACCATAAAAATTCCCTTAATTAAAAACTAAATTACTTCAATGTAAATGCTCAAAGTGTTGTCCATTGACTGCCAAACACGAATATAAATTATTCTCGAATATTTGTCTGACGTTTTGGAGCCTTTATGGAGTTATTTGACGACATTCGGTACCTAATAATACGTAACTCTTCTAAGGAACCCGGCTGAGTGGCGTATATTTTACTTTTCAGATATCCCCATAAAAAGTAATCTAAGGGGGACAGATCAGGAGATCGTGGGGGCTATTCAATAAATCCTCTTCGTCCAATTCAATGTCTAGGAAAGTTTTCATTTAAGTACAGACGTACCACTGCAGCAAAATGTGGAGAAGCCCCGTCCTGTTGAAATATTAGGTGATCTTCAAGGTATCGGTTATCGTTTTCTAAGTATTATGTCTGTTAACATTGGATCAACGGTGTTTTCGAATAATTCCAAATACATACCCCCAGTTAAATAACCTGGTGAAAAAAATTGGACCAAGAATACGATCGCCAAATATTCCAGCCCAAACGTTTAACTTTTCTGGGTGTTGAGTATGTGTTTCATGAAATACTCTTGGATTGGAATCTGACCAGTATCGACAGTTATGTCGATTGACAGTCCCGTTAACATAAACACTGCATTCATCCGAAAAACAAATGTTATAAAGAAAATGTGGATCCTTGTATAGCATGCTCGCTAATGATTTCACAAAATTGCAAGAGGCGATCAAGATCGTCTTCGTTAAGTTCCTGAACTAAATGAATTTTATAGGGATGGAAATTGTTGGCTTTCAAAATTCGCCTGACGGTACGTTGACTTACTCCAGATAATTCTGCAAGCTTTCTTGTACTAAGAGTTGGATCTGCAACAAGTGTGCAACTGTAACGGCTTAATTATTTAATGAAAAATATCAAGATAAACAGGTCATTAGGAAGTATGTTCAAGGGTTAGCGAAAAAATTTCAAGTGACTGGAAATGTAGCTAGAGTTAATGTAGTTAATGAAGCTAGTGAAGTTGCAGTTTTGAGATTTGTTCATCAAGATACTACGTTAAGTACAAGCGTTGAGTGAAAATTTCCACTCAACGGTACAAGGCAATTAGCACCTGCGCCTGGGATCAATCTAACTAACATTCAAACCATTTTGAATAAGAACAAATTTTATCCGTATAAAATACATTTATTGCATTAATGCTTAATGAGGATGATTATGACCGCTGTTTGCAATTTTTCAAAATAATGAATAAACGAGCAGCGAACGATTTACAGTTTCCTGTTTCTCCTAAATGCAGCTTTCTTATGAACGGTACTGTAAATCGTCATAATTGCCGCTACTGGTCTAATTCAAACTAAAAAACTTTCCAGGTGGTGCATACACAGGAACCGCAAAAATTAAATGTATGTGCTGGCATTTTCGGTGACCGGCTAATGAGTCCATTTTTTACTTGGTAATTTGACTGGCGAAATGTATTTGCAATCACTGGCAGATGCTATAGACCCTACCTTGAACGATATTATTGAAAATGACCAACAGTATAGTCAAGATAATTTAAGGTTTCAACATGACGGTGCCCCTCCTCATTATGCTTTGATTGTTTGTAAGTATTCAGACCAAGATTTTCCACGCCACTGGATTGGGAGAAAAGGTAGCATTGAATGACCAGATTTATCGGCCCTTGATTTTTTTTGTCTCGATAGTAAAAGCTACACAGCCTCTTTGGAAGATTTGCGTCAAATAATTGTCGAGGAGTGCCATCGAATCACTCCTGAAATTCTTCGGAATGTACGAGAACGTTTTCAACAAAGTCTTTATTTACGAATAGACGCGGGTGGTAATCAATTTGAACATTTAATTTATTTTAGAAGTAAGTAAACAACTAAACATAATTTAAACTTTAAAACATAATTTATCAAGAAGTATCAGTCCGAATTTTGAAATTGTAAAACTGTTGCAAAGAGAATTAAAAGGGCTTCAAAATAATACCTTACTCGACCCCTAATACCATTTAAATATTGCTTACCTTCGCTAAGGGGTGAAAGTAGCAAAGTCAGAAATTCCGGAAAAAAGGATCCCCTTTGATCAAAAATCGACGGGTCTTCGTGTTTTTTTAACAAGTTAACTCAGTCACCCTGTATGGATAAACGAAAAAACATCAATTGTGACCGTTTTTTTTTAATTTCAAATTCTATAAATAATGTTGCTGCATGCAAAAACTAGTACAACATTTTCCAGCTGGTCGGAATACCATTTTTACGTGAACCCACCGAAAAAAGAGAACGGGACATTGTCGCCTGAAGGGGTACTTGAAAAAAGTTGAAATAGTGGAGGAGGAAGAATGTAGATTCTGTGGTATGAAAGAAGAAACCTCCATCCGCATGCTTGCGAATTGCTCAGCAATTCAGAATCATAGGGCACAACAACTAAAAGACTGCTAGATAGACTTACCTTAACTAAAGCCTGCAAACACCCCAAAATTCATCCGGGAAATAGGCCTAAAGGATCCACTAGTTTTTAAGACTTTCCTCAGGAACAAAATAGAAGTAAGGAGAAGATCCTTCAGGACTCAGTGAATGTTACCCCAACATACAAACATTCACACATACGTGGACTCACAAAGCTGTTAATTTTTTGTAGGTATTGTGTAGGTAAACCTTCTGACGGGTTATTAAACACCTTATTAGAAATAAGTTGTAGAAAAGAAGAAGAAGTAAGATAGTTCAGCAATGTTAATCATTATTTGTTATGATCGTTGTTGTCTACATGGTTTAGGTTTGTGGTAGTTGAGTTAAAAATAAAATCTATATAAAACGTTGCGCTGGTATAATCAGTACAGTCCTCACCAAATCGTCCTGCTGTGCTTCAATGCAAAATTCTAATAAAGGCTGCCAAAACTACGTGCTTACATTTAGAAACAAAAAAAAATAACAAATCGTTTCTTGAGAACCTCTGCTGTAGATGCGTGAAGACTAATTTTCCACGCCACTACTGGTTCAATTAAGCCGTACTCACAAATAGATTGAAAGCATCATGGAAAAATAACAAAGAAAATGATGGGAACACAGCCAAAAGCTTCTGAAACCTTGGCAAGATCAAGTTCAGTTGCGTCTGTAGAAACTGCACCACTACACAATAATAGAAGCATTGAATCCTGAGGAAACAACTTCAAATACCATTTACTTTGGATTGTGACTGTTTCTTATGAGAATTTTTGTAGTTATTTATTCAGGAATAGTCGTTAAAATATGCATTTAAGCTGTTTCTAGGACAACAAAGTTTCATTCATGATTTTCAGCAATTTAACACGAACTTAATATATTACAGTGGAAAGCAAAAAACTTCTCGTTTCACCTAATCGATGTTAAAAGAAAAATTAACTTCAATTATTAGATAACAAAAAATATATATATTTTATAATCAACGTTAAATGAAAATTTAACAATATCTACCTCTGCCTTTCCCCGTTAAATGTGTCAAAAACCAAATCATAATTTCATAAGCACTTAAGTGTAATCAAGGAGTTCTTATCATGTAAGCCAACCAGGCACCGAGCCTCGACGATTTAACGTTATATTCCGGAAAAGACGTAAAGCGTTTTATAAGCAAATGCAATTTTCCAGTTTCGACACAAAATTTCTACGATGCGAGAAAAAGGTTGTTTGCCACCCCAATACGTTTACCCGGTTTTCCTTATGGTGCATACATTATTATTTTTCAATATATCGAGTCAAGCTGAACGAGAGTGGATATAGGAAACAACATAACTATTTCGAGTAAAACTAGTTTTTAATTTAAGTGATTAAATTATAGTGTTTTCTTTTTATCAGAAAAAAGCAGAGTACTGACCTAAACTTTTACTGGTGGTTACCCTTGAAGCTGTAAAACTTTCCTAAATACGTTTCCTATTTAGCATCTTCAGTTTTGAGGACTATGGAAGAAAAGGTTTTCAGAACACTTGAAATAGAGCAAGTGTTTTAAAGATACACGATATCTTTACGCTAATTTTATTGATTTATTTATTATAGATGCACTGTGAAATCATAAATACTTATATTTTTGAGAATCGGTTCTGGTATATTATGGAAGTTACAGTCTTTTGACATATGTCGAAGAAAAATTAATTTTATTCTAACGCTTTATACAGTTTTGAAAAATATTTTTCATGAACAGTGACCGTTCAACTAAGAAGCAACAAGTACTTCCCGTGCTATATGATTTATTGTCAAATTTATTTATATTATATTTATTGTCATTGAAACGTCAAAATTTAAAAACTGTAATTTTTCAAATAATTAATTTTTTCTCTTGTTCAAAAAGTTGATTATATTTCCAGTTATCTTATGTATTCTTTGAATTCAATAAAATAATAAAATGAAAAAATAAAGCAAAATCCTTTTAAATTGTTAAAAAAAATAATCTTCCCAAATACAACTCGTTCTTCAAATTTTATCACGTAATTTTTTATTTTCATCACTCAAACTTGTTTATTTGAGGCAAAAACATTCAAACAAACCGAATTTAGATAAAATCACTCGTCCTAACGGACTCGTGGTTTGTTTTCATATGTTTGCCAAATAAGTAAACAAGTTTTCGTGGAAAAGAAAAAATTATCGATAAAATTTGAAGCACTCGTGGTATTATCTTTGATTAACCAGTATTCATATAATATCATCTTCATCCAAACAACATTTTCGGTTACAAATCACTTTGCATGATTCCACAGTTACTTAATAAACTACATTCTAATGTTATTTACTAATAATCTATTTTACTATACGAGTGGCATATATCAGGTATACAGTTGTATATTCCCATTATTTCATTGACCTGTCAACTGTCATGAGGTGTATTTAATTCCACATTTATTGCGTGTTTCAACACAGTGATTAACAGAATTTTTATCAACAAACATTTATACGTTTATCTACTTAGCAGGTTATTCAAACAACGTTTACCATCCAAACACGTTAAATATTATCCCGAACCTCGTATCCGTAGCCAAAAAGGAAATAACGTAATCATATATCTTCCCTAAGGTATCGGGGTGAACCCTCGAATAATTAAATTTATCTTCCTTCTCTGCTTAATGTATCGTTTGACTGAAGAAGTCGAAAATTTTGTCAAGATGTAAAGTACAGTGGTAACTAAATGTACTGAAAAAATAATTATGTTTTTAAAAAAAACTTGGAATTATCTCTTCCGAAGCGGTGGAAGCAAAAAAAAGGTTTATACATCATAGAATATTCTAGACGCTCCAAGAACGTTTTCATACACCTTTCGAATCATGTTTAAGAAATGAAAATATCACGTAGATTATACCGTGTCACTGTAGTCACCGATTTTTACGAGACTTAATCAAATCAATTCCCCAATTATTGTCCTGATTAGCCAAAGACGAAGAAGGGACAGTTCACGAAAACCAGATTAGAGTCTTGGAAACTTCATCAACCCTAAGAGGACCTTAATTCTATAACAGGGTATACATCATTCACCTTTAATAATTAAACTATAATCAAATTTCAGAATTTAGTGTTAGCTATGAAGATCAAACTATTAGGGGGGGAAACCCTTCTTATTTCCCTTCGACAACATCTAGTCGAGGAAGTACAATTAGTCTTTGTGTCTTTAGTTCAGAAGTAGACATAAATAAAACCCAAGTTTAATCCATGGTATTACTGTTCGTGGTTTCCATAACCTACGTCAAATCGAAGCTTGCGTCGAAGGCAAAAACTTTTCAATTAAGATGTTTTTCTTAAAGGGATTTAAACTAATAGATTGAAAGGGATTTAAGCATTTAATCTTCTTAATTTAGTCTGTTGCGGTACAATGTGTATCGAGGAAATTACACTTTCATTAGAAAATGTGATAGCAAGTTGAGTAAATCAACGAAATCTTCAATTTGCCAAAAGGAATTAATAGAAGGAATTTATAAGTTGTAGGTAAAAGAGAAATTAGACGATTTTTTATCCTGCAACTAAGGAATTATTATTTCGGTAAATATGGGTGAAGGTACTAGTTTTAAGGAACAGTCAAGGACGACATGTGGAGAAGCAAGTGATATCTTGGAACCATTATTGCCAAACCAAAAGATTATGGTGGTCAATAGAAAAATTGATATTATACGTGAAATGAATCGAAAAATGATATACAATGTGCTTCATACCTTTCTGTGACACTGAGATTGAGACAGGTTAAAGTGTTCCTTAAAGAACTATCGCCAAAATCGGCCAACAACCAAAATCATGACCAATATGGATTGACAGATACAACCAGGTCTGTCGCCAAGAAGATGAGGCAACCTCAGCACACATACTAAACAACACGGCTGAAGTTTTTGATGATAAGGGAGAAAAAACTACAATTCCTCCCCCCCCACAAAAATGGGTGATTTAGGATCTATGTAATCTGGTGATAAGGTTGGGTAAATACAAGGAACTCTAGCATAAGATGAGGGTAAACACAACAGATCTGCAAAGTTTGTAGTGGAGAGCCTTCCAGAAGCTCATAAGTCTCATAATAATTTCAATCTTAGAAGATCGAATTTTGTTATAAAACGGAATCATTAAGAAATCTGCAAAGGAAGTAGAGTCCAGATAAACTCTAAAAAAAACACACGCGAAGAGGGATGAAGATATATTGGGGATTAAAAAAAAGGGAGGGAAGGGAACGAGTCAAAAAGAAAGAACGTGACTGGAAAGAGTGTACAGAAGTATTATGAAGTGAAGGAATCTGTCAAATACGAAATAAAAGAGGAAGCTACACCAGGAAGATTTGGTCCAAATTTGTCAACTAAACTCTAGAAAAAATGTCTTAAATTCAAAATTATTGATGAAAAGCTGCTAATGTGTCAAAAAGAAGGAAGTTGGTGGATGGAAGGAGAATTCATAAAGATTGTGAAATGTAGGTAGCTGACTAAAAACACGCAAAATAAAAAGCAGAAACAGCAGAAAGATAATACGTTTCGGCAGTCATGAGCTGAAAGAATTAGAATGGATAATCTTCTTGGATCTGAATTTGACAGGTATTTGAAGGATCTGATTTGTGGAGATACAATTATTAATCTAACTTTTTATTTTCACATTTTTCACGGTATATATTTTTTATTATTCAAGTGCACATATTATTTTTTCAAATAACCCGCATCCGAGCTAAATTGGTTCTTCGTTCCGTTACATTAACGTCAATTATATTATTAAAGGCTTAGAAAATAGCCAGAATATCCTGCAACAAATACATTCACATGCACCCTCTAACAGCCCTAATAAAAATACGACGAACACACTCGAACTGGTACGAATAATAAATGGAGTAAATGCACCAAACGCATAAAACACCTTGTGTGTGACTTCCGACTATTATGGAGATGGGATACAATGGAACCGTTATTTTTTTCTTCGCTGTCTTCTCACACACCAGACAGTTCGCACTTTTTTTTAATTTCATTTAGTCGGACGCTGGCAGAAAAGCATTTTCAGGTGGATTTGTATACATTTTTTTACTGAAGCAAAAATATTTTTTTTGGTCATTATTTCTACAATGATTTTCTTTTACTAGAAAAATATTAATTTTTGAATCTCCACAAACAAAATGTTCATTTTTTAATAAAAATTAAATCTATGGCAACAGCCTGGCATATCAATATAAAGGAAAGTTTACTACTTTCATCTAGACATCGAAGGTTTTACCTGCTGCTTAAATCGCACTCCAAATAACTACGATCTTCCTAAAATGTAAATGCTGCCAGACAGAAGAATATTCTTGAAAATCATTCCTTAAATTCTCTACTTCTCCAGGTTTAGTAGATACAGACTGTAGCTTTGGAGTGAGAGAAGTTCAAATATATATGACAACCTTGCTTTTTCCCCATGTCCTCTCATTGACTTTTGAAAAAGTATACTTTTTAGCTTATTCTAGACTCCATTTCCTTTATTGTAGCGATGTATACTTGTCGAAGGCAAATTTTTCTCTCAATCGCGTCGAATTTAGTGTACCACTCATACGCATGCGTTTTTTATTAAGTCGATTCACCGTAAGCTTTACTTTTGCAATATACCATTCCAAACTGACTTCACTGAAATGTCAGCCGTATTGTTCTGGCGGGCACATGTCATATTCTATTAACTTTTCATTATTTACTTGATTACAGTTTCCTGTATCAATTGTAATAGTAAAGCGTGTTACGAATAGACGTCAAAATAATAGTGTAAAACTCTTAAAACGCCTTACAAATTAGAAAATTAATTTCCAAAAGATAGACCGTTCACCAGGAAGCAACATCTACTTCTCGGGCAATACAATATGCCCCGCCAGACAATGAATTACACTTCCAAGATTAACGGGGTTGGTATATATGAAAATATAGAATGATATCTAGACTTTAATCAGTAATAAGTTCTCAAAGGATTGATGTCCTCGGCACCTCAGCCTTAAGGCTTTTTGTGCTCTTGGTTGTGCCGTTTATGTGAAGAGACCAGTAGCCCTTATCAGGCTCAGCAGAATTTTCACTAGGTTCTTCTTGGAGAAATCCTCCCTTGGAAATTCCAGTCCTAGGAGTCTATATCTCCAGTGAGAAAATGCTTCACAATCAAAGATAATGTGAGAGGCTGTTTCCTCCTCTTCCATGCACAACCGACAGATAGGTTCCTCCCTATATATGCCGATTGTATGCATGTGCTTCCTTAGAGTACAGTGACCGGTGAGTAAACCCGTCACTATCCTTATTTGGGCCCTGCTAAGGTTTAGTATATCGTTGGTCAGCTTCTCCGAGGGTTTTTTAACCAGGAGTTTGCTGTGTTCCTGTTTTGGCACGTGTCTCCAGTACGACTGGTGTTTAGTTTGAGTCCACCGAGATATACAACCACGTGCAGCAGTTTTGGATATCCCAAATACTGGTTCAGGACCAGTGAATGCTGTCTCAGACCCCAGCTTTGCTAGGATATCTGCCTTTTCGTTTCCTACAATGCCCTTATGCCCTGGGACCCACTTAAGAGTAACTCTATTGTGGTTAGCCAGGGTTTTAAGTTTCTGTAGACAATCCCAGACCAGTCTAGATCTGATCTGAGGACATGCTAAGGCTTTTAGTGCTGCCTGACTACCGGAGAGAATTATGATCTTTTGACCCCTGTACCCCCTTTCAATATTCAGCTGCAAACACATACCGATAGCTGCCTGGAATACAGAAGCAAGAATGATAGCTAGACTTTAATCAGTAATAAGTTCTTAAAATTATCAAAAATGCTATCGTTTTGTAATGTTGAATGAGGAATGCGGGGAGCAAGAGATAAGGTATATTTTTTTGACGGCTGGCTGTTTTAACCAAGTGATGTGACTATTTAATTGATCTCTCTGATCTGTTGCTCTCGACTTGAAATCACATAACTCCTGTTGATTGCTTTTTTTCGTTGTCTGACATTATAATGATTATTAAATTCAATTCAGAGACAGTTTACTGACTGCGACATGTGTTATGTGAGAAGTTTTTATTATGTATTTAAATAAAATATATTAATATACTACAAAGTCTGTCTGACAATCTACTGACTTACAGCACATGCCAGAACACACAAGGTTCAACTCCAGCAATGGTTGCCCTCCAGAATAATATGGTCGACCTATCAAAGTCAAGTGTTCTGGAATGATCTAAGTATATGGCGCACTATAAACGAACTAAATGACAAAAAGCGGTCAAACAGTTGTACCAACAAATAATTTCATCAAACTCTTTAAGCGAGCTTTTTAGATGATCAATTTATCCATTACAAATGTATTTTAACTTTTTGGAATCGTTTTTACATTCTCTTAATTAAAAAAGCTGGTCAAGATACGTAAATTTATATTACAAGTACTTGCAGCAAAACCATAAGTTCAAATGAAAATTGTTTTTTAATGAGGATAGATTGTTCCGTCGACCTCTGTGCCAGACCTAATTGCCATATTTGAAACTTGGTTGACGTTTAGAATAATTTAATATGAACACAATAAACGCAGAAAACATTTTGTCTAAAATACTCATTTTCATTGTCCTTTATTAATATATTTCGGTTATATTGTTATTGCGCTGCTCCACACCTCTATTCCAGATGCAAAATCGATACTCCCACATTGCGCACGTTTCATATCACCCTTCGGCGTTAGCTTATCAAAACTGCTTTCCAGAGACGCTTTATCACGACGTCGACGTAGGGCAATATTCCAGGAAAACGCGGAAGAGCATTCAGAGATGCATTAAAGGTATCGTCGTGCCTCGAGAAGTGTCGGTATTTCATCGTCTCGTTTAGAAAGAAAAGAATAAAGACGCCGGGTTTTCGGGTGATTGGTTTTTGTAAAATTTTTATAACATTTTAAAAAGTGATGTGGAAAGTGGTTTAATATGGATCATTTTTGGTATATGGTAAGTTTGTTTATTTAAAAGTGGTGGGATTATTTTGAAAATCTAAGAATACTACAATCAAAAGTTTAAAAACATAAAACTGAAGGTAATTAAAGTTTAAAAGTGGTCTAGAGATGTGATGAGTGTGAAAACTGTATTAAAATACAGTTAAAATTTTCCAAAAACACTAGATTAAGTATAGAACCTAGATTAAGTATGGAACAATATTCATTTTTCAACTTTTCATCAGTTTTCATGAATTTTACATTGAAAAAAAGCATTTTTCATAAATTTTGATGTTTAAAATAGCAGTTCTTATGAATTTTAAATTGAAAAAAAGCATTTTTCAGTCATTTTAATTTTCAAAATAGGAGTTTTCAAGAATTTTACATTGAAAAAAGGATTTTTCATCAATTTTGTTGTATAAAATAGTAGTTTTCATGAATATATATTTAAACCTGAAAATAAAAATAATTATTACTGGAAGAAACATTAGTTTATAAAGTTTTAACAAAAATACTTCTCTATAATACCTATATAGGAAAATGTTTTAATGCATACAGGGTGATACATCTGTGAATGTTGTACCTATATATTTTCGACTTTTGTAGTAAAGAAGTGTTAGAATTAATGTAATATAATTTTTGTGCTGAAATTGTTGTTGATAACTTCATGGTTCATTCTTGTATGGAACCTCTTTGATAGTTTTAGCTGAAATTTTTCAGTTCAGAAGAGTTTCTAGAATTAATTTACCTAGACATTTTTCTGTTTGACAGGTTTAGTTTGGCTTATTGGACACATAAATAATTTAATATTGATCTTATGTTGTAAGTGAACACCGGTAGTCTACATATGTAGAGCTTGCTGCACTGTATCTGTAACAAATGAAAAACAAAAGTTTTGTTTTGAATTTTGTCATATAAAGTAATAATTTAGCAAAAGAAATACACTTTTGGAGAGCGAAACCCTTTTGCAGTGTCATATTGGAAGAAATAGACGAAAAGAAGAAAATATCTGACAATTGGGAAGATCTAGCTGAGAAAATCAATGATACTACTGGGAAACTATAACCAGATGAGAACAAATGAATGCCTAAACCAGAGTAAGACTGCACCAGGAATTTTTACAGGCGTCGTAACAGGACATTATTGCCTGAATGGGTACCTCAAAAAGCTCAAGCTAGTAATCACAAGAATTTAGATTTTGTGGAGTGTAAGAAGAAACTTCCGTTCACATACTTGCGGAATGCGTAGGAATACAGACATCCTAGAGCAGAACACCTGGATAGAAGAGGCTTGCGGACTTCCTGAAATTCTTCTAGTGAATTGGTCTAAAGGAGCTACTAGTCTCTGAGACTTTCCTCATGACTAAGTAAAAGAAAGATCTTTCCTTTCAGGTTTCATTGAATGCCGTTCCAGAATACATACACACATAAGAAATGTCACTCTGTTTAACTATAGTTACATTGGAAATAAACAATGCTCTATAAAATGTTGCAGTTGTAGCAAATATAACTACACAACAGACCATAATATTTGTTCGGTGTTTGGATTTATTACACCATCACCAGAAATGGAAAATTTTCAAACAACATAAATCTATTTTAAAATATAATATCTTTTCACCGAAGTACTTTCAGCCATGACTTTTGTTTTATGTGGAAAATATACAGCGTAGCCTTTATGCATTATTGGAATATTTGAACTATTTTAATTTCTTGTGGTTAAAAATATCTTCAGATGTGCTGTTGACTTTTTAATGTATACATTTTATTTAAAATATGGTGGATTTTTAAGGTAAATTATGAAACACTGAAATTTTAATTAATGTTTCTATCGTTAACTGGAATAGATTTAAACAAAGGTAGATTAAAACAGAGAGATGTGAATAAACCCAGCTATCAATGTGGATCTTGTCTTGGTATGTGGTATAATATAAACATATTTTAACAAAAAAATATCTCTTTCATTTTATCTTCTAAATACGTTTGACGATCATTAACATTGTTCAGTACAACATTAACAAGATATTGACTACTCCACAAAAGTTAGGGAAGTTGTGTTAAAAATAGTCAACTGTTTTATTCAACAAGGATGCCTCTGAAATATATTGAAGGTTACCACTTCATTCAGTCAATTCAAATTTGAAATTTAGAGTTTTGTTTTGAAACGAGGGCTATTGATATGATTGAGACAGGTCGTCTTCAGAGAGAAGTAGAGTACGTTTTCAAAGTCAGTGTGAATGTCGTTTCGCGGCTTCTCCGTAGATATTGAGCAACTGGAAACGTGGGAGAAAGACCTAGAAGTGGACGACCAAAGGTTATCACCTCCTAACAAGATCGCTATCTGACTGTGTATACCCGTAAACAACCTCTCATCACTTGTTGTATCATACAACAGCGTCTTTTGAATGATTCAATTGAAACATTACGTCGAATCTTAGACGAGGACGTTCACGACTAGTTTTGAGAAGATTACCATCAACAAAAATTTATATGCATGCTCTACTGGCATACAGTAAAAGTCACGAATGTTTCTCGTTACGTCATACTTTCCTGAATGTATCAAAGGCTTTTTAATTTTATGAGGATATCACTGACAGAGTATGTGTGTGTGTGAGGTTGTGATATTGACTGCGGATCCTCACGGTTCCATTAGCCTAACCAATTATTCGACTTAATATAATTTTACCATACATTGATAGTTTTATTAAATCTAATTTATACAATAAATCTATATATATATATATATATTTTATAATACGATACCTTAAGCTACATAAATACTATTTTTTTTTATTTTTCTTTTACTCTTTTCTTTTTTTATTTCATTTTTTTTATTATTTATTTTTTTCAATTGTTTGTTTTTTTTTCTTTTTTTTTCTATTTCCAAAAGGAATTGGCTAATGGCGGACCACTTCTGCCGTTGAATGCCATTCAAGAGATAAGTTTTGTAACAATTTATTTGTAGAATTTCAAATCGCAGTTTAACTATGATATGTTAATCAAACCACAATAATGTTTTTTTTATTTTTTAACTTCAAAATATTATTGTTTGTCTATTTGTCAAATTTTTTCGTTGTGTCAGATAGGGACCAAAAAATTATTTCTATACTAGTTAATCTTGACAACGGTAGCTGGAACGCTACCGAAACGTCGAAATAAAAAATAAAAAAACATTATTGTGGTTTGATTCCAAAAAAAAATAAGAAAAAAGAATAAGTAATGCCACAAGGAACTTACAGAAGATATTTAGACACATGATATGTCAAATTTGGCTTTTATTGATTTTCTCTCATATTTAGATCACCAGAAATACATGCCGAATCCTCAAACAATGTTGCGCCGCTGGTGAAAACTGTCTTATTAATTTGATTCCGATGTTTATGAGTTATGACGTAAAGAGAAACATTCTTGACTTTCACTATAGGCTAATAATGTTAGTGATAAAGAGCATTGAGATTCGCATTTTTCACAGATTAGTCGAAGTGTGGACGGTTTTCTAATCGTTCGTGTATGGACTCTTCCTTTGGTCTAGAGTCCAGAAATCGAACAGCAGAGCAGGGAGTTCAACCGTTCAGAGGTGGTACAGCTGCTGTTTGGAGAGGCATTTGTTTTAATAGTCGTACAAAATTGTTAGTGATTGACGAGAACACTGTGTTTAAGATCCACTTATTATTTCTCTATACCACAGAAGATTAGTATGCAGACTCAATTGAAACGCTCTGTATATAAAAAAGTATACTATTGATAAAGCATATCGATATTAGCAGTTCATTGTATCGTTTGTTTGTAGTAGAAACGAATGCTCGTTACTTTTTTACTAGAAGGAAAGAAACTTTGCTACAAAAGAAAACGCGCAAAAGGGGAAACTTCTTATCTCTAACTTCTTTGTGAGAATCTGTAATTTGTCTTGCTCACGAAAAGCTACGGTTTCTAGGTGGTATTTATTCGAATAGCAAGTCCAGTATTGACCGTTTGCAACTAAACAAAAGACATTTCTAGTGGAAAACGAGCTCAACAATAAAATAGGCGTAACTTAGCAGGGGTAAAACGATAAAATGGTAATAAGATGTACCTAAGCTGGAAAACAGTGTGAGTCCATTTAGTAAATAGGTCAGCTTTGAAAGGTTAAGTGTATTAGATTTGATTTTAGAGATGGGTAGGAGTAGGAATAGCATCACGAAATGATTAGAAATTGCAATTTTTTAATTAGTGTGAAAAACTCTTCCTGATTCTAGTTGGTATATATTCGAGCATATGGATCATACCAGATGACCTAGTGTATTCGGGCCCAGTTTAAATGCCCATATCCTGAATAGTATATTACGTTATAAAGTCGAAAAATAAAGTTTTTCAGCGATTTTTTCCACAAAATAAATATAATTTATGTTTCACCTAGTATCTAAATTTTACCGAATAGGAATCTGTTACTGTTTACTGTACAAGTGTACAATGAGGGATTTATAAACTTTTATTACTAAATCCTTAAGGACAGAATATGCCGAGTCAACGAAATGCTGTGAAACGTTTCTTACGCTGGAAGACATCTCTTTATCCTTTATATCCCCATTACTTACCATCAATTTATTCTTGATAGAGTAGGTACAGTTTTACACTTGGTAATTTCGATTTTAAATAATTTGAAATTAATACATTTCCACATAAAAAGAAAGTAATTGTATCAACTCATTGTAGTTGAAATAAACCTATTTAATTGAAATGTTTATTTCATGTTGTTGTCGTTTGAACAATGCTTAAAATATACAACATTGCAGTCATAACGAACGTTTGTCTATGTTAGCATTAATTGATTTCTTTTGTTGTTTATTTCATTTCGAATTTCGTTTGAAAAGAGATGAAAACACAAGACAAAACGAATGTTCCAAGACTCGGGTTTTAATTGAATGATGTTCTGAAGCTCTCAATTTTATGTTAATGAAATGTTTCAAGTGTTTAATTTTTTTTTAATTGGGTTATAATAAATTTAAAACTGGTTTTGGAAAGTAATTTTTTTATATAGAATGCAGATGTATATTGTAGCATTGCGGTATAATTTCTCGATATTTATTTTAGCGGGTGTATAAACATGAAAATGTTTAACACATATCGATGGTTATCATCTTTCAAAAGCCAAGTCTTCACGTATGCCCTTTTTAAAGACAACGTGAGATATGACACATGCTTCTAGCCGGAAAAGTACTTTTCCGGCTAAGGCATGGAAGTGTAAGTAAGTAATGAGTCACTTTCCTACCGTTTTAAAGGTAAGAAATGTCTATTACTGACCGATAGTGAATAAAAATAATTATAACCCGCAACAGAATGCCTTGCATGCGAATAGGTATTATATTTCCACACGGCGTGCGGTATGTGGAAAACTAGAACTTTCTGAACTAAAATGCGCGCAGAAAAGTAAACTTTCCCGCTTGCTAGTAGACATCATAACTAACCCACTTAGTTGGTACAAGGTCAAAATAGTATAATTGGATCATTTTTTTCTCAGCAACTATGTTGGCATCTTGACGGCTCTTCAACGTTTTCTCAAGTAGGTGTCGTATGTATGTATAGAGTCCATTCCAAGATAATTCGTTTTAACTTAAGACCAGCATGATTGATTCAAGAGAAAAACCTACAGCAGGTAGGTGTTAATCCTATAACAATAGCACAGAATCGTATCTACTTGCTTTTTTGAAAAGTAATAAGATAATGTCTAATAGCACCGTACCTAGTGTCTATGTTAGTTGCTAAGAGTTTTATTATTTTACAACTGAAATATGTTTAATGAAATAGATTTGGCCCATTACTTATGAAGAACCCTGTATATATGGGTAGTTACTGCTTCACTTTATTTTTCAAAAAGTTGGAATTCCAATGGAACCATAGAGCAACTTAAAAAAAGATACTGCCACACAGGAATAAAGGGATAGGTAAAAAAATTAATAACCGAGTATTCAAAGAACACCAGACATCGTGAAAACTGGTAAGTGGATGTTGTAATACAATAATGCAAGAACTAAATCAAGCAATTCCAAAGAAAAAAACTAGATAATATTATCCTTCCCGAACGTGGTGGTTTTATAATCATATAATAAGACCTCAATTAAAAACTGTTTATTCTAATCGAATTTTCTACCAATCTAAAACCAATTTACGTTTCACATGTATCATTAAATTTAATATTTTCTGCGGGTTATTCACTGACAAGGTGAACGTTTCGGTGTGTATATTTTCACTTGCATTTGCATATTTCAAGATAATATTCTTCATGACCTGCGAGATTTATTTTGTAAAATGAAAACAAACCGAGATGTATAAACTATTCAGTTAGTTTATTATTTTAATTCGTTTAAAAACGGATTGGGAAATTTTGTAGGATAAATCATATTAGGAACAAGCAGAGTACAGGAAATGTTTAAGCAGTCTACAGATAATTCAAAAAACATGTTTTTGCAAAAAATATTTTTTTTCAAAAGAATTTGTTTGTAATTATTGATTCCTTCTCTCAACCTATGGTTTGTTCAACTTATTTCTCTATATTTTTGTCTAAATATAGCATTCTTCCTTTTATATTTTGATTCTTAATCCTTCCTTTACTATCTCGTATATTATGCAGGGTGTTTCTAAATTCATGCGAAAACATTCAGGAGGTGATTGCTCATATGAAATTAAGATGGGTCTTTTCTATAACAGAATTTCCTCCCTTTTATATTTCATATAAAAACTTTTTTTCGAAATGAAGTTTTGTGAAATAAAAAATCTTTGTTTTATTTTGAACATTTTTTTTTAAATTTTTTTCCCAAAACCAATAGCTGCAGAGAAAAAAAATAAACATCATGATTTATAATTTTTTAAATAATTTGAGTGGAAAACAGTAAAGTTTTGATATGAAATAAAGTAAGGGTTGTTTTGTATCTGTATCTGTAGAGTAGGGAGGGTGAGTGTAGGCTCACAGCACTTAGGCCACATGTGACCCATTGTACATCCGCCCGAGGAGTTGTCTTCCTAGGTCATTGTCCATCCTGTCCTTCTCAGGAAGGTGGACAGGTCACTAGGAGACATCTCCTTTATATCGGCAGGTGTAGGCCAAGACTCACCGAACACACATTCTCTTATTGACGATAACTCCGGACACTCGCATAAGACATGCCTGACAGTTTCATCTTCCTGTTCACACATCCTGCATAGAGGTGTGTCCACTAGCCCCATAGTATGGAGATGTTTCCCTAGTTGACAGTGACCAGTCAGAAATCCTACAGTTAAACGTAGGTTTCTCCTGGTCATCGCCAAATATTTCTTCGGCTCCAGCTTCCCAGGGTCGCCCAGGGTGATCCTGGCAAGACTGCATCCTTTGATTCCATCTCATCTCTTAAGGGATTGAGTACGGGTGTAGCGTTTGGCTAGTTCCGCAATTGTCGAAGTCGTTAGGCCGTAGGTGTCACTGGGTCCTAGAATTTTTAGTCCAGCGGCTTCCCTGGCTAAAGAATCAGCAATGCGATTTCCTTTACTCCTGTCGTGCCCTTTAACCCACCTCAGGATAATATTGTTATCTGCCGAGGCGTCAGCTAAATCTTGGTGGCACTCTAGTACTAGCCTCGATATAACACGTTGTCTGTTTAAGGCTAATAGGGCTTGTCTACTATCAGTGCAGATTATTATGTTTTTGCCAGAAATTCCTCTTCTGGTTAGTTCTTTTGTGGCAATTGAGATACCAGCCAGTTCTGTTTGAACTACGCTGGTATTGTTTCCCATTCCCCACTTCATCTTTAGGCTTAGTGCTCTTGAGTAAACTCCACATCCTGAGCCTAAGGGTTGTTAATTTCACCCCCATATAATGTAACAGGAATATTGAAAAAATACCCCTGGCTAGTCCTTAGCGAGTGCACGAAAATTGCAGAATTTCAAGTTATTCATTTGTTCTTATTTTCCAGGCTTCATAATCTCACCCAAAGCCCATTGTTTTCACTTTCGCGAAGATTATGGAATCATCGTATAACCCATATTTTCCTAAATTGAAAAATATACCGCATAATAACGCCAGTTTAAACCTTTGAGGAAGTTATATGTCTTTTGGAAAAAAGTTGAACAAAAAATATTATTATATATCTATTGTCATCGCCTACCTAACAATTGATTTTTAAAATGAAAATTATACTTCAAAATTGCATATTATATTATATAGCTGAGCCACAACAACGCCTGTGACGTTTCTATTAGTCAATTTAATTTTTTTAGAAGAAACGCAGTAATTCTATGATAATTGGTCCAGCAAACGGCAAACAGCACATGTCATTCGGAGTTAATCGCTCAGATGTCAAACAAAATAGAATAATTATTATCGATGCCAATCAATCTACTTACTACAATCTAGTCTAAGACCACTGAGTAACTTCTTCTCATTCCTAATGTACCTACTATAAAATAAAATATAAGAGCACCCTGTGATTTCTTCTTGGCTTCTACTATTTTACATAGGGCAAAAACAGTGACCGTTCAACTAAGAAGAAACAACTACTTCCCGTGCTATATGCACAGACGGATACTAAATTACACTTCAAAGTCAAACGGAGTTGGTATATCTACAAGATATTTTAAAACCAACCATTCTGGTTTGCAATCAGAAGGGACAACACAACTTGTAGATCGGTTTCAACGTATTTGTGCCTCATCAGTACAAGGTATGTGCTATCCATCCGAGAATCTCTAATCCCGGACTGAAGATAATCCTCCTATAAGTAGATCTACATTGACGAGATAAATGAACAAATTGAATGAAACTGGTAGTGTAAAAGATATTCCAAGATCTGGTAGACCGGAAGGTGCAACTAATGAAGATGAAACTTTAGATGTTCTACTGGATGTTCTAGAAAACCCTACAAGTGTATTGGCCAGAAATCCGTTCAAACTTCAACATTTTCATGAATTAGCTGAGGGTGATTTTGATTAACGATTACAATTTTGTGAAACAGTTACAGAGAAAATTATGATGCAAAACAGTTTCTTAAATTTTTTGGTATCCAGTGATGAAGTCACTTTTTGCTTGAAAGGTTTTGTTAACAGACGTAATTGCCGGTACTGGTCAAATTCTAATCCGCACTGGTTTGAGGATCGTCCATAAAAAGTTAATGTGTGGGCGAGTTTAATTAAAATCCATTAGATCGTCCCATTTTTTATTGGAGGTATGCTTAACGGTGCTAAATATCTTGACTTACTGCTCCATCGATTAATTCCTTATATAAACGTATAATTTCAACAAAATGGCGCACCTACAAATTATCAAGGAGACATTGGACAATATTTGAGTAAAACTTTTCCTCAGAGATGGATTGGTAGAAGAGGTGCAATTGAGTGTTCGGCAAGATTCCCCGACTTGACACCACTTGATTTTTTTCCTGGCGTACCAACGCATATGTCTCTAAAGGCAGATAATTACTCCACAAATGATCAACGATTCTATTTGTAGCTTCGAAGAGAGATTGTATCATTGTCAACAAACAAATGGCCAGCATCTTTAGCACTTATTATGATGAAGGATTTTGAACTTAAATTAATGTTTAGTTTATAAATATCTGTAACATCCAGTTTTGTGTAAAATTAAAATTTCAAGATTTTTGTTAAATTATCTCTTTTATAATTTCCGAGTGAAGTACATTGCTATTATTTTTTGAAAGTGAAAAAAAAATACGCCACTCGACTTAGGTAGCCGTTTCAAAAAATTGGAGATGGGGCTGAACGCCAAACTCTTAGGTTAATAGCATTTAATATTTGCTCTAAAATATACAGAATAACGTCTCATTCATCGTCCTAGAATTTCATAACTTTCCCTTTATCCGTTTGGAGTGAGACTTTCCAGTATAGTAGAATGTTTCTGCCTAAAACCAACTGTTTGAATAATGAAAGTACTAATTACCGTGGCGCTGTAAGATTGTTCAGTAAATAATGTTCATAAAAGGTTTTATTTGCGTATTTCCTCATAAAATTAATTTTTTAATAGCAGCATCACAAATAAAAATCAATAGGTTAAAAAAAATTACATCGGATTATTTCTTTCTTGAGTAACTTCATCTAACATTTTATGTCACTTCAAACAAACATTTTACGTCTTTTTCTCATGACCCTTGCAATAAACGCGTTCAATATTTCATGTGCCCTAAGAACATCCGAATTCTGGAGTGACCTTTTCTCCATTTTACCGAGAAATGAAATGTTGGGATTTTAATGGAGTGGAATATTCCGTGACCACAATATCTTCTGGGCATTACAAACTTGACAGAAAATTGGCGGTTTTGGTCCTTTTACTTTCGGATTTTAAAAATAATTTCTAACAAATTTATGATATAATTTTTTTATTTGAACCAATTTGTACTGTGCTAAATATTTTTCTTCTAGATAACCTCGATATTTTTTTTTCTTTTTATCTCAACCACCATCAGGATCATGCATAGACCATTTTAGAAGCAGCTTTTGGGATTTGGTCAAGTCGAACAGAGTGCGCGTAGAGAAATTGATTTTAAATTGAAAAATAATCTCATATATACTTTATTTGATGAGAGAAGTCCGAGAAAAATTGAGCTCTGGAGATTCCACTCCTTTCTTTCCCTTTTTCCCGTCAAGCGTTGAAAATTTAAGTATTTTGTTCTTGTCAGACAGCGAATCAAATTGCAAAGTATTACAAGTCTTTATTTTCTTCTTAAGAACCATAAAACTCCAAAGCTTTCATATTTTTCTATTATTAATCATGGTAACATAGTTAATAGTATATTAAGTAAGTGTCAAAAACGTTACTTTAGTCACGAGTTTTCTGAGGCACGAGTGACTAAAGATGTATTTGACACTAGGTGCTTCCTGTACTTTTTCTACACCCGCAGAAAAAAAAACATAATTTTATTATATTATTCATCCAAGTTATTTTATACAAGAATATTAAGAAACATTTTCACAATTTTAAAAAGAAATTTATGACTGATTTTCATTCTTTGAAGTTGAAGGTAAGTTATAGTTGTAACTGCAATTATCAACATTTTTTTCTTTAATAATTTCTAAATTGTTTCCAATATTTTGTAAAATTTTATTTGTCTTCTCCTTTTTATTTTTTAGTGAGTAATCAATATATCCCTCTGCAACTGTGCTAGAACGCCTCCCTCCATGACTTTTCAAGGCAGTTACATCTGCACCCGAGTCCACTAATATGGTAGCCGAAGATCTTCTTAGGCAGTGACTTGTGTAACATGAAGGTTCCGTCAAATTTAAAAGTGCTGCTACTTTTTTTGGTAATTTTCCAAATTTGTTTATACCAACTGTCCTCCTTGATACTTAAAAAAAATCGCTTGTTACTCTAGGGTATATGAATAGGTCGAAGTTGCATATATTTTTCAACCATTTTATAAAAATTTCCACTTATTAGATTTTGAGTCAGGGATGTGAACCAACAAAGCTTCATTTTACTAATTTTTCTCGACGACACGCTCCCATAATTCCAAATATCAGACCGACCTACAAAAAATTACAAAAATATACCAACAAAACTGTTCAGCGTTTGAAGATTTGTCTTGATGGTTGTCGGTTAAACCCATTAACCATTACAAACACTGGAACAATTTTGATTTGATTCTCAATAAAATCGTTGAACTTTCATTCTAAAAGCAACGCTTGTGAATAATTAATCTTAGATTGGAAGCCGCCAGGTGTTCAGAACAACGGATACTGATTCACTCAATATTTAAAAGAAAAATCAGCCACCTTTAATACCTGTGACTTTGTTTTTGTGTTAAACATTCACAGTGACCCGAAATTTTGACTCCTTCTTTCAGTGAGTAATAGTATATTACACACCTAGCGGGGAAGTAGATAATTACAGCCCAGGCTTTGTTAGAGACCCGAGGCACGTAGCGCCGAGGGTCGCTAAAAGCCGTGGATGGAATTATCCTTCCAGCTTGGTATGTATACTATTTTATTCAATATTGGTACGATTATGATAGATGTCTCTACTATACTGTGAACAACACATGATACAAATGCAGAGTCGAACTACACTGAAGGCGCATGGAGGTTATTTCTAAGCTAGTATGGGGTTAATCACGTGCCTTAAACACATTCGAAAGCTAGCTTGGGTACGAGAGTCATAATAACAGCAAAGTGGTGAGTGGAAGTCTCATCTGTGGTGTCTAAAATCGATAATAAACATAGACACTCGAATGTGGGTGGCTCTACAATGGTGGAGAATCTGACCCGGGGCAGAGACAGGCGGAACAGTTCATTAGAGGACATTATCAAAAATTTACGGTAGTCCAGAATGACAAAGCCGTAGTACGTGTACTAACTGAGGATTGTTAACTTGAAGGACATGCAAAGCAATTGCAGGTAAAGCCATGTGCAGATTTTTGTTACCCAGAGAACACATCCTACTAGTGTGACTGTCTGGTTAATGTGCAGTTTCTTGTATTGGGCGATGAGAAACCACCAGAAAGAAACCACACGAGTGGTTTAGTATCAAGACTAAGTACCATGATAGATCTGGTAAGATCGCAGTGGAAAATGCTAATGAGGTGGCTGCTCATCAAATCTAATCTGGCAGTTTCTTCAGTCCTAATCCTTGAAGAATGTTCAATACATCCTTATGCTTCATTTTAACTCATTAATCCCCCAGGTGGTGAGCATTTGAATCTGTAGAGATGAGTATGGAAGCTTCATTCACCTTTATCCTTCTCCATTAGCTTGATCTTCTTTAGGTGTCAAAGCTCCTAGTGCATTCTTATTCTGGAACTTCCATATCCATTAAGTACTCACGGGTTAAGTGAAAGTGTTCTTCTTATATCTATTTTTCCTTTTTTGATATAGGTGAAACTGTGAAGGAGGCACTTTCAAATCATTTTATAGTGTTTCAGAAATTAAATCCGAGGATACCTCCTCTTTAGCAGGAAGGACGGTCGGCTGCCTCGTTACCGGGTTACCTACATGTGATGACAGTAACTGATGTGATGCAAGCCAGTTAATAGCATTATGAAGTATTAAGGACAAGAGGTGATTTTTTTTATGGACAAATCGACTGAGTTTGAAAATAGATGGAATATAAAAATATTAAATTTACAACAAAATATAGAAAAATATTGACTATACTTTTCTAATAATACAAAACAATATAATATACAAATTCAATATATTATAATAAAACTTTATAATATCGTACAGTATACTAAATATTGAATTATGCCAATGTAAGAGTGGATAGAAGATATGGAGCTACTTTCTTTATACTCAATAAAAAATAAATATAATTAAATACATTTTGTAGCAAGATTCCCTTTCGATTAATCCAACATGGCAACTGCGCTTTTTGGTTGACCTGCCTTTTGAACTGTCCGTTGGAATAGTGTGTTAATTAGTTCTCAAGAGTAAACACGTAAAAACTCTTTTTCAGTTACCGGCTTATCTCATTCCTATTTCGATTGTCATTTACCTTTATTTTTATAACCATTTTGTATCCATAAGTTTTTGTGAATTAATAAATCGTTTCCTAAAACCGACCCTCCGACGATATTTATATTGTCAAATCTTTACACTGGCGCTCCAACTCGTGGCTAGGAAAATTCCATAGAACGTTTTTAAGAACTGCAAAAACTTTTGTTTTAGTGATATACGGTTATAAGGTTTCGGACAATAATTCGAGAATTCGGTAATTAAGAACTTTGTTATAAAAACAAGTGTTGTTTTGTGTAACATCAGCGTAAAGCATTTTGAAACGTGCTTTTAAGGATCTAACAGAGGTTAAGGTTTGAATACATCGGCAATAAAGTAAGTCCTTTCCAGTTTTATTTTCAAATCTGTTTTATTATATACAGAGTGGACATTAATTTCAATTATTTGAACTTTGAACTTTTGTTTATATCCACTTTTAATAAGCTGTAATAAGTGCCAAGTTTTATAAAATGCCGCCGAAAAAAGACGATCACAGTGATGGAGCCGCAGCTTCCAGTCTAATGTCTCAGCAACAATTATTGGACTTAATTATAATGCTTTAAGTAATTCAAATAAACAATCCACTCAAGAACTTTTACAAAACTTTCAGTTTCCGGGTCCTTCTAATAATAATAATAATCAAACGGGAAATTTTGCAAATTGTACGTCTCGTTTTAATGGTTCAAATGAATCTAATGTGGAAGCATTTATAGACAGTATGTGTACGTATAAAGATTGTACTTCGGTCTCCGATGAAAATGCTTTGCGCGGACTTCCAATGCTTTTAGAAGGTGTCGCCGCTACCTGGTGGCAAGGTGTTAAAAAGACAGTTGTTTCGTGGAACGATGCAGTGAAACTTTTAAAGGACACTTATACAAAAACTCATCCGCCGCATTTCATTTTTAGAGACATTTTCGCGAAAGAACAGGAGGTGGGAGAATCTTCTGAACTGTTTATTTGTTCTGTTCGTGCTTTATTTTCCAAGTTGCAGTATGATTTGCCGTTAGCGGCACAACTCGATATGATTTATGGGCTATTAAATCGTAAGCTACGAAAACGTTTGCCGCGCAATCAATTTGACGATTTCGAAAGTCTTCTGATGCAACTCCGGGATATTGAACAATCTATGAAAGAAAGTGATCAAATTCCTTCTAATAAATATGACGGTAAGAGTAATGACAAAAGAGATAAACAGTTATATTGTCGTTATTGTAAAAAAGCAGGTCACTCAAAAGAAATTTGTAAACAATTAATGAAAAAGGAAAAAACAAATGACCAATATGGGCCCACTGTTTCATCATTGACGCCGCAGGTTAAAAATCTTTCGAAAAGCGAAGAAATGCGCCAAACGCGAAACTTGTTTGTTACGGTTGCGGTGCCCCGGGTGTCATTCGGTCCAAATGTACTACGTGTCAAGGAAAAACTAAAACCGTAGCTCAATCTGTTGCTTTTAATCAAATTATAACAGAAAATGATTGTATTACGAATTCTGATTTAAACTTATATTCTGTTTCGATGTCTATACCTTTACTACCCATTACAATTGACAATGTCGAAGGAGTCGGATTCGCCGATTCAGGCGCACAAGGTAGTATAGCAGGTGCTAGCTTGTATAAGTTGTTAAAACAAAAAAAGTTTACGAAAACTAAAATGAACATTTCTTATGCTGACGGAAATATCCAATATAAAGATATTCTGAAGACGAACGTCGATGTTTTCATTAAAGACAAAATGGTGTCCGTTACATTTATCATTTTCCCAGAACTCGAACATAACAGAACGCTTTTAGGAGTCGATTTCCTTGAAAACGCTAAGATTATTTTAAATATCGCTGATGATTGTTGGTATTTTTGTGAAGATCGAACAAAAGAGTTTTCGTTTGTTACAAGAATTTACTTTTGATGATTCACCATTACAAATTTGCGAAGTAAGCGAATACTTTTTACGTACCAACGAAGGAGAAATTTTGGACTCTTTTCAACGTGCCAAGGTTAATGAGGTTCTTGCTGAGGCTTCGGATATTTTTTCCTCCAGTGGAGATCCTACTGATTTTGCTGAACACCGTATAACCACGGACGATAGTGACCCCATTGCTGTATCTCCTTATCCTTTAAATAATTTCAAGAAACAATTTTTAAAAACTGAGATAGATAATCTTTTAGTTTCTAATATTATTGAAGAATGTGAATCTCCATGGGCCAGTCCCATCGTACTAATTCCTAAACGAAACAATCCTAATGATTCAAGGTTATGTATCGACTATCGTAGGCTAAATTCAATTACAGTTAGTGATAGTTTTCCAATGCCTCTTATAGACGGCTTGTTACATTCAGCCAAACATACTCCGTTTATGTCCACTATAGATTCACAATCAGGCTATTGGCAGGTACCGGTCGCACCCCCGGACAGGGATAAAACATGCTTCGTTACACCATTCGGCACCTATCGTTTTAAACGAATGCCATTCGGTTTACGGAATGCACCCGCTACGTTTAACCGATTAATAGGACGCTTTTGCCGCGGACTTGGTGATCGTGCTGTTTTTACGTATTTGGACGATTTATTAATCTTATCAGAAACTTTTGAAAAACATATTGAAGACTTGACTGCCGTGTTTCAGAGACTTAAGATGTTTAAACTACGCGCGCGTCGTGACAAGTGCTCTTTCGTAAGAAACTCCGTTTTATATCTCGGTCACGTGATTACTCCACAAGGTATCGAACCAAATCCTGAAAAGACTGCCGCCATTAAAAATTTGGGTGAACCTAGTTGCATTAAACATGTTCATAGTTTTGTGCAGACGTGCTCGTGGTATCGTAAATTTAACGAACTTACTAAAGAAAAACGCGAAATTTCTCTTCGGAGAAAAAGAAAAATGCGCGTTTCAGACTTTAAAAGACATTCTTACGTCGTCTCCGGTTTTGATACAGGCTGATCAGACAAAGCCTTACATACTTCGAACCGACGCCAGTCAATATGCTCCCGGTGCGGTATTACTCCAGGGAGAGGAAAATATGGAACGACCCGTAGAATATGCAAGCCGCTTGTTAACTTCTGCTAAACGTTAATTCTCTACTACTGAGCGAGAAGCTCTTGCGATTGTTTGGAGTACCGAAAAATTTCGGGATTATTTGGAAAATGCGGAGGTAACCATTGTTACGGATCATCAACCATTAAAATGGCTTTTTACATTAAAAACTCCTTCGGGACGTCTCGCAAGATGGGCCTTACGACTTCAAGGACTCAACATGAACATAGTCTATATGCCTGGGAAATCTAATGTGGTTGCCGATATGCTATCTCGACCTTTTTGTCCACATCCAACCGATGACACTTGTGATATTTGCTTCGTCACGGTAGAAATCCCTAGATATGCACCAGAGGACCTTAGAGTCCAACAGCTGGCTGATAACGACGTTGCTAAAATTATTAAATCTCTAGAATCAGAAGATCTAGTAGACTTGACCAGATGGTCTGAACGAGGATACCAACTCGCTAAAGGAGTTCTTTATCATTTCAATCCTGAGAATGACTCCGAAAATCCTCAGTTGGTGATTCCTGAATCTTTACGAGAGGACATACTGAAACAATACCATGACGCTGACACTGCTGGCCATTATGGTGTTGACCACACCTATAAGAAAATTTCCGAAAAATTCTTTTGGACTGGTATGCGAAGTTACATTGCCAACCACGTCAAAAATTGTTTAGATTGTCAACGGTATAAAAGTACGAACCTTAAGCCTGCAGGATTGCTACAAACTCCAGCTCCTGCACAAAGATTTGAAGTTATGGCTGTTGATTTATTCGGGCCCCTCCCGGAAACAGTCTCATTGAATAAATGGATCTTAATTGTCGAAAATATCGCCTCCAAATGGGTAGAATTATTTCCTTTATCTAACGCAACTGGTGAAGCTTGAGCTAAGCTCCTTATAGAAGAGGTTTTCCTTCGTTTTGGTACTCCTAGAAAATTAATTTCTGATAATGGAGTTCAGTTCATCTCGGACGTGATGCAGAAAGTAACTCATTGTTTTGGTATAAAAAGCTCCCTTATTCCTTTGTATCATCCAGCTAGTAATCCTGTTGAAAGGAAGAATCGTGAACTAAAAACCCAATTATCCACATTAGTTCAAGGACAATACGACAAATGGGATGAGCATTTGAGCAGTATCCGATTTGCCATTAACGCTACGATTTGCGATTCTACAGGGCAGACTCCAGCCTATCTGACGTTTGGTCGACAATTGAGGGCACCCCAAGACTGCGTTTATGGTTTACGCCAAATTGTCTCCGCCGAGAACTTTGTTCCAAGAATCACTCCTTATTTAAACAAATTAGCTGATCACCTTTGTCTTTCCCACGAAGTCTTGATTAAAAAGCAAGAACAGAGAAAAGAAGCTGTTGACCAAGATAGGAGAAATATATTTTATGGAGAGGGAGATAAAATTTTACTCTCGACTCATACATTAAGCAATGCCCAGAAAGGGTATACCAATAAATTCGCCACTAAGCGTGATGGTCCTTATATTATTTCAAAAGTTGTCACGCCTACTTCGTATGAAATTGCTACATGTGATGGATCGGAAATCCTTGGGCGCTACCATGTTTCCGACCTCAGCCCTTATCTTGCTAAGGAAGAAATTCCGATTCCTCAGACCTTGCTCTCAAAGAAGAAGAGAGGCCGTCCCAAGAAGAAATGAAGACGGTTTCCCATTTGTTTTGGCTATCTGACGTCGGAGGACCGTTACGTCATCTAGAGGGGGAGTGTGTAGCAAGATTCCCTTTCGTTTAATCCAACGTGGCAACTGCGCTTTTTGGTTGACCCGCCTTTTGAACTGTCCGTTGGGATAGTGCGTTAATTAGTTCTTAAGGGTAAACACGTAAAAACTCTTTTTCAGTTACCGGCTATTCTCATTCCCATTTCGATTGTCATGTACTTTTTTTATAACCATTTTGTATCCATAAGTTTTTGTGAATTAATAAATCGTTTCTAAACGGAATAATCTTCCTAAAACCGACCCTCCGACGATATTTATATTGTCAAACTGTTACAATTTCAATAAAAAAAAAAGGATTTCGTATAATTACGTTTATATTCTTGAAAATTGTTTTAATGAGCACTTTAGCTCAATAAGTTTAGTCAATTAACACTGTTGTGATGTATGTACCTACCGTTTATAACCGAAATAGAACTGGAAATATTTTCTTTTCTTTTGTATGGATGTAGGGGTGAAAATGGGACATTTTAAATGATTTCTGTGTGTATTGGGAGACATCGTTCTAAAACGAATAGGCGGAAAGCATTTATCAAGTTGGGGTATATTTACAATACAATAAGTTGAGGTGACTGTGAAATACGATGTTTTTGAAGTTTCTAGCTGTGATATAGTGCATACACTTACCGGAAGACGTAGAATGTGAATTTTTTATAATACAAAAAGTGAAATTTTTTTCTGAGGGACATGAAATCAGAATAAGAATTTTTAAAAGTGCTGATACAGTTTCTGATTTCACTTAATATTATATTGAAGATGTGAAACTCGAGTGTACTTTAACACTTTATAGGAGCAATTCTGTAAGCAAATGTTAATCTTGAAAATGAATAGATTAAAAGATTTCTAATAGCGGAGACCTCATAAAATATAGCAGCGTGCCGTTAATTTTTAACCACTTCTTATAGAATCGACCATTAGAGACCAGAAAAATAACATAAAAATGGTAATTGTTGCTGTACATTTCATACTCGAATGAGGAAGATTATAGGATGCTACAATAAATGGTTCGAGGGTTATAGACAAAAGAACATCTTGTCTTCCTCATCTCACTATACACCCCAGCTCCTGTCCCTTCCCCAGTCTTTGACCCGTCTGTAAACCAGGTCCCTCCTCGGGGAAACTTCAGGCTTGGGTCTTGCCAACGTCCTTTCTGTGATGTATCTCTACCTCATATTTAAGGCTGGGGAGAATTTTACTGGCCATATAGTCTATTTTCATATCTAAAATGGCTTCACTTACGATGTCCTCAATGGATGTGTGTCCTGATCTAACTGTTTTGTTGCTTAGGTTATTTTGCAGCATAAATAACCCCATCCTTGCTTCTCCCATTATCACAATATGAAATGGAAAAAGGCCAAATGAGGCTTCTAGTGCTGCCATTGGCGTCCTTCTCATGCACCCTTCAATACTGAGACAAGCAAGTCTTTGCACCTTGCCTAGTCTCGTCATTGCATTCTTTTGTATCGTCTTTGTCCACCAGACCAAAGACGCATATGTTATTATGGGTTTAACCACTACAGTGTATATCCAGTGTATCATACGCGGACTTAACCCCCATGTTTTCCCACAAGTTCGCCTTGTCATCATTAATGTGGTCTCCGATCTTGTGACTACTTTTTCCAGTTTTTTTCACCATGTTAATCTCGAGTCAATAATTACCCCGAGATATTTACATCCATCACAATTGGAATCTCCATACCTTGAAGGGATAGTGGTCGCAATCCCACCAGGTCCCTTCTTTTGGTATAAGGCACTATGCTTGATTTGGTGGGACTTATATTTAAACCCACCTCTCCCGTCCATTTTGCTACTACGTTCAGAGCCTGTTGCATGCGCTCTCTGACTGTAGTATTGAATTTGCCTTGTGATATGATGACCAGATCATCCGCATATCCTAAGACTAAATGGTGTTCCTTTTTGAGTCTCCTTATTAGTCCGTCCATTACAAGGTTCCATATTAGAGGAGACAGGACTCCTTCGATGTTTCACCCATTAAGGTTGAAAAAATCACTCGGTCTTTCACAATGCAGTCTATCCATCTGCAGCTTGTTTCGTCAATTTGTTTTTGACGAATTGCCCTCGTGATTACTGTGAGAGGTGTTGTCGAAGGCACCCTCTGCATCAAGGAAGGCTGCTAATAATACTTCCTTATTTTCGAGAGCATACTTTATCCCTTGTACTAGGTGATGGAGTGCTGTCCCTGTGGATACTCCAGGTCTGTATGCATATTGATCTAGGTCTATCGGTCTTTCTACCAGCGATCCTCCTCTAATATGCATGTCTACCAGTTTTTCCAATGTTTCCAACATAAATGACATCAGACTTATGGGTCTTAGGGACTTTGCTTTATTGTCACCTGTTTTCCCAGGTTTAGTAATAAAGACCACCCTTACTTTTATCCAGACCTTTGGTATGTACCCTAGTCCCATGCTTGCTCTAAGGATCGTACACAGTCTGTTGAGTATAATGCTGTTTTCCTTTTGCAGCATAATTGGATAAATCGCGTCCGGTCTCGGTGATTTATATGTCTCAAATGAGTTTATTGCCTATTTAATTTTGCTTTGATTTACCACTGCCCTACAAACTTTCCTCGTTACCCCGGTTTGGAGTCCTCGAGGCCATATGTTGTTCTGTATCCAGTGGTTCATCAATTATTTTGCATTCTGGAAAATGTACTTCGAGAAGTTCTACCAGAGTTACCTTGCCGTTTTGTGTATATCTCCTGTTTCTTGTCTCCAATGAGTTAATTGTCCTTTGAAGATCTTTGGAGAGTATCTTATGGAGTCTAGCACATTCAGAGATCTGTTCTACCTCTTCACAGTGTTTCCTCCATGAGTCTCTCTTAGCGATTCTCAAAGCCTTGTTATATGACGTCAGAGCTTTCCTATATTCGGTCCACTCTCTGTCCTTGCTGCCCAGTTGAAGAGCTTTCTGAGTTTCACCTTCGAAGCTGCAACATGGTTGCACAAAATGGTGAATTTTCATCTATTTTCTTAAAACCCTAAATTATCTAATTTAAACTTATATATAACACATGGGTAAAAAAGTCCCGGTGCCTAATAAAAAAAAAAGTTTTTTTTTTGTTCTAAATTAGTTTTATTCATTAACGTAATTTTCATCAAGAACAACGCAATTATTCCAGCGCTGCTCTAACCTTTCAATATAACTTTTGTGGAACGATTTATCTTTTGCGTCAAAATAGGCCTCACTGTCAGCGATAACTTCTTCATTCGAGCGAAATTTCTTACAGGCGAGCATTTTATTAGGTCTGCGAACAGTCAGTAGTTGCTGGGAGCCAAATCTGGCGAATACGGTGGATGTGGGAGCCATTCGAAGTTCAATTCATGTAGTTTTGCCATTGTTTTTATTGACTTGTGACACGGTGCATTGTCTTGATATGGAACAAAATTTTTTTCCACTGCGTTCCGCATCATCGGTGTCTCTACGACTACGTTTGAAGTCAGCAAACCATCGTTTTATTGTTGTCTCTCATGGAGCGGAGTCCCCATAACACTTTTAAAGCCATTGCTTCGCTTGAACGGTATTGTTTCCCATCAAGAAGCAGTGTAAAATTGAAACACGAAATAGTTTTTGATTCCTTATTTTGAAAATATTAAAAGTAGCGTTACTCTTAGCACAATAACTCACGTACTAATGAAGAGAATATCATGAAAATTTGATAGCTGTCTTTTTGAGGTTAGTACTAACTGAAAAACAGGCGATTGCAATAAAACTGTCACCATCTATGTTTCAGGCCCGGGACTTTTCAACCCATGTGTTATTTGAAATCCCCACAAGTTCTTTTATTTAATTAGAGACTGTACCAACTTTTACAGACAGACAGACTCAATAATTTCGTTCATAAACGTGCAAAAAAGTATAAAAATTATTTAATTATGATTTAAAAGACCGATAACCAATGTTTTGGTCCAAAACTCGCTTCTAATCACCAATAACAATGTAACATTGGTGACATTATCAATTTTCACCCCCTGAACGTCGTTTCGGTGAGCTTAAAAGCTTTACTATCGATTTTTGCATCAAAATCCACATTTAATGCACTGCACAACTTCATTAACGTAAAAGTACACAATAAACTTTTTTCCCTTCTCCAAGCATAGAATGCGGTAATAATTTTATAAAGTTTTAATACCTCTCACGTTGAGGGCGGATTTCAAGTGTTCAAAGCTGATAAAATCTGGCTTTACAAGTTTTTACAATCACGTAAATATCAACAAAATTTAGATTATTTAAAATACGTTAGAGAATATGTAAATTCACATAAAAGGGGGATGAATCTTAAAAAAAATATCAAATTGATAATAAATCGATGTTACTTTACGACTAAATGTCTAATTATTTCATCAACGTATTAAAAAATGGTGAAAACTAGTAATCTGAAATATTATTGTGGGTGATTTGTCATAAAATTTTAAGACGAAAAGTTCCTATAAACATAAAATGATGAGATACAGGGTATTGACTTTTTTGTAATAAACGAACTGTAAATGAAATTTAGTTTGTCCATAACTTTTCCTGGTTTCCAAAACTAATTAGAAAGATCATGTTTGTTGTTAGTAGCCTAAAAGTGAAAGTACACAATAAACTTTTTTTTCACTTTTCCATACCACAGAATGTGGTAATAATTTTATAAAGTTTTAATACCTCATGCGTCGCGATCGGATTTCAGGTTTTCGAAGTTGATAAAATTTGGCTTAACAAAGTTTTGATGATCATGTAAATATCAACAAAATGTAGATAATTTAAAATACGTTAGAGAATATGTAAATTCACATAAAAGGGTGACGAATCCAAAAAAAAATACCAAATTGATAATACTTAAAAATGTTTTTGATGTTACTTTACCACTAAATGTCTAATTAGGTTTATCAATGTATTAAAAAATGTTAAAAACTAGTAATCTAAATGATCATTTTGGGCGATTTGTCATTCAATTTTAAGACGAACAGTTCCTATAAACATGTGTGATAAGTTTTGTCCTTAATGAGATGCAGGGTGTGGACATTTTTTTGTAATAAACGAGCTTTAAGTGTAAATGAAATTAATTTTGTCCATAATTTTTTATTAGTGAAACTACTGGTTTTCAAAACTAATAAGAACTATGTTTATTCCCAGTAGCCCTTGGTATTTTGACAATTACTTGAAATCCAACGCAAAAACAAATTAATTAATAACGATTCCAGCTGAAATGACCGATATACATTTTTTATATGGACTAGCCAATGTTAATGCCGCAGAAGCCAGACATATCTATGCCCGGCGTTATCCAAATAATTGCTTACCATGGTCTGGAATGTTTACTTAATTGCATATTCGTTTACAAAGAACTGAAGCTTTTACAAAATCGAGGAATATCTATCCACTCCGTGGAGTTCGGTCCTGGCAAGACAGTAAATTACACTTATTACTTTCGTTTGTATCTAAGCTATTGATTTCCTCTGTTTATCCACCGAATAAAATAGTGAAAAGTTAGTGTCATTAAAGCATAACAGTAAGAGGAGGTATGTTCATTAAAAGATCTCTTTGAAAACACAAAAATTACCTAGATATCAATCAATCTACAGTCATGTTGTATTTTTATACCTAATAATATATTGTTTTTTATACTCATGTTCATTATATAAGTTGTGTAAAAAAAACTTGTTAATATTTTTGATTTCCTTTACCGAATTAAGTAGACGAAATAACGATTTCATTATTATTTATTTAATATATCATTGCAAACCATGTAAGAAACAAGTTCAATACTTAAACAATATTTGTCTTATTACGAAAAATGGGTGTTTTGAGCTAAGTAATTATTATTTATTGGAGTTATAATAATTTATTATAATTAATTTTTATAATTATCGTGAATGCAATACGTGCAAGTATATATAATTGAGCATGTTATGTATATTTCTTGTACTGATACAGAAATATATGATGGGATAGAAATAAATGTAGATCGATAATGATAAGGTTTTTGTACCTAAATCAGTTCTCCTTTTAGAGAGTTTCCTCTCCTTCTATTCAACGCATATCCTAAGAGTTTCCTTATAGAACTTTTTTGGAAGATATTCGACAAAAAAATTGGTAATTAAGCATAAAACCATTTTTTCAACTCACATCCTAAGAACTTCCGTAGAGAACATTAAATAGATTATCTAGTTACTTTAAAAAAATTTATTACATTATTGTTAACAGTTAATACCTTCAAAAGCTTGAAAGCTTGGCTTGGCTTGAGAACAAATGGTTGAAATCAAGCCAAGCTTTTAAAATCCAAGCCAAGCCTGTGAATCTCTGTCTATGTCATAATTTATTTCTAATTATGATAATTCATCTGTTGAAATTTTCTATCGAACCCTTGTGAAAAGATTCATCATATGCATAATAAACTCTATCTATCTGTCTATATAATGACTATCCACTATGCACTATGCAGTATTGCCAATTCTACTACCACTGTTTTGTCTACAGATGAAGCAAGCTTCTCAAATATGACATTATAAATTTCCATAATAACCACACATGGGCAGATATAAATCAACATGCCACAGTTGCAGCACTGTTCCAACACTTCTTTTCGGTAAATTTTTGGATTGGTAATATCGACGATTATTTATTAGGACCAGTTTTCCTAGGGCACAACACCTTCGTAACTACTGGATAAAAGAGGGACACTTACCTAAACTGAAGCTTGCGGATATCCCAAAGTCCTTCTGAGATTTTTCTGAGGAATTGAGTAGAGAAAGGGGGCACAATAGATCTGTTATGTCTCAGTGAATGTCATCCCAGTATACATAAATATGTCTTAAACAGACCGAAGGACTACTGTGGCATGGAAATGGAGACCGTAATCCACATCTTATCTGATTGTGATGCACTGGACTCAAAAAGAGAAACAATTTTCGGAGAGGCCAATGTGCAGCCTGATACATATGGCACCCATCCAATGGACCTACATCTTGAGGGAATAACTATGGGGCGTCGGCCCAGCACTGATGCGATGCGATGCGATTACAGTGAAGCAGTGTCGAGCGCGGTTATTACTTGGATGGGTGACCCACTGGGAAAGATCGTGTAAATAGCCTGCAGCGGAGTAGCATATCACAGCTCACAGGCATTATAACAATGAGCACGAGGTATAATGTAGGTATGCCGTCTTTCGGAGGAGACGTAAGACCGAGGTCCCGAGTCCATGGATGTTGGGCTCGATAAAGAACCCTACCACTGGTTGGAGCACCAGTGGGTTCGGCAAAATTTTCGATTATGGGTAGAGTGCTCCTGGCGTCGGTGATTATCCTCAGTTGCAGAAATAAACCGACGTTGAATAACCAAATAAAAAAAAACTAGGTAGATGCCAGTAGAATCCTATATAAAGAAATTCTAAAATTAAATATTGAACATAATCAAACAAACTACACAAAAAAATGCACTTTCTTCGACAGCTGTAGAAAAAAGAAAATGAAACAAAAAAATACCAAGCAACAATACATGAACGTCTATTTTAACCATTTCTAATTGTGTCGTGTTTTATTCATATCTAGGTCATAGTTATTATCCCATTGAAACATGAAGTTATGTGTGGATGTCACCCTACAATCTTTTGAAGAATGAGGGTGGACTTTTCAGTGAATAGAATCTTTTTGTGACAAAAAACGTAGCATTGTTTAAAGAGCACGGCTTAGGAGAGGCGAGAATGATATAATTATCATGTTTGTAACTTTAGTTACAGTTATTACTTGACCATCTGTTTTTTGGTCAAACTATGGTAGGGGCATATTATTTTGAAGGGTTAGTGAGGGGATGTAATTAAATCCGTACAGACCAGATTCTTTTCAAATGCTAACAAAGACATCTGAACGTTTTTTGACTGCAAATAAAAGTGGGAAGACATGAAAAATTGAAGCATTATGAAAAATATTAATTAAAAGTCGATATGTTGGGATTCAAAGCGATATGTTTATCGTGAGATGTTTCTTGAAAGAATCTTCGTTTCTTTCTGCAGTTCTTTTCTATTTTATTCCTAATCTCTTTTTATCATATATTTTCATTAATAGCTCCTCTTTTTTTCCTTTATACTTCACTTTACCTACTAAAACAGGTTCTCAATTTCAAGTATATGTGGTGCATAGAAATTCAGGATGTGATCGCCCGTATAAAATTATTGTCGGACTTTTCTAATGCAAAATTTCCTCAGCCCACCCGAAGACCACTGGTGTTTTCTGGACAGTTAAAAATGTAAGGGTAAGATATTCTGGATTAAAGTAACCAACAACCAGAAACAAGCACATAGAAAATATCACAAATATTCCCAAAATTCAGTCATACATCTGTGTGGTAAGTTTTGAATTCAACCTAACTCCTATCAAGTTTAATGGTTTTGAGGTTGAGTTCTCTTTTCTCAGTGGAGTCTATTAAGATGCTTTTGGTCTTTTGGTGGGGTTGATGTTAAGTCCCACTAGCTATTTGTATAGTTCAGACCATGTTGTAGTATGTCACAAAGGGTGTTATCGAATTTTCACCTGGCCGTTATGACAATATTTTCTTCATATCCCAGGCAGGATATTCCGAGGTCAGTCAAACCACACAGGAGCTCGTCAACCGTCAGGATCCAAATTAATGGAGATGCTACTCCTCCCTGTGGACATCTCCTGGTTGTACAGTTGGAGACGATGTCTTTATCTTTGCTACTCTAGTAGTGGGCAGCTCCGACATCCATTTGGATTTTGTGCTCTCCACACCTCTTCTATTTAATGCTCTCTATAATATAATATAATAAATGGTCCTTTTCCTTTTCCATGCTTCTAGTATATGACCCAGTTCTATCCCAATGTGGTAGAATTTCGTCTGGTATTGATGGACCGATGCTGGGAGAATCCCATCGGCTCTCGGTGGCTTGAAATGTAAAAAGGCGTTCATAGCCCATTTTAATCTTTCGTTATTAAAAATGTGCTTAACCATTGTAGTACTTCCTCTTGAAGGTCTGTTGTAATCTTCGAGAGGATTAGCTACCCCTTTTGGGCTGAAAAATGAGTTTCTAGTAAGAGTCGCACTCTTTCCTCCTCATTTTCGGTGTATTTACCGTCTGGCTTCCTCAAAGCAGGTGTTGTGTTTATGTCCTCACAGAATTTCCTGAAGTTATTTATTTTATCTCTGCCAGTCTCCGGGGGTTTTGTTTTGTTTTGTTAAAAAGGTCCCGGGTTTGAGCTGTTAATTATGACAGATGTTTATTCCACCAGGGTGCATCTTTGCTTCTTCTTTGTTCTTGAAGAGGCAGCTCGATGCAAATGCATCAATTATTCAGGTTCTGAAGCTAATTTTCCAGTCGAGACGGTGTTAAGCCACCCGTCTCCTCTAGATATGTGCAAGGTTTCCTTTCAGACATGTGTTATAGTTTTCCCAATCTGTTTTCCTTGGTTTCCTTTTTAGGCTCACGTCAGATTTGCCTAGTTTTAACTTGAATGCTATGATCGGGGAGCGATGGTTCACTCAATACTCTCCAATCTATTACTTTTACTACTGAGGGTAGCTCTGGAAGCAGATAGTTTTTTTGCTTTGCTATTAATGATCCTCTTTAAAAAAGATCCGGCAGATTCAATCATTAGTTTTGGTTGTTATCATTAGCCGAGGCACTGGAATTAAATCAGTACCATTTCCAATTTATTGTACTTCCATTCTAGAAGCTTCATGTTCTCTATATCCTGCAGATCCACTAGCTACCTTGTCTAATTTATTAAAATTAATCGATATTTCTGAGCACTCAACGTAACAATGTAGCTCTGTTGTATTCTGGTAATGTGTGTATACAATGATCTTATTTCTGTGCAAATAAACCTGTGGGGGTTTGAAAAATCCAATTTTATTTTATAATCATTTGAAATGTGAATGAATATCTATAAAATTCAAGAAAAATAATAAGATTGCACATACTAAAAGTTTCTGGGACGCGCTGAAATATTCACTTGAACGACTTCCACGATTCAGTGAGCTCGAAATGTGTTGCCTAACGAAATCAGGATTGGGGGTGTGAGAGAAATGGGTAGTTTGTTGGTTACCTGCGTTTAATTTTTACATGAATGCCTAAAAAGGGTTGAAAACTGATCGGGCGATTGAATATTAATGTCTTTAAGGTACGATGATTCTATTTTTTGTATTCGGTTGATATAATTTAACAAAGACCATTAATTACTGAAATTAAATTAATTTTCCTTTTCTAAAGTGTGAAATTTCCGCCAGAGTACAAAATACAGTAATTAAGAAAAGCGACAAAAAAACATCCAATCTTGATTATTAAAGGAAATGAAATAAGTGGAGTGCTAAGTAACTGATTAATATTTATACTTTTTTGTACGAAGAAATTGGTGTTTATCATGTAAATAGGTGATTTGCAGTAAATAATTTTTAGATAGAATTCTTAAAAAACAATAATAGCACTTTGACAGAGAGGTATCTTGCAACATTTGCGTGGTTTCATTATTTTATGTACATGGGCTGTTGAGCCGGTATCCCACAGTGTGTGGAGTGCCAAACCAGAGTTGTGAGTTGAGGAGCGCGAAGACTGGGCGAGTGAATTTATATTGAAGCAAAACAATCAAAAAAGAGAAGATGTTGGAGGGTGGGTGTATGAATTCTTCGCAAAAATCGGTGCGTTTGCTGGTTTGAAGACTTCATCGGTTCCAGATCCTGTTTTTTTCGATGCTTTCACTTTCTCCAGCAGCTTTCCATCAGTTAACATCAATGTATTTTTTCCTTTCTTCTATCCAAAATTTAATAGTAATATTTTCTCCATTGCGCCTACAGGCATTATACGTTGAGAATGATCTCTTGCCAGTATTTATATACTGAATATTTTATCAAGTTTTTTGTCCGAATCAGACACTTTTGAAACTATAGAAGAATTGAGAACTTGGATTGTATCCATTGCCTCTGTATCTGCCTGTTCGTTACCAGGAATTTCAACGTAAGAAGGTACCCACAATATTTGGACAGTTTTGTGAGCCTGTTGTAGCTGGAGTAGTAATTTTTACCGTGTGTTTGTGGGAAAAATATGCCGGAGACTATCAATGGAACTTAGAGGGTCAGTTATTATTAGAAGCTGCTGGGAAGCATCATTACTCGCGAAGAGCAATGTTGTGAGTGGTAATCTGATTTTAATAAACTCGGTAGGTGCAAAAATGGGGGCGACTAATCCATTTTCCATCTTGGAAGCGTCTGTTTACAATGGCGTGTTGTTTTTGAGAGATTTTTCACAAAATGCGTTTTTTATTACCCTTGCATTTGTTTCATTTTTGTTGAATCTAAGTAGAGACGTGTCACAGTATGGAGGTTTTGTGAACCATGGCGGTAAGGATTTGATATTTGCGGGAAATATATCAGGGGTGGAGACGTTAAAAGTGTTTATTCACTCTTTCGTAAAAGGCAGGATCGACGAATATTTTCTTTCTATTGGAATCGGTCAGATATGTTGTTTGGATAAGTAGGGTTTGAAGAAATAGATGTTGCAAATGAGAGGCATTGGAAATATCTGCGCAGATTTGAAGGAAGTTCAGAGACTTCACAAAGTAGACTGAAAATTGAACGGACGTGTTTTGTATTGGATTTAGAAGATTCAGTGCTGCTTGCTTAGCTGAATCGTATGCTGTACAACCGTAGCCTAATCGAGATATGATAATAGTTCTTTACAGACTAATGAGACAGGTAGAATCCGAGCATCAGGCTCTACTATCAAGCAGACGGAGGTAGTAATATACCAAGTCCGTTGGTAGATTTGAAAATTAGGTTACGGATGTGCGGCTCCCAGGAGAGTTGTCATCCCAAGAAACGATATCGTGTTAACAAAATTAGGAGTTGTATTGAGCAGTTTTAAGCATGCACTTGATTTTTGAGGAGGAAAAACAAAATCCTGTTTTTTTTTGACCAGCAGTCTAGACGATGGAGCTGATTTCTAAAAACTCGTAATAGATTTTTTTTTCAGTTTTGGTGTTGAATAGAAAAAATTCCCAATTTTATTTCGGACTTGTTTGTTTTTAACTCCCAATTTGATAACTTTTAATACCAAATATACAATATTTTCTCAACCTCACATTAATTACCCCCAAAGGAAAATTATGTTGATTTTAATCACTTCAAACACACAAATTACAGCTCTGCCGAGTACAATACATGCTACTACCTGGAAAGTATACTTTTTCAAGTTAATTTCATTATCTCTTTTCCTTTCGGAAATTCTAGACGAAAGTAATTCGGAAAGCTCAACTTGATCAATGTTTTGCTCTCTTCTTAAATTACACTCTCATTTGTTTTGTTTTTTTGTCCATTTTATTCGGTTCAGTGTATTTCATAATTTACTGCATTTTGATAAACTCAACTAAGATAGAAATGTGAGATGATCAAATTATTTACGTGGGTACAAAAATGGTTATTTATTTTTCTTATAAAGTTGTTTGGATTTATAAATATATTATTTTAAAATTCAATTGATAACAATTATTTCAATAGAAATCACCCTATATAAATGTATAATTGATTTAGTATGTGGGTGTATTGAGTTCAACACCCTGTATAACCATAAAAGGATGAAAGATTAAAGAAGCTGAGGAGTGAACATTTCTTGTGCTATTTTCTACACGTTGTGAAGCGTTTTTGTCTAGAAAGAATAATAAAAAAAATTATAATATACTCCTGCTTGTCTTTCCTTAATCCACCGCAGTATTTCGCACAAGATGCACCCTTTTCACTACCAACACACCCCATGCTAATAAACCGGACGAATACTATTCCCGAATACTCTGGAACTGCGAAACGCAGATTCAACCTAGATAATACAAGGCGGAGAGATTCAATAATCTAGGGCGCCGAATATAAACTGCTCTGTTGAAGTTACGGAAGTTCATGAACTCGGAGATTGTGCAATTTTTGGTCACCAAGTATTTGTATGTTATAAATTGAAAGTTTTTTCTTTTCTGTAAGCGTTTGTTTGCCCTTTTGTGCAGTACGTTTGCTGTTTTAAACAGCAAAAACAACAATTTGGAAATGTTTTATTAAAAATTAAAGTACGTACGTTAATGATGAGTATGATTTTCTCTAATATCAATTACAAGCAAACAGCGCCTTGGCATACTTTCAAAAAGGTCGTTAATATAGCCTTGATCGTCTTGATGAGTTCCAAGGTTGGGGTAAAAGTTGTCTAAGGTTTGTACCCGAAATAAGTTCCTAACTGTTATGGACACATTGAGTCTGCGCAGTATAAAACAAGCGTTCCAGCAGAGCAGAGTTCAGAGCAAATTATAATTGTTTGGTGTTCCCGCAAGACTAGTAAATAATATTTTTCAGAACTGTTCCAGCACGCACATTTGCTTGGAACTTACTTGGTACGTTATTCTGTTCACGCATGTGCATGAGATAATGTTAATGACATGTTTTAAACTCGCTTTGGGAACAAACCTAAAGTGTCTGGATACCATGTAAGTCCAAAGCGTCATCGACAACTCTTGCACGATGCGATCGAGCATTATCGTCTAAATAGAGAAAAGGTTGTCCAATAGCAGCATGAAACAAACGTATAACATTGTTAATAACTTGGTGTACGTAAATCTGCGCAGTCATATTCCCATCAAGCACTAACAATACTCCCATTAAAACGAATGCCTTCCAAAACTGCAACTGTACCACCTCTGAACGGATGAACTTCCTGCAATGCTCTTTGATTTTTGGGCACTAGAGGAAGAGTCCGTACACGAATCCGCCGACTATCAGAAAATCGCCCATATCTTGAAAAATTTGTGAGCAATACGGTCTTTCATTTAGCATTCTAATTCCTAATTCACTTGTTCATCAGCCCACGCCATTCGAACATGCATATTATCCATTTACGATTATACGAACGGACTTGAAATTTTCCCAAATTACGATATTCACTGATCAGTGGTAAACGATTTGATGGAAGAAAGCTTCTGGTGACGAAAGTCAACGTGTTTTATCGTATAATTATTAGTTTTATGTTATTGGAATACGTATATTATAATATATCTAAATTTTTGTTAATAGATGAAATTATTTTGATACAATTACCTCGAATATGGTCACAGATAGTATGAGGGTATCGAATTTTCGGCGGTAATAAATACACAGTCAAATAACGAACTTATTTGGGGGGCGGTAACCCTTGGTCGTCCACTTCTAGGTCTTTCTCTAACGTTTCCAGCTACTCGATATCTACGGAGAAGCAGATGACACTTTCACTGACTTGGAAAACGTCAGCAACTTTTCTCTGAAGATGACCCACCTCAATTATACCATCAGCCCTACTAGCTTCATCCGCATACAGTTTACATCTAGGCATTATTCAAAACCAAATTCAAAGTTGAAATCCCAGTTTTCCGAATAGCATTCCGAACATTTTTTAACACTTCTGGTGTCACTTGCCTAATTTCATCCTTGATTCTTTGTTGAAGCTCGGCGATGTCGTTAGGTTTAATGGCATAAACTTTGCTCTTTAGATATCCCCATAAAAAATCTAATGTAATGGAGTGGGATCGGGTGATCTTGCTGGCCACTCAATTGGGCACCTTCTTCCAATCCACCTATTTGGAAACACACATTAAGATCCGTACATTTGGAGCAAAATGTGGTGGTGCCCCATCTTGCTGAAACCACATCCGTTGGTCAAATAAACTGGGATCCAAATTATTGGGGAATAAATTTACCAAAGTAGGAATCGGTTCTTCTTGGAGCATATTAAGGTATGTTTTTCCGGTTACGTTTCCATTGAAAAAAAGGACCTACTATGCGATCCCCAATAATTCCAGCCCAGACGTTTGTTTTTTGAGGCCTTTGGGTATGGCAATCACGCATCCAACGGGGATTTTCGTCATCCAAATAACGGCAGTTCTGTCGATTGACGTGCCCACGTAATGTGAACGTAGCCTCATCAGAAATCATCACCCATTCCAAAGCAATTTGTTCATCATCCATAGAAGCCATAATTCGTTCGCAAAATTCGAGTCTACGATCAAGATCATCTTCGTTAAGCTCCTGCAGATTTTGCATCTTATGTGGGTGATTTTTGGCTTCTTTAAAAATTTTTAAAACGCTTGCTTAGCTGGAGTAACAGGATTTTCTTCAGCTTCCAACAATATGTTCAACTGGGCTTCTTCGTCGACTTTTAAAAGCTTTTGTCGAGGAGCATCCCATACGTGCCGATATCGAGTTTTAATTTTGCTAATCGTGTTTCGATTAATTGAAGGAAATTCTGGATGAACTTCAGTAAACAAACCAGCGACTTCTCCCATATCCGATCATCATTAAAATTTCGATACGATGCGTCTTGGTTAAATAGGGCATTTTCTTATTTTTTGTTTTTAGTTTACACGTTGAAATGCTAACAAGTACTAACAAATCAATCACATTCAGTGCAAATTGTCCGAAAAACTATCGAGCCGGTTTTTTATTGGGCTTATCAAGTAAGAAAAATACATTAAAGTTATTTCAGTAAATATTTCCTTATTTCATTTTTTTTCGACACATTGCTTATAAAAAGTACCAAAAAAAATGGAATTGTAATGCAATTGAAAAAGCTTTCGAATAAAAAAATAATCAACCATTCCTTCAATTAAATAAAAAGTTGGGGGTGTCTGCAGCCCCCCAGATAATTAAAAAGATAAACAAATCTCTTAGTAATATGCCCCAATAAAAAATAAAAATTCACAACGTGTTTCAGAAATTTTGCGATAAACCTTTATTTATCAAATTACAGAATTTGTTCCAGTTAGACTTTCCACTCTGTATTGTATGTATGTATGTATGTATGTATTTTGGGGTAACATTCACTGAGACCTAAAAGATCTATTGTGCCCCCTTACTTCTACTTAGTTTCTGAGGAGAGTCTCAGATACTAGTAGCTCCTTTAGTCCTATTTCCCGGAGGAATTTTAGGATATCTGCAGGCCTCAACTTAGGTAACTGTCCCTCTTCTATCCAGTAGTCTCCCAGGTACTGTGCCCTAGGATTCTGAAATACTGTGCAGTTCGCAAGTATGTGGATGGAGGTTTCTTCTTCCATTCCACAAAATCTACAATCTTCTTCCTCCACTATTTTGAGCTTTTTAAGGTGTCCATTCAGGCGACAATGTCCCGTTAGGATTCCTGTTAAAACTCTTAGTGCAGTTTTGCTTTGACTTATGCATTCATTTGATCTCAACTGGTTGTAGTCACCCAGAAGAATCTTTGATTGCCTCAGCCCTACTAGATCTTTCCAATTGTCAGATCTTCTCTTTTCTTCGGCTTTACCTATTTCTTCCAATATTATATTGGAGCTGATTCCGCAAAAGGGTTCCGGCCCCCAAAAGGGTATTTCAGTCCCCCTCTTCGCTAGTTCATCTGCTATTTCGTTTCCTTCTATTCCAGTGTGTCCTGGAATCCACAGTAAGGTGACTATATTGTTCTCGCCTAGTTCATTAAGTTTGCCTAGGCATTCCCACACCATTTTGGAACTGATTACACAAGAACTCAGCGCTTTAATGGCTGCTTGACTATCAGACATTATGATAATCCTTTGCCTTCTATATCCTTTGTCAATATTGAACTGGGCACACTTTCTTATTGCGTGAATTTCCGCTTGAAAGATACTTGGGGTTTTTCCCAAGCTTTCAGAGTGTTTGGTTCCTGGCCCGTACACTCCTATCCCAGTTCCTTCTATTGCTTTTGAGCCGTCTGTGTATCATTGAATGGCATTCTTTCCAAGTCTGGAAATGGTATTTGGATCCCATTCCTTCTTGTTGCTTAATTCCGTAACGAATTTCTTTGAAAAATTATACTTTTTCATCATACCATCTTGTGGCATGTCCCAGGCTGTCCGATTTCTAAGAAGTGAAGAGGTGGTTTTTTTTTTAATGATTCCCTCTCTACTTAGTCTGTATCTTGTTCTTTCTGCAACACTCTCCACCACCATATGTAATGGTGTGAGGTTGAGAATCACTTCCATTGCTGCCGTTGGGCATGTACTCATTGCTCCTGTTATGCATATACAGGCTAGTCTTTGAATTTTGGAGAGGTTTTCTCTCGTCGTCAAGAGGCTAGTTCTACTACTCCACGCAATGGCTCCATAAGTGATGATTGGTCTCACTATGGCAGTGTACATCCAGCTCAGGATTTTTGGGTTACAACCCCAGTTTCTCCCTGCCAGATTCCTGCACACCATTAGAGCCATTTTTGCTTTGTATGTAATCTCCTTCTCGTGTTTGTTCCACAGGAGTTTGCTGTCTAGAGTCAAACCTAGATACTTGATACACTCTGTATTAGATACAGTGATAAATATAAATTATCCCGCGGTCAGTAATTAAATTAATAAACATTATGTTACAAAATAGTGCGCCAAAAAAATCAGTTTCTTCGCAGATTTGACTTAACGGATCACATGCTGAAGCCGTTTTATGAAATTTTTCAACTAGTTCTAATACGTATGAATAATGAAACTGCTTGTTTACGTGAAGGCAATTTATAAACTCGCTTCTCTGCTTGTGATTTTCCCGTTTTTTATTAGTCTCATTAATTATGTAGTCCAACTTTATTATATAAAAACCGCATAGTTCACCAAGGCATCTATTATAATACAGTTTCCTGCAAAATATATATCGAGGCGCTGTCAAAAATTTCTAAATAATTATGCTGTTGGATGTAGAGATCGGTTTACTGCTTGTAGTGATGAATCGTAGACTCTTGTATTATGTCCTTTGTGTTATTTTTACCGGGATATTTATTAAAAGTTTATTTTTGTTAAGTGAAATATTACTTTTAATACCATCATAAAAATGGTATAAGAAGTGATGATTTATTTTGGTGTGAGGTTCTTACTTTTGTGAAATTTTCTTAATTAAGAAATTTATTTTTAGCACCATTAGAATTATTTATCCTACCTAATAATACTTAAAATTTCACAAATAGAACCTCCATCTTGCGGGGGATCGTATTGTGGCGCGATATAACGGCGCGTATAGAAAGTAGATATTAGGTAAAAAAGGGGGAATCAGAAACTGGAATATGTGTCCCGCCATCTACATTTCGCTCACTCAATAATGTCAATGCTGCCATGCTTCATTTATAAACTATATATATTTCATTGCTTATGTGGATACCTAAGACAAACACCCTGTATTTGTGATATCAATGAAATCACTAAAACGCATATGTATGCGTGTTTTGGTCGATTTTATCTTGTTAGAAATCGCTCATAAAATTAGAGATATCTGTGATGCTTTTGTTTAATTTTTTTGAATATAAAAGATTGAAGCACATTCAAAAATTAGGCCCAAACAATTTTCTCTTTTTTATTAATATCACCAATATGTGTGTGTTTTGGTTTCCCACAAGAACAATGACATTTCCAGTTTATAAATGAAACATAGCAGCATTGATATTATTAAGTGAGTGGAATGTAGATGCTTTCACACTAATCACAGTTTGTGGTTATCTACTAACTTATACCTACTTTCGAAACGTGCCACTAGATCACACCACAACCGATCCACCGCAGAGGTATGTAAAACATATCAATTTTTCAATTCAAACTCGTGGGATTAGATTAGATTTGATGAGATTGATAATTTGGCTTATTCCACTGCGACTCTTTTAGATCTATCATGGTCCTGTGAGTCTAGATTCCATTCTTCAGCCCGAACTTTTTTATGTAGCCAATCAGCCTTGAGACTTGACTTTTCATGTAGTTTCTTCCCGGTGACTTCTCATCAACTAGTACTAGAAACTGCACATTCGTCAGGCAGTCGATCTGGCATAGGATGTGCTCTGAATATTTCTCTTCTAGGTGACAGAATCTGTACATGGCTTCGTCTGTAAGGCCCATTAGCTTTGCTTACCTATAAAGCTTACAATGACCTGTTAGCCATTCAGTTCTATCCTACATCTACCTCTGTCTTTGAGCTGCCCTTATACCATCCCCATCATCATGAGTTTCTTTCAATCTTCTCCACCTGGTATATTTATTTGGAACTTATTATCAAAGCAGTATCCTGCAGCTATTGCGTCAATGGGTTGACCCGTTAAGTTATCCACTTACAGTTCCTCCACCTTGTATAAAAATGTGTAGTGGTGGTGTATTTAACAAAACCTCCATTGCAATTGTGTGCTACGCAACAGCCTTTGTGAAATATGTCGTTAAATAAAACACCGGTTCAGTTAAAAAGTGTTATCTAATGTTGAAATAAATGGTTTTAGGAATCATAAACAAATCTATTATAAAATAACTACAGTAACAAAACACAAAAACAGAATTACAAAAGAAAAACCAACTAGAGCCCCCGATCACGGTCAGATACTCAACGTTAACCAGACAATACTTGAATACACACGTGGCTTCTTGGCGACAGTTTCTTCACACATGGCCAACACTTGCGTAAGGGTAGTTACACGATTCAATAGCACAGGGGCGGCCCGTACACGACCACGCATTCACGCACTATTTTTAACATCCTCCCCGGCCGCGAAACTATCGATTTCTAACGGATACAAGCACTGCACTGGACGTTTAAGTTTGTCACCGTTACTTGTCTTTATTTCGCAAGCTCTTACTTTTCCGTCACGTCCTTGAAATGTTTGAGTAATTCTCACAAGTTTCCACGTTAAGCGCGGTCTATCCTGATCTTGCAAAAGTACCACGTCTCCTTCTTTAATTTCGTTCGGCTTCGGATGATCTATATAATGGGCCGAACGCAACTGTTTCAAATAATCAACTTGCCACTTCTTCCAAAATTGATCCATTGTTTTTTCTCTAGTTTTCCATATTTGTAATATATCATTTCTCTTTATTTCCTTCGATTTTAAATTTGCGCTAAATCCTAAGTCGACTTCTCCCAGTAAGAACTTTCCAGGAGTTAATATAAATAGGTTTTCTGGGTCCTCATCTATATAGGTTAACGGTCTGGAGTTTACGGTTGCTTCTACCTCGGTTATTATTGTTCGTAACTCGTCGAATCCAACCATTTTCTTTAATAAAGTTGCCTTTAAAGATCCTTTTACGGTACGAACCAAGCGTTCCCAGAAGCCTCCCCACCATGAACCTCTTTCCACACTGAATTTCCAATGGATTCTATTTTTTCTGGCTAAACCTTGTATTTCCTCTTGTTGCAACAATTTCGTTAATTCGTCTAATTCCAAAGCTGTCCGTTTAAATGTTTTTGCGTTATCTGAATAGATTGTACTAGGTACACCTCTTCTGGCGATAAAACGTCTGAGACCTAGGACACAACTTTCTGTTGTAAGACTTTCCACTAATTCCAGGTGTACCGCTCTTATTACGGCACAAGTGAATAGCATAATGTACACCTTTTCCCGTTGTTCGTTCTTAATTATGTACAGTGGGCCAGCAAAATCTATTCCAGTCACATTGAACGGTTGCGCTGTCGTGATTCGGTGTCTTGGTAAAGGAGCAAAGGGCTGCATTCCTGATTTTCCTTTCAATTTCTTACAAACAACACATCGTCCTAAAATTGCTTTTATTCTTTGTCTTCCCTGAATTATCCAGTACTTCTTTCTAATTTCAGCTAGGGTAGAATTCGTTCCACTATGTTTGATTTGTTCGTGTGCGTTGCAAATCAATTTATTTGTTAATTCAGATTTTTTAGGTATAATTATAGGATGTTTTTCGTCGTAATTTAAACAGGATTCTTGTAACCTTCCCTTTAATCGGAGAACATAATTTTCATCCAAAAATGGATTAAGTTTTAAAATCTCGGATTTTTTAGAAATCTCTCTATTTCTCCTCAAGTTCTTTATTTCTTCAGAATATTTTTGTTCTTGCGTTATTCGTATCCAATATGTCTCGGCGTTCTTAATTTCTTCTGTTCTTATATATCCGGTAATCCTCCGTTGTATTTCTTTAATCTTTGTGTTATTTATAAATCTGTATATAAAAGCCGTTATTCTCAAAACCTTTTCATAACTGCTGAATTGGTTCAAAGAAATGATTTCTTTCGCCGTATTTATTTCATCGTTACTTTCAACATCGACTTCTTCTTTTGACTCAGCCAAACAAGAAAATACCGTTGTTTCTTCATTTTCTAAATTGAAATGCTCATCTGCTGGCCAATATTCTTTGTTTAAAGATAGCCATGTAGGGCCATGAAGCCATCGTTCCGATTCTTTCACCCATTTTGAAGCTTGTAGCCCTCTCGTTAAGAGGTCTGCAGGATTTTCTTTGCCTGGGCAGTACTTCCATATGACTCTATTCGTGTTTCGTATTTCATGTACCCGATTTTGAATAAATGGTTTCCATTTATATTTATTGCCCTTAATCCAATGCAGAGTGATCTTGGAGTCCGACCATATAAATATTTCGGTTATGTTCATTTCGACATTTTCTATGATGTATTTTTTCAATCTTGCTGCACATAAAGCGGCAGTCAATTCCAACTTTGGCAATGTTAACGTCTGATTTAATGGAGCGACTCGATTTTTAGAAATTAAAAAGTTGCAATCGTTATTATCTAAACGTTTTACATATGCTACCGCTCCGTAAGCTTGTGGGCTAGCGTCAGCGAAGATATGTAGCTCTACAAGTTCTTTTCGATCAGTTAATATACAGCGTGGAATGGCGTAGTCGTTCAAGCTGGAAACATCTTTTATCCATTGGTTCCATTCCATACTAAATTCGTTTGGCAACGGTTTATCCCATTCAAGGTTTTTCTTCCAAATTTTCTGTAAAAGTAATTTTATTGTTATGGTACACCCGCTCAAGACACCGATTGGATCAAATACTTTTCCAATAGTTTGAAGTATTATCCTCTTTGTAGGTTCCTTAGAAGTGTCAAAATCGTTAAAAATTCTAGGAACATCAATTACTAACTGATCGGTAATCGTAAACCAATTTATTCCTAAAATCTTTTTTGGGTCGCTGGATTTAAGATTTTTTGTATCAGTTTCTTTGTCGTTAAAAGCTTTCATTAAATTTGCGCTGTTTGAACACCACTTTCTCATGTTCATATTTGCTTCAGATAATATGTTTTTAGAGCGTTTATATACTTCCAAAGCAGCATCTTCGTTATCTACAGATTTTACAAAGTCATCTATGTAGAAGGATTCTAGTAAGTATTTTCCAAATTCACGGTCCGGTCGGTTCGTCAAATGTTTTTTTAGGGTAACCGCTAACAAAAATGGGCTTGTAGTAACTCCAAAAGTGACTCTACACATTTTAAAAGTGTCAAATTTTGGCAGCTGATTGATAGAAGATATATCGTTTGCGATAGGGTCCTTAAACCATAAAAAACGATGGTAATCTCGATCGTCGTTACATAGAGAAATCTGCAAAAAGGCCTTTTCGATATCGGCTACTAAGCCAACACTGCCTATCCGAAAGTTTATTAAAATTTTCAATAAGTCCGGAACTAAGTTTTCACCCGTTATTAGTTTGTCGTTCAACGACGGCATTCCCGGCGCGTGCGCACTTGCGTCGAATACTACTCGCACTTGAGAGGTCTCTTTATCTCGCCGGTAAACCGGTCTATGCGGTAGATAATACGTTTTATTATGATTTACCTCGTTTTCGTTCACTAATTCCGAACAGCCTAATCGTTCGTATTCGCGTATTGCTCGATCATATTCTAGTAAAGTTCCGTTTTTACACAATTTGTTCACCAAGTTTTTTACGCGGACAAAGGATCCCGAGTAATTTGAGTCCAGAGCTTTATCTGATTGCCACGGTAAAGTTACCTCGTACCTATTGCCTTGAAACCTCACGTTATTGTCCATAAATTTATCGGTAAAATCGTCCTTCACTTCAACTTCCAAACCGTTAATGCCGATTGTTTCTAAATCCCAAAATCTTTTTAAGTTTAAATTGTCATTTTCTCTAAAATCCGTTCCGATATCACTTTCAAGGATTTGCGAATGTAAAATAGTCGCGACGTTACAATTTACAAAAAAATCCGGAGCTATTTCGCTAGATTCTCTTGCACCATGAATCGTCCACCCCACTTCCGTATTTATAGCCCGCAATTTGTCCGTTAGTGGTTGCGTTTCACCGGTAACCAATGACCAATAATTTTCACTTCCGATAAGCAAAGATATTCCGTTAGAGTATAAAGAAGTTGTTTGAATATCTGCTAATTGATATTGTCTTGCGAAATTCTCGATAACTGGGTCAGTCAGACAAGGGGGTTTAATCGAATCAAAGCAAATTTCCGGCGCTTCAATAGCATGTATTGTAATTAACTTATCTGAATATTGACTTTTTATAACTACTTCAACTTTATTGCACAGTTTGGCAGCACCGCGCTGTGAACTTCCGAAAACACAAATTGAAATTTTATGCTTTCCGATAATCGGTAAATTGAGTTCACGCGAAACACATTGTTTAATATAAGTTAATTGGCTACCTGCATCAAAGACAGCTCGTAAAAATATTTCTTGATTATTTGCATTAGACCTCACAAATATACATGCGGTTTGCAAATACACATTTTCGAGACGACCTGTAGAAAACGCGGTCACAGCTGATTGTTCGTTAGAGCTGCGACTTTGTTCGTTTTGTGTTATATCTTTATTTTTCGGTTTAAATGAAGGATCGCACAAAGCAGTAACATGTCGGCCTTTACACCTTTTACACGTAATGTCTTTTGTTTTACAAAATTTAGATCTATGATTTAGCCCGGTACAACGAAAGCATCTATTACTGTCCTGCAAAAGTTTCTTTTTATCGTTCAAGCTAATAAAAGTACTCAAACAATCTCTAGTCAAATGATTTTTATTCTTACAAAATAAGCACTGTTCATTAGCCGTATTCAATAGTCCCTGAGCGGTAAACGTTTCGCTATGGTTTGATTTATATCGATTTCGCGGTTCATTACGCGTCGAATGTCCAAAATTTGCTCGCGCACTTCCGTGTGTTTTATTGTCTTTATTCTCGTCACTATGAGCTTGCTCAAGTGCGTTTACTTCGATCTTTATAAAGTTCAATAAATCCGCGATCTGTTTTTTGTAATTTACTGAGACCGGCTCCGCAGAGGATACCGGGCTCGATCCGTTCGAGTATTCAGTTTCGTTTGCCGCACTTCGTATTTTAATTTTATTGAATTGAACTCGCAAACTATACGGCAAAACGTTAAAAATCATGGATTTAACCATTAACCCATACTGATCAGCTGATATGCCCAAAGATTCCAACGAGCACGTTATCGAGGACGCCGTATTATATAGTCGTCGTAAGCCACTAACATCCTTATCGTATTTTACCGGCGGAATAGAGCATAGTTTTTGCACATAACAGTCAATAATTCGTTCCGATTGTCCATATTCTGCTTTTATTAAATCGATTGCATCATTATACGAGTTTTGGTTACACGTTAAGCCCGAAATCGTTAGAGCCGCCTTACCCGTTAATAGCGACTTCAAATAGGTAAATTTACAGTTTATACTTAACTCTGTATTATTGTGTATGGCTTGACTGTACTGCTCCCAGAAAGCTGGCCATGCTTCCAGGTCGCCGTTAAATTTTAACAAATCAAGTTTAGGTAGTCTTACCGATTTCTGGTTGATTTGGGTTTGTACGTTACCGCCACTCATGTCTGGATGTTGAGGGGTATCCTGGGGAATTTGCAAATATCCAAGTCCTACGTTCTGCGGCTGATTACTTCCCGTTCTGTCTTTTATGGCCACTTCCAAACTTGCAATAGCATCCATAGCATGGATATCATATTCTGCCACTTTATCACATTCCGTTTCAAACAACTCGTCCGATACAGTTAGTAAAATTTTCGAGTTTAGTTCGTTCAATGTAACTCTTAACAGTTTAATTTTCTCACACATAACTGAGAGTTCGCCCGGTAAAATTTCCGTTGATTTCACGGTCTCGTCAACGGTTTTGCACAAGTTTGTTAACTGTCTGCGATAATTTTTTCGTAAAGACACTTCGATTTTTGATTCCATTTTAAAAATATTATTGCGGTTCACGTTAATTTACTTTCAACAAACACTTCCCTGGTTTCGGCACCAAAATGTGAAATATGTCGTTAAATAAAACACCGGTTCAGTTAAAAAGTGTTATCTAATGTTGAAATAAATGGTTTTAGGAATCATAAACAAATCTATTATAAAATAACTACAGTAACAAAACACAAAAACAGAATTACAAAAGAAAAACCAACTAGAGCCCCCGATCACGGTCAGATACTCAACGTTAACCAGACAATACTTGAATACACACGTGGCTTCTTGGCGACAGTTTCTTCACACATGGCCAACACTTGCGTAAGGGTAGTTACACGATTCAATAGCACAGGGGCGGCCCGTACACGACCACGCATTCACGCACTATTTTTAACAGCCTTATAGTACAGACTTGCAGTGTCTCCGTACACCACTTTATACAAATTTTCCTGTATCTGTCGAGGGTGAGTGTTTCTTGAGAGTCTCTGATCAAAATAAACTCCTTGGTACTTTGTTTTTATTGGCAAATGCAATCATCATCACTCCTCGCACTACTAATTTTAGGCATGTATTTTTTTAAGTTGATAATTTGTGTTTCTGTGCATCAGTCTTTCTTGTGTGAACCAATACCACCCCATAAAACTTGGCTCTGACAGTTCCGTGAAGAGGTCGTCCATTCAGATTGCTCAAAGTCCCAGGATGGATATTGTTTTCCAATTATTCTCTATGTTGCTTTATCCATCGGCATATTGTTGCGGGAGCAAAAACTTTATGCCGAAAATGTTATTATCAATAAGTTTTACAAAGAAATTTGTATGTTATTCCCTCTCGTTCAGAACATTGAAGATCCTCTTTTCCTTTATGTATTTTTACCAAGAAATTGTTGTATGTTAATTTTTCGATTATTTCCAAATTTTTGTAATTGTCATTTGTAAACGTGGGTAAAATATTTTAACGTTGAAAGAAAGGAGCTAAGCAAGATCGACTTTATTCAGAACATATTTTCAGTGAGAATTTTTAAACATTTAAGATAACTCAATGGAAGAAAATGAATAAGTAAATAGTGAAAAAAATGGGGAAAACATGAATGCATTTTTCTGTGTACACCACTTGACCCTACAACAAATGAGCTTCGTTCGGTATCGTCATAAATCAATTTTTAATGAAACACGTCCGCACCTTCCCTTGCAGGACCAATTTTACTTTTTTGCAGCCTTTTTTAGTTCACAATCATTATACGGAAATCTATTTCAGCATAAAATTTACATTAGAATCGGTTTTTTGTGACGACGAAATTTTAAAACCAGCAGCCAGCAGCTTAATGTACCACGTAGACCAATAAAATTATGTTTTTTAATCACTAAAAAGAAATCAAGCGCCGAAAGTCGTGTAAAATTAATAAAATGTTCGTGTCGACAAGATCGTAGACATTTTCTTACTGCTAATCCATATTATTACTTGATAATCTGACGTATAGATGCAAACCTTATTGGAATTTCTAATTTTATCTCGACTCGAGAAAATATTTCAAAAACTCAAATTTGCTTTTCTGTTCATCAAACTTCTCTAATTTTCCGCATTCTAATTAGACCAAAAAATAAAGTTCATCTAAAACGCGGTTAAAAGTTATTAAATAATGTTCGTGCTAACGAAATTTCATGCTGACAACAGTATTTACGTAAATCTTTTATTGATTTTATTATACACAATAGAACTTATTCAACGCTCAACCAAAAAGTTACCTTAAATTTGATGTTATGTATTTTCGACATTTTTTGTTCGTTTTTGTTGATTTTTTTTTAATGAAGCGTGTAACCAATAGATATCGAAAGTAATAGATTTCGGTCGAATTAAGAGAAATTCGAACATACTGGGGGAGGGGAAGATGTATGTATGTATGTATGAATTTGGGGGTAACATTCACTGAGACCTAAAAGATCTATTGTGCCCCCTTACTTCTACTTAGTTTCTGAGGAGAGTCTCAGATACTAGTAGCTCCTTGAGTCCTATTTCCCGGAGGAATTTTAGGATATCCGCAGGCCTCAACTTAGGTAACTGTCCCTCTTCTATCCAGTAGTCTCCCAGGTACTGTGCCCTAGGATTCTGAAATACTGTGCAGTTCGCAAGTATGTGGATGGAGGTTTCTTCTTCCATTCCACAAAATCTACAATCTTCTTCCTCCACTATTTTGAGCTTTTTAAGGTGTCCATTCAGGCGACAATGTCCCGTTAGGATTCCTGTTAAAACTCTTAGTGCAGGTTTGCTTTGACTTATGCATTCATTTGATCTCAACAGGTTGTAGTCACCCAGAAGAATCTTTGATTGCCTAAGCCCTACTAGATCTTTCCAATTGTCAGATCTTCTCTTTTCTTCGGCTTTACCTATTTCTTCCAATATTACATTGGAGCTGATTCCGCAAAAAGGTTCCGGCCCCCAAAAGGGTATTTCACTCCCCCTCTTTGCTAGTTCATCTGCTATTTCGTTTCCTTCTATTCCAGTGTGTCCTGGAATCCACAGTAAGGTGACTATATTGTTCTCGCCTAGTTAATTAAGTTTGCCTAGGCATTCCCACACCATTTTGGAACTGATTACACAGGAACTCAGCGCTTTAATGGCTGCTTGACTATCAGACATTATGATAATCCTTTGCCTTCTATATCCTTTGTCAATATTGAACTGGGCACACTTTCTTATTGCGTGAATTTCCGCTTGAAAGATACTTGGGGTTTTTCCCAAGCTTTCAGAGTGTTTGGTTCCTGGCCCGTACACTCCTATCCCAGTTCCTTCTATTGCTTTTGAGCCGTCTGTGTACCATTGAATGGCATTCTTTCCAAGTCTGGTAATGGTATTTGGATCCCATTCCTTCTTGTTGCTTAATTCCGTAACGAATTTCTTTGAAAAGTTATACTTTTTCATCATACCATCTTGTGGCATGTCCCAGGTTGTCTGATTTCTAAGAAGTGAAGAGGTGGTTTTCTTTTTAATGATTCCCTCTCTACTTAGTCTGTATCTTGTTCTTTCTGCAACACTCTCCACCACCATATGTAATGGTGTGAGGTTGAGAATCACTTCCATTGCTGCCGTTGGGCATGTACTCATTCCTCCTGTTATGCATATACAGGGGAAGATGGCAAGACCATCAAAATAAAAAAGTAGAAGATGTCTTTATTCAGAAATGGGAAGAGGTGCCAATTTAACTATTGTCCGAGTTATATTCTCTATCAGCTGTTCGGACACAATTAGCACGGACCTTGCCGTCCTTGCCCATAAATAAATTCGTTATCCCGTCAATGGGCCAGTTTAACAGGAACCGGCCCTAGGAACGAGTTGGTTAACAACTAAATTTTTTGAGGGGCTTTGCCATTTTGGACGATGCTGTAATTGATGAAGGTAATCAACTGGCTACCTTCGCCAAACCTCAGTTCAGTAGAACAACAAATTTTAGTTAGGGTCAACGCAGTAGTTATATATCCTCACAGAAAACTTTTGACTTAATCAACAATTTAGCCCCAACTGATAAGGAACAATTTAAGTCTCTAACAGTTCACTTGCTAGAGCAAAAATTAGATTTTCAGTCTCATAAAGCGTTTGAAAGTGAAAGACAACCTGACCAAATCTGCCGAATCATATTTTGAACTACGCAAAAAGAGACATATTGCCGTAGAAAATTTGCATCTTTTTGAACCATGTAACTCCAAACATTCTGCGAAAGAAAAATATTTTCGCAAAAATAATGGCACCTTTGCTACTTGACAGCTGTAAGTCCCATCTTGTCAAAATTCTTGGTCAAACTTGTCTAGCTTTCGATAAACTGCCGGGTTGATGTGCTATTCGTAACTGACTCTTGGTTCCTTAATAGGGACAAAAACCAAGATGACAAGCGAGATAGATATTCTGGCAAAATTAAATGCGGAATATGTTGATGAGGAATGCATTAGTTAGAGAGGGAAACATTATGGTTGTAGGAGTTTAGACAGGGTAACGCGTATTTCCTAGCTGAAAATGGTGTAGTCAGGAACGAACTGACCACTTTTGTTGGAATTGTAATTTTTTACTGATTAACCAAAGCTGTAACCATGCTATAGAAGGAGACACAGGTTGTGTTATCAGTGGAAAGAAATTTTACATCACACCATGTGTCCCAATGTTCACTGGAGAAAGTGAAAAAGTATATCGATATGGAAAACACACGTGAACTTTGCGTTTGCCAAGAAATTGAGGGACGCTCAAAACCCTTCACATTGTTTGAAAAGTACAAACCCGTAAAATGAAATTACCGTAATAAATTTTACGTTTATTACAGCTTCCGATGTAGTATGGACCATTAGGAAAGATATTCGTATATATGAAAAGATAACCTTACATTTTCTGATCATGAAATTAAAGAATATTAAAGTTTATGTTCAAGTTTAAGTGCTGCATAAAGTTAAAACTTCACAGTAAATGATGCTCAAAAAACTATAACAAAACGGAGGAGATTTAATGTATGCAAGTAAAGGACATTTAACATCTCCATCCTTACTGATAGAAGGCATTTTTTAGTAAAAGTAAATAGTTAATTTCATAACAATTTAATTTTTACATGGAAGATTGTACTTTATTTCACTTTTCTACAACATTTCCGTCATTATTGAGGCATTTATCGGACAACAAGCTTTTGTATCCCGTCGCCACAGAAGTCTGATTGGAAGGTCACTGATTCAAAGTCGTATTGACGCCATCGGCATCATTATGACACAATAATTTTCAAACTCAAAAACAGCTGATATTGATTGGGCGCTACATCTAGAATGTATGGAGGATGATCAAATTATACCACAGCCAAACAAGGTGATGTGATCTTGAGTCCTCTTGGCTGCGTGTGAAGCAAAAGGATTCCTCTACTCAGCATACCGTCCTTTTGGTTGTGAATTTCTGGACACAGGTTTCTTATCGTTTCATAGTCGTTTTTAGAATTTATTGTTCACCACGGGTCAAAAAGTTCACAAGCAGCATACCCTTCCTTTCTCAAAACTTGGTACACATGATTTTTCTAACTGAAATAGTTGGTGTGAATTTCACTTTCTTGGTGGATGTTGAATGCCGCCATTCCATGTCTTCATTATAACGCTTAAGGTACGTCAAAGTACTGCATAAACGTTTGTCAAAATTTTTGGTACCCATCTTGAGCATAGTGTTTGATAATGTAAGCGATCGACCACAATTTCATACAGAACAGGTCACGAGTCGTGAGGAAATTCCTGAGATAACGAAGAGATCTGTTCTCTTGCACCTTTTCGTCAACTTTTGGCATTAACGGGCGGAAGGTCGCCCAGTCCGTTCCTCGTCATGAACATCTTTAGAAGCTCTAACCCACATCCTTGATATTCCGTCACTCATACTGTTTTCTCCATAAACTTCACAGATCTGACGATTACTTTTAGCTACTTTCACGTTTTTAGCACTAAGAAAGCGGGTATCAGCGCGTACTTCACAGTCAGCGGGATACTGATCCCGGTGGTAACCTTCCTAAACTATTTTTTTTTAATTATTCAATTTTCGACGATCGTCAACACGTATCTGAAGACATCAACTTGAGCTAAGCTGCCGGTAAAAACTAGTTTGGTTATAGTTCACTTGAAACATTCAAAAATTCAAATAAAAATGTTTCAACTGTTTTTTTTGCGTGTTCCATTAAGCAAGTTCAATTTACACCACAAATTAGTCCCCACAAGGACCTTTTTTCAAACAGATGCTGAAACTACAAATATTTACCTTGTACGTAGACGTGTCAAAGAGACTTGGAGCGGTTAAAAAGGTTTTTTATGGTAATTTCTCAATCGATTTCGAGTTACTCAGTGAACCAAGGAATGATTTAATGAATACCCGCATGCGATTCTAGCCCTCGGGAACACTTGATGACGATAATTTACACTAAGGAGGATGTGGAATCATTTTTATTGAATTACGCCCTTCTGGGCACTTACGAGACCGTGTTAACACTAATTATGTATAGCTCCGAGTAGGTATACTTCTTCCTATACTGGGTTATGCGATAGTATCTTTTAAGTTATCTTCGAAACGTATGAATAGAATATGGAATTTTAGGACGATGAATTGATCTGAATTTTTTTAAAGTAGTAGTAACATTTTTTTGACTTCATCGCTTGCCGTACTGCCGCCAACCTAAATTTGTTATAGTTATGTGGGAGGGTTCATAACCATTGAGACATAGAGTGAGAGCGGATTATTTGGACCAAAACAAGGCCAATAAGCATTAGTCAAATATTGCTGTGGAGAGAGAATACAGGGTAGTACATTCTATTTCCTGTTTTTCTTTTTGGCTAATAATTCCATCGTATATTTATCAATTGTTAAAATCGGCACATATGCATACAAATATGACAATTATTTAAAGTCTTTTTAGTTAAAAACCCTGAGGAATTCATAAAAATTTAACAAAAATAAACTTTAATTTAATTTTAACGTTTAAGATACACAATATTCGTTATCGAACACTGACCAGAAATCCTGAAATTCAAGCGGGTTTGTTTTCTCACATTTATTTCGAGCATCTGTGAAGATGTTTAAAACACTTTTCAGAATTTATTAGTATTTACTTACGTGGAATTAGATAAGTTAATTCGATATACAAAAGTTAAAAATTCTATTTCCAGACGACGATGTTTTAAGCATTAGCTTGAATATAAATAGATTTATCAAGTGGCTGTTGAAAATTGTGTTATGAATAACCTACTTCCTGACTGTCTTGTAACAGCTCTATTCGATATTTTTAAAGGTATATCTACACTAGGGTGGTGCGAAAACAATTTAAAATCTTTTTTATAAAATTTTGACTACGCAAAATATCAGCTTGCTACTACTTTGTTTTGGGGGGTCAGAACTTTATATCATTTTCAAGTATATTATTTTCATTTTATTATCGGTTAAATAGTTCGGATTTTTACAAGCTCATGGCATATTCCAAAAAATAAGCTATAAACTTCCCAGAGCTCACCACGTGGAGGTCTCGGTGGAGGTATCCGACCTAGAGTTCCTACCTCCCCCCCACCCTTAAACTCATAAATCGCTTATATTCTCTTTTGGTTTTGAAAACTGGTATTTCTGATCGGTATTGCAGTTTGGCCATTACATAGCCGTCTCTAGATTCCTTTCCTGAAACACTCAAACATGCATTAGAGACTATCTTGACATGTCTTTCTACATCCTTTCTACACAGAAACTTTACTAAATCCATTCCTAGTACATTCTTAATCAGCTGATTTAGGTCATCATTTGGTGTGCTTGCCAAAATAGGTTGTTCACTATTTTCCAATCAACCAAGTCGTCATATTTATATAGTTGCTTCAAAATTTATTTTAGGAATAATAAATTCTCTTATCCTTTCACGAGTAAGACCATTTCTGGTCTTCAAAATACGAAGATAACATTTGTTACCATTTAGCATACAAATCAATGAATTCTCTGGGTGAGCGAAATATGCATTTCTTTCTATTACCGGATCTAGAATTTCTAAAATATTTTTTGGGGTAAAAACCTTGATCGCTGGGTCATTCTTGATAAATGTTTTGGGCCATCTAAGCCAGAGGGTTTTATTTTGATGTTAAACCAAGTCGGTGCTTAGACCTTAATCACAAAAGAACTAAGAAACTTATGTTTTGTTGAAGATACTTCTGTTGCTGCATATAAACATAAAATTTGGTTGACACAAGTAAGCCATCTAGAATGAGCCAAGGGTCCTGAGTTTCTCTTTGATAAGTCAAATGAAAAGATTCCGGAAGATATTGCATGACATGCTTGATATAAACAGCAACATTAACGTCGAGCAATTTGCCTTCTATGGGTTGAAATTTCAGTTTGTCACATGTTTCCAAGAGTTTTCCAATTTCTCCCGAAAAGTCCCGCGGCCCTGTTGTCTGGCTATCTAAAAACTGGAATAGGTGTCTTATTGGAAAATCATTCGCATGAAGCATGCAAATAAACCACTGGAGTGCTTTTTTAAAGTTCCTTTCAAGCTGTACTATTATTCCGTTTTTCCGTCCCGTATTCACAACAGTCGATAACAACTACACGAAAATTTTCTCCACTAAGAAATTAAACAAAGATATTGGCATTTATTTAGCGGGTCATATGAAACCACAATGTGTTCCTCGACAAGAATTTTTTTTTGCCTTTTTTGTTGAATAGTTTCAAAATTAATGGTTTTGTCCTTGCGACCGTCAAAATAAATTCCGTCAATGTCGTTTTCAATTTCTCGGTTATGAATCTTCCTTCTAACATTTTTTCTTAATTTTACTAAACTCTATAACTTTGGATTGGTCTTCTAGAGTTATTATCCCAACATCCTGAAGAGCTGCACTTGATAACATTGCAGCAGCCCTGTCTGAAACTCCCGTTCTATCACATACTATAACCAATTTGTTAATGTTAATTCGCATTTGAGATGTGCTGGGACTAGCTAATGCTTTTGAAGGAGGTTTCATGCTTTATGCGAGAATGAATTCACGATAAAGACCATCTAATACTGCTGGAACTTTTATCCTCATCTAAATCATTAGAACACCATAGGATATGCAGATGACCTGGTAATTCTATCTCAAGGTAAATACAACAGTACAACCAGAGACAGACTCCAGATGGCTTTAAATGTAGTAACAGGCTGGACTGTGAAAGAAAAAGGAAAAGGGAAGGACTTGGCCCACTGACGCTTCAAGGTAAGCCAATACGATTGTCGGGTGAAGTGAAATATCTTGGGGGTATCCTAGACCCAGGTTTAACTTGGAACCGACACCTTCAGCACGTGAACAAGAAGGCAGAGGCAACCTTCATGGTTGCCAGACGCACTTACGTCACTAAATGGGGACTTGGACCAAGCATGGTACACTGGTTATCCCCAGGATAACTTATGCATATCTGGTCTGGTGGGCAAAGATTAGACAAACCTCTGCGATGCTAAAACGAAGCAAGGTCCAAAGACTGGCATGCATAGGCATTACAGGGGCAATGAGGACTACTCCTACAGCGGCGCTGGAAACACTCCACCCTAATCTACACCTAGAATGGTATTATTTCTCGGCTTGTAATATAATGATTGCTTATGATCCGAATTACATACAAAATTTGGATTCCGACGATTTCTTTAAAAATATATTTCTTGTTGCATTATCACAGTAAATAATGTAAACGTAGCTTAAATTCAGTAATGTGCGTACCAACGTAAGGTAACAATGGGATTCTCATGTCACTGTCGAAGTAACATTTATTGAAAAGTTCATCACTTATTGTAAAATGGTTGATTCACTCCCAGATAATGGAAATTTAGCAGTTGCTGGATTAAAGCCTAAAAAGTCGAAATAGGTAGTATACAAAAAATTTTTGGCACTAAAATAAATTAAGTATCCTATTTTGAAGAACCATCAATAACTGAATTTTATAGGGTTATAAATTAATGCTGCGAATCACTTTGTTAATTAAAAAAAATGTTGTCAGGTAAGTTCAGTCACCTGATTGCTTTTTTAAAACGAAATTCCGATTGTTACAAACCCCAAAATTCCAGAATTTTGTATGAAAATGTTATTTCAAAGTTTTTACAGGAGGCGGGGGAGAATGAAAAATATTGGCTAGTGAAAGAATTGATATCGAAGAATAGCTATGTCAAAATCACGAAATTTCCAGTATTCCTATCTTGGGTAAGAAATTAGATCAAAAAAAGTTCAAATTTATCTTTCAAATGGGGTATCGTGTTTAAAAAAAAACTGCCATATCCACAAAATTAATATGGAAAAAATCTATGATGTTAATCAATTTATATGCACATTATTTTCCAGTTTAATATAGATTAAACTTATCTATTTTGACATATTCGCGTGAAACAAAACAACCAAATATAAATTCCACCATTTCCAGAGAGATTCACGTATTTGAACAGTTTAATTGAAATTTTATCTCTCCTATTCATGCAACGAATTAACTTTAAAAAACAAACATTTAATTTCAATGTAAACATTGAATGAACTTATTCGTTTATTTATTTATTCATTGACCATAAAGATATGTTGTAAAAAATACTCCCCGTTTAACTACAAGGGTGGAATGCAAAAAAAGAAGAAAAATAATGCCTTAGGTAACCCGTGCGAGATTTCGGCAAAAGCGAGATAGTCAGTCCCCTTCAAAGAAAAAGCTCAGGAAATACAAGAAATTAAGTAAGTTCGCAGAAGGTTAATTTATAGGTCTAAATCCCCTTCCTGAGATATTTTGGGGTGGAATATATAGGGTAGTAGTCTGGTTTTTTCTTTTCGTTGTATATACCGTAAATTTTCAATTGGAAAAAAATTATATTGACATTGATTTTATATTTAGGTAGGTATATTATAAGTGTGTCATACAGGTCGTCTAAGAAATTTTTATTGAATGGTTCATAAAAATGTCACACTCAAATGTAAATACAAATTAAGTTTTAATAGTACACTTTTTGTTGTGAAAGTTTAACTTTTTCACTTCCAAAAATATATAATTTGTTATATTTGAATTGGAACATAATCAAATCAGTCGTCAAAATCCCTTGTTAGGCAAAAATCCACCACCGTAACTCGTTTCAACGTAAAAAATGTAATGTATTCTGTATTTTGGGCCCGTTTCCACAACACTTATAGCTCTAGACGCGTTTTTCTCTCAGTGTTGTTGCCAGTAGACTCATTTCTGAGCTCGGAAATATTTCAACTTTTGGAACACTCGGTATATAAAATGTAAGTTATGGGAACCTCAAACTCCTTAGCGACCTAGGGAAGCACAAATTAATTTTAACCCTCTGTTTTCTGGTCATAATTGTTTTAAAAACTTTTCCAATAAAAATAAATCTGATTTGTCTTTTATTGGATGACAAATTCAACTTGGAAGATTAATCTAATCTCATAAAAAACTTCCCCTCTTCCCCTTTTCGATAGATCTAGAACGATTTCATGTATCACACGAGAAACTAGAAATTTAAAAATAGGTACTGGCTCAATCAGGGGGTGGTTTTTAGTAAAATAAGGGATGTTGCAGACAATGGTTAGGTGTGAACTTTCCTATCCTAATATACAATTAAATTTTCCTAATATGAAAACTTAACGAATGTTTTCTTCTATTAGATGTTTTTATATTTGATTTGGGTGTATTAATATATAGGATGATCTGTTAAGAAGTTGACGATATAAGACAATTTTTTTAAACACCCCTTATAACATATCACTGAACTAACATTTTTACAAAACTAATCATCGTTTAAAAAGGAATTGTTCAGTGAAAACCTTCCATATCCTTTGCTATTTATTCTGAGGTCGGAAATATTTCTACTTCTTAAAAAACTTCCTCTTCCCGTTTTTGATAGATATTCATATTTTCTACTCATACATTTTTCTACATTATTATCTTCATTTTAACGCTAAACAATTTTTAAATATGTAGTTCCTTCATTTAACTTTCTCTTAATAAGTCTAAAAAACGATGCAGTCATTGTCTCATCTCATTACTTTTTAATTATGGATAGATTCCATAAGGGTTGAAACAATTAATATGTTTTCATCCTTTAATTTTGTGCAATAGTTGACAAAGAGTACAGAAAATTAACAATATCAAACAATATGCACTACCAAATTAATAAATATCTAATATAGTGTGAAAACTTCAAAGAAAAATAAGAAATAATCTGATTATAATAGTGAAAACAGGGTTGGGACGATATGCTGGGCGAATTTCATTTGATATTTTGAATAAAATTCCATATTAGTGGATATAATATATTAAAATAATAGTAACATTAATAAAATTGTACCAAAAAAAGTGCTGGAAGTTTCTGCTATAACTGAAGTCCCTGAACGAACGATATTTCAATATAGAGATGAAAGTAATAATGGATATTATAACATATTATAATTCTAGCAAACTATACGGTGAAACGTCAAATTCAGGAGTGGATGTTTGAGACGGATATTTATTTTGAAGAAGATAAATTGATAAATGAGCTTCTGAAAACTGCTGATGCGCTTAAAAACATATGACAAATACAAAATTGAGTGCATTGATGAAAAATACAGGTATCACTGTGAAGAACAATACATCGTCGATGTTAATATCTTATGACTTCCACCTTATCCCTGTGAACTGAACCCAATAGAAATGGGGTGGAGTGAAACGTAACGTCCTGTAACAACACAAGTTTCAAATCAAATGAGTGTTCCAATATAGAGCATACATGGCGGTGAACATTTTTTCTATATATTGTAGACTCGAAAGGATTATTAAAGTGTATTTTTTTCATGTTCATCTTGAAAATTTCATTATATTTTCTTAACTTCGAAAAAAATAAAAATAACTGTACAAGTTCTTCCCTTCAGCACACATTTCATAAAAAACTGGCAACGCCGCAAGGCAATAAACTATGACAAATTTCCCCGTCTGCTATCACTCCCCAATATTTGTTCCTCCATATAACCTATAAATATGATTCAAGAACAGAGAGAAAACATTTCTATATATCTCTTATATTCCAGCTAACAGTTATGTGTCGGTTTTTCCGGGATATTCGCTTTATAGCCCAATATTTTATAGAAAGTGTTTGTTGGGATTTTTTCTCCACAATCCCACATTGATGAAAAGGATGGGATCTACAAAATTATTTTTAAAATAAAGCGTTACGTTAAATAAAATCAATACGAATACAATGGAGGAGGACTAATGAACAATGAATGTCTCTGAATATCTCACTCGCTGTGCTCGCTTGTTTTGGAAACTTCATCCGAGTGAATAATAGCCATCATTCTACTATCGTTGAAGAATATACTATGATTGTATGACATTCTAACAATATTATAGTTTATCGAAAAGTTGAATTAGAAATATGAAAAAAATGGTTGTTTGATTTCCCAACAAATTAACAAAAATAATAATAACAAAGGTACCTTCAACAATTTGAAAGTGACTGCAAGGACAGAAAAGGAAAATATGGCCTAAAGGTGGAACGTGTTAAGGATGAGAGAATAAGGGTCGGAAAAATATGTGCCGTTAAATTTTTTTCAGCTTGGTTTTGAAGATAATTCAGTTTCCGTCCTAAATAAATTTGCCTTTTTGACTTAAAATCATTTTAAATATCGAATAAACGAACACTCCATCATATCAGCTCTTTGTGGATGGTTAAAATTTGAAAACAAAAGATGTATTACTATTCACTTCGGAAGTATGTGCATGGAGGTTTCTTTTTCCATTCCATAGAATCTACACTTTTTTAATTCCACTAATTTAAACTTTTTGAGGTGCCCATTCAGGCGACAGTGTCCTGTAACAAACTTATGAAAACTCTCTCATTGTAGACAGGTGTGAAGATAGCAGCCACTTTTAGCTGAAAAAATGTTGAGAACTGCTCAATTCGCGGATTCAGTGGCGTACAATATATATTGAATCGAATTCATATTTCGAAGAGACACCTTGATATTCAATTGGTAGGGGAGTAATGGTCTAGAGGACTCACTGTTTGGTGGGAATTTTGCTTATGATGGGGAACAAAAGCTGCAACGTCACCCCTAAAACTAAAATAAATAGTAACTTCTAAAGGAAACGAGAAGCCAAGTTGATATTTGGAGGGTGAAGGCATTGTAATGTTGAAAACACACTGTTCAAAGGGAACAAGAGTTGAAATATCACCCCTAAAACTAAAATAAATTGTAACTTCTAAAGGAAACGAGAAGCCAAGTTGATATTTGGAGGGTGAAGGCATTGTAATGTTGAAAACACACTGTTCAAAGGGAACAAGAGTTGAAATGTCACCCCTAAAACTAAAATAAATAGTAACTTCTAAAGAAAACGAGAAGCCAAGTTGATATTTGGAGGGTGGAGGCATTGTAATGTAATAAACACGCTGTGCGAAGGGAATTTGCTTACGATGGGGAACAAAGGTTGAAACGGAGATGTTTTCTGTCGTCGTCAATAGGATAGTCCTACTACTCCATAAGTGGTGATTGGTCTCAGTAGGGCTTTGTACGACTCCAATTTTTCCGTTTGACAATTATTAACTCCTTCTCCTCACACATTTCATATACGTGGTGTCGTCTGAAGAAGTCGAAAATACAAAAATTCACAGGTTTATCTGGAATTTAACGAAACAACTGAACTGGACGTAAACTGTATCAATTTCACGGTGTATTTATTTAGTTACGCTCCCCTAGTATTAACATCGATCTCATCTATCCCTCGATACCACAAAAACAACTTGAAAAAAAAACACCTGTCGAAAATTTTTCATACTTCCACTAACATAGCTCTTCAATAATAAAGGACTTGTGAAAGCTGGATAAATGCAGGAGAGAGAGCTTTGAGAGCTCCGATACTCACTGCTCGGGGCTGTGTGTGTGTCGTGAAAGAGCATCTAAGGGTAAAGAGAGCATGGATGAAACGTTTCTACTTGAAAGTTTTTGTTTTAAGGATAATGTTGGTAAAAAGGAAAACACGAAGTGAGAATTGATAAACTTCGGAAAACATTATCTTGTTGGCTCGAAATAATTTATTTTACGTGAAAGAAGGTCGGAAAAGCTTTTATATAAAGCTCCAAACATGGAGCATTAACATGGGTACATAATATATTTGTCAGGAATAGATAGTGGCAGAGAGGAATTTCTGAGGAAAATAACCAAATAGATGACAGTTAGCATCAGCAGGTGGCAGCTGTCAGATTTAACTCAAAAAATAGTTCGAAAACATATTATTTTCCCATGAATGAAGACATTCTCTCATCGTTCTATCCTTTTTTCTGGAAATATAAACTCCGAGTTTAAATAAACCTATTTCAACTTTTCCTACTTATATTCCATAATACTACTTCCATAGCAATTTAGGATATTCCGAAAATATATTCCATTTAAGTTTTATCCCTATGGAAGTTACGGCAATTCTTTGAGTTTATCAAAACTACAGTAGCACCAAAGTTTAATGATGCAATTGAAAGTTACTTTAAACGTTATACAAGCTATGCTAGTGTTTTTACATTGATGAAAGATTTAAGGAAAAATTTGTTCCTCATGAAATTTATAAAGGGGTCTCTTGAAATTCACGAAGTATTTGTAAAGTGTTGACAACCTAAAAATAAAATAATTTATTGACAGTTGACAGTTTTAGGTTAGTTAAAATGGAGTCAGCATTAACATTAATAAATGGCTTGATAGCCTCTCCACTATGACATTACCAGATCTATTGTCTATTCCCTAGTATTATGCTAGAGTTGATTGTCTAGACCAGTCCTTATTATTAGACTTCATAGGTCAGACAACAGGTGCTCCATGCATTGGGAGAGTTGTGGGTTAGTATGTTAGCTTCGTATGTGTGCTGAAGTTTCTTCATTTTCTTGGCGAAAACTGCAGATGGTTGTGTCTTTATCCGATGCTGTTCATCATGTATTTGTCGAGTCTACAGTGCCCTGCCATGAGCCCAAGCAGCATTCGGAATGTTTGCCCATTCTGGCTTAATAGAACTCCGTTAATTTTGATGATGGTTCTCAGAAGAACTCTTTAGCCTATCGCATTTTCGGCGTTTTTTTTACCATTCTCGAGTCTGTTTTTGCAGCGCTCTCGCTATGCTACAGAAACGTTCAGGACCAACAGGAGCACTTCGTGACCCTTCTCATTGCCCTTGAATCCGCGAGGCCTGGTACCTAGGCTAAGTACAGTCTATTTTAACTCTTATATGGTTTCAAAGCAGTTCTAAGCCAGTTTGTAATTTATCTGCATGGAGCTTATTGCTTTAATTGCCGCTTAACTATCTTTCCCTCAATAATTCTCCTACTCAGTACTGTATTACTTCTGCCTGTAATATTTTCTTCACCAAAGCACAGTGGGAGTATTGGCTTCCTCCTCAGTTTTTGGGACATCTGCACAGCAAGCCATTTCTGCAATAATTGGACGTCATTCCTCCCATATCTCTCTGCATGTGTTAAAGTTTTCGCCCAAACTATACTTGGGAAGCATCTCGCCCGATGGCTTTTCTACTATAGCTTATGGGTGCTTGTCTCTGGTCAATCTATTCGCAAAGAATTTGTAAAGTGTTGACCATCACCAAAAAATAAGACAATAAATTACAACTGTCAGTTAAAGGTTATTAAAAATGGAGCTGGTCTCGAATTTAGAAAATGTGGTGTTAAATATGTTCACAGACCCACATAAGACAATAGCAGTAGGGTGAATTTTCTTTAACCCCAAGGTCAAACTTCTAATTTAGACGCTTCTTTCCACTAGACGAAATTTTAAAAAAAATTAAGAGTTTTATTGAATATTATAAAAATAAATTAGTTTTTGAAAATTAACCTGTATAAATAATTTTCAGTATTATTGAATGTTTCTTTTGTTTCAGGACTCCTCGCGAGGTCCACCCTTTTCGAAGGGCCTTGCCTAAGTGATGCACTCAGCCGCTAGCACACCTTCGACATTTGATAATAACAATGATATCAAGAAATCAATCGAAAAAATGAGCGATTCCAGTAAGGGTAGCTACCAAGCAATAAAATCAACGGAATCGCTTCAGATCCCCAAAAAATCAAAAAAGAAGACTGGCGTACATCTCAATAATCTTTGGTCGATATGGTACGGAATATTTTTTACGGCGCTTCAAGCTTACATGGCCTACAAATGTTTAAAAAGGATATTGGGTAAGATTTTCTTTTAAAAGCATTCAAATTTATCGCCAATAGGCTATTTCTCTTATTTATAAATATTATTTTGGGTTTATATAACTCTCAATTTAACATTTTCAAAAACAAACCGTTGCACCAATGGTTTAGGCTCCAATTTTGTATGGCGGTAACGCCCATTTCATATGTTGGGCATGCTAACTTATATGGGAGTCGGCAATTTGTATGGCGACGCTGCTAATGTTTATGATGACGCAGATAATGTATATGGTGACGCTGCTAATTCATATTACGACGCTGATACTTTATATGGCGACGTTGCTGCTTTATATGGCGACGCTACTGATTAATATGGTGATGTTTCCAATTTATATGATATGTGGTGAAACTGCTAATGCCGACGTCAAGACTGCAGACGGTATATAGTGCAATTTTGACTATTTTATTAAACTTTGTTTATCAATTTTGAAGGTGACATTTTTGGAGGGGGCTATGTTTAATTTATGTAACTGAAAGATATTGTTCAGCCTTTGGCAACAATACAAATGTTTACAGAGAGCGTCAGTTGTTAGAAGGCTGATACTGTCATTTTCAAGCCAAGTAATCAATACAACTTTTGTATCTATCCAATATATTAAAAATTACAGTCCACTAAGCATTTTATTGGAAGCTATAATTCATTACAACAATTTACTAAACATCTTTAATCACTAATTTCAACAAAAGAGTGTTTTATCTTGAAATATTCGTGCATTACACAAGAAAGTTATAAAGACAATTGTACAATAGCTTAACCACATTTAGCTAAGCTTACAGATTCTAAAACAACCCCGTTAATCTCTTACGTCTCTATTCTGTTTACGAACTAATTTCAGTTAAGAACGGTTGATTACGTAAATTTAACTGTATTGTATATTTTGTTTCTCGAAAATTCAATTAAGGAATTGAACTAATTAATTAAAATATATATTACTTGCTCTGTTCGTGTCTAATCGATTCCACGTAAAGGTATTTAGTGACTTTATTTTTAACCGGAAATTAGTTAAATGTAGCAAGACTATTCTAGTCAAAAAACTCTTCAATTAAACGAAATCTCATCAATTATTTTCGTTTAATCAGATATTTTTAAAGAGTCATGAAGATTTCCTTGTGCAGAATGGACGTGATGCAGTTCCTCGCATCTACCTGCGTTAATCCCTTTTCGAACGGAGGGTAGGATTAAGACAGGTCTGCAGTTCCTCACACTATTGTTTTATTTATTTATATATTTCTTCCGCTATGTTCCTAACATTAGGGAAAATGTATCTATGCATTCGTGAGTTTTCAATAATAACCCAACCAAAACCACTCTACCTTACCCCCTACCCTAATCCGAATCGAAAAATTGAATTGTGTAATTGACAGATTATTATAATAATTTTCAATAATAACCCAACCAAAACCACTCTACCTTACCCCCTACCCTAATCCGAATCGAAAAATTGAATTGTGTAATTGACAGATTATTATAATAATTTTCAATGGACGTGATGCAGTATTGAAACATTTACTAGCAATATGTAAATATTACCTAATCAAAATCCCTCGCACTGTCATTGTGGACCTTGCTACCTGATACCTAATCCCTTACCCTTCGTATGCTGCGAGGAACTGAACACAAATTTTGTACCTACCTGTTAATGTGCGAGGAACTAGACGACTCCGTGCAGAATTGCAACACCACCACCAATTCTGCTCATCACTCAAGATCTTCAAACCACCACATCTCAAAACGTCTTACCAAACATAACAGCCAAGGGGACGGAGGTTTACAGAGCGAGACGGTCTTAAGTTTTTTGTCACTTCAGCAATAGAAGCTCTACTAGGTGTTGTGTCCTAACGTTCTGTATTGCTAGCTGAATATGTATGTATGTGTATGTGAATGGAGGTTTTTTCTTCCATTTCTCATAAATTACACTCTTATTCCTCCACTAAATTGAGCTTTTTAAGGTGCGACAGGGGCCTGGTCAGGACACCTGCCAAAACTCTTAAGTACAGTCTCACTCTGTGCTAGGCATTCACTTGTTCTCACCTGGTTATAGCTTCCCAGTAGTATCTTTGATTGTCTTACCCCTACTAGATCTTCTATTTTTTCAGAAGTTGCCTAATATTCAATGAAATACAGAATATCCGATGAGAAAAAATTTAACTTTGATGTTTTACTCACGTTTTAAAATGTAGCCTTAATGAATATACAAACTACTGAAGTGAACAATGTTTCTAAACATTCGATATACACCTCCGTCCCGTTGGTCGATATTAATATGCATATATCTCTTGTTCTTCGTCCCATTTTTAAAATTCTACGTATTTAAACTGTGTTGTGTCGTGTCCCAAACCAGATTTCTGAATACCCAATAAATAGTTGAGAAAAATTCATTATAAAACAAAAGAAATAGCTCACTTTATTCACTTTGAATACCGAAGTTCATTAGCAAGTGAAAATTCCCCCAGCGAGCATAAACGTTCTATTTTTTTCCGATCCTTATCAAAATCTACATAATAATTTTTTCTGTTTTACTATTAACCTCTTTTTTTCAATTCGCTGCTCGACTCCTGCTTTCCCTCAAAAACATTTGTCACGTTCAAATAGACTCTTATGTAATATAAAATAATAGTAAATGAATTTAATTGAGATAAAAATTGCTTCTTTTGTGTTTGAATGTTTGTTGAACACGCGAACGCTTATCAAGATGGAATGTATGTATTTGTTTTTGTTGGAAAATGTTTTTATGGTTATATTATTCAATTCATTTGGATATATTCAAATAAGCAGTTTTTGATTGACAGATCATTTTACAGACGCATTCTCATATAAAAACAAAGTTAGGAAAAACACACACTAACTTCTTGAAAGTATTAAACAGTTGGATATTTTGGTGACATCGGCAACTGCACTTTACATTTTTTAAGCAATTTAACCTTTGTGCGGATTGATTTTGCTCAACTTCTTTTTTAAACGTTCATAAATCTTAGTTCAAGAACAGGACCATTTTTTGTCTTTTTTGTTGGCAGTAATATAACTCTAACTCTTGCTATTACTTATATACCTTTCGTTACACTCTTCTAGTATTAGTTTGGGACGACTATGTGAATAGAGTGATAAGCTAATTAAGGTTATAAATCAATATTAACCATTCACAACTGTGGCAATTCTATGAAATTTGCCTTTCTCTATCCTCCCATTTTTTGCAACAAATTATAATGTTGGAAACATTTTCCGACCAATTTTCACAATTATTCGTAACTTTAGGAAGTTGTATAGGAAGCATCCGAAGTGATTATGTCGAAAGCCCTTCCAGAAGAACATCCTCAATATTTTTTCTAAGAACTTTAGGAAATAACTTCGAGAAGTTTACCGAAAGTTATAACTTCGAGACAACGCTTAACTTTATATTAAATATTATAATCAGATTATTCCATTGTTTTTGACAGAAATATATCTCTACTTTTTGAGAGAAAAACAATGTCACTCGATTTTCCAGATCCTTCAGTTGATGTGACGACAAAATCCTTTTTTTAAATTACACCCCCGGAATTAAAAAATAAAAATTACATAATCTACATTTTTCTTTCTACACTAGTTTTAGCTTGTTGAGGTGCTAATTCAGGCTGTAGTGCCCTGTTAAGACGCTAGTCAGAACTCTAAGTAGTATAGTCCCACTATCGCATAGGTATTCTTTTGGTCTCACCTGGTTGTAGCTTCCCAGAAGTGTTTGATTGCCTTAGCCCTAGATCTCTTCAATCATCATCATCTTCTCTTTTTTCTGGAATTATCTATTTCTCCTCATACTATATTAGTGCCGGCTCCAAAAAGTGTTTCAGTCCCACTCATTGCCAGATCATCCGCTATTTCATTTCCTTTTTTTCCAGTGTGTCCTGGAACAAACAGTGATATGACGGTGCTCTTGCCTAATTAATTGAGTTTTTCTAGGCAATCCCATAACATTTTAGAACCTTATCAGAACCAAAATGATAGGTCTATAGCAAAAGATCGGTCATTTCACAAATGTCGGCACCATCACTCCATCTACATAGGGGAATGAAAGGAAATGAAAAAAATAGGGAAAAGGAGAGCTGTGAGAACAGAATTAAATACGAGTATATTCAGGGCCGATCTACCTGTTAAAGTCTTCGTCGGTGGTAAAAATGTATTTAGAACTAACTTGAAGCCATAAATAACAGGATGATAACTTTCAGCTGTAGGATTGGCCTTTAATATAAGGGTGCGTTCACAAAGAAAGCTGGTTACAAGCGCTTGTTGGCAAGCGCTTGAGAATTTTGTTGTGAGTATACAACAAACGCTTGCATTTCAAGCTTAGTGTTTTCTCAGCTCTCGTTGAGACAATATCTTCCTCGAGTGATGAAGAGTTATTTTTGCTTGAAAATGTCGAATTAAAAATTCGTAGAAGGAAAGTCGGTGTTCATGCAATTAACCGTGGAAGAGGTAGGTTTGGGGAATACCACCATCTATTTCCTCAATTGAAATTGGACAAAATGAGGTTTTTTTCTTTTATGAGAATGTAGTTAACCACGTTTAGTTACATCCTCAAGAAAATTAAAAGCGTTTTAGTCAAGTTTTGGGGAAATTAAGGTGAGTGCATAGTGTCTTTGATTTTTGTAGTAAATACTTATCATAACATTTATTTATAGAATATATCTTACAACTAGTTATACAATATAACACATCTAATGGTATACACGGTGTTTCAATTCTTTTTGTTATTTTAAATTTAGCAACCGGGTAAGTCTTGAGAAGTCTTCATTTCCATGATCTTGAGATCCTTCATCTATGGATACGCTCAGGTTTGAAGTACCAACAGATGAAAATGAAGTACTGTTTGTTGGTGTAGACCCAACTCTATAAGACATGGGATACGCAAATTGCTGGACTATATCCTGAATTTTTGCACGAAATGGAAAGATGTGTTCTGGACGAATCTTTCTTACATGAGGCATGAGCATGTAGTTTGATTCGTTTGTCCCAAATAGCCCCTTTTCTAAAGACTTGAGATATTAGTTCATCGACATCCATACTGCACAGTTGTTTATCACTGACTGGTTCGGTCAACAAGAGCCGGAAAACATGTACAAAACGTTCTTGCGTGCTTGTCGGAACTTGTAGCAAGCGCTTGCTAGCCGGGACAGGCTTTGTCTGTGAACGCACACGCTTGATACAATGTAGACTTTTCTCACGCCGGTTGGAGCTTGCAAGCGCTTGCCAACAAGTGCTTGTAGCCAGCTTTCTTTGTGAACGCACCCTAAGTGGGTAAAAATAACTTGAAAGATACACAAACACACAAAAATCAAAATATATAAAATATCTGTTAAAAAAACGAATAAAGTTTGTTTAAAGAACGTAAATATTATTTTTAACATTCATAGTAATTAACTTTTTAACATTTTCCTTCCCTAGATATTATTTAAAATCAAAACAGTTCACTCGTCATATCCGAAAAACAACTCTCTGTGTTTTATTGACAAACGTCTGCGACGTACATGAACAACAACTCTCTCTCATATTTACTGTATCTGTCGAACTTCCAGACGTGTCTCGTTTGGTTGCTTGTTTATTTCCTCAACAATAGAAGAGCTTCAGGAAATCAACTTAACGTGCTTCGGAAGCATTTCCTTTTTATGTTAAAGTACATATTCAGCATTTTCTTCACATACACTAGAATTACATAAAAAGACAAAGGGTGATGTAACTTTAAATCATTTTTAAATTTAGCTTTGAGTATTGAAATGCTGACAAAGAATTTAAAAGCTAGGTTAGCACATCGTTAAAGATTTACAGAATCATTAATAAAGGAAACTGACTTGTTGTTTAGCTCGAGTTTATTGCCACATTTTTCAAGATGGTCATAATAACAAAGGCCAACCATTTATGTGGCTACACTAAATCAATATACCGTTACCGGCTTTTGTTAGTGGGAAAAAGGAAAGGGGGGAAATAGCTTGTGATAGGTTACTTTGAATCCCACTTATCACAGACATTTATGGAATGTTCTTTTTTTTGCGCTAACGAAATGTACTGGTCGGTGACTGTTTGGCAGGGACATAATGAGTGTTCAATGACAGTCATTGAAATAAGGCTAAGCTGGACACTGATGTGCATGAAATCAACTACAGAATATTGTGAAAATAATGAAATTAATGATTAATAATTCCCATTTGTTAGTACAAAAATCGTACTTTGCTATCGGCTAAATAGGAAGGAACAGAAATGCAAATGGACAAAAAAATCGGATAAATTACGTCACCGTAGCAACGCTATCATTTACTGTTCGTTTATCATTTGCGCAGCGCATCAGTTTGACACTTGTAAATGTCAAAGCAAAATTGTTATTTCAGTTTGTAAAATAAAGTTTATTTGAATTGAGTTTTCTATTCTTGAAATTGTTTCACCAAATACCGCGTGCGAGTTCAGATCTTGCAGGATATTTTTTGTGGTTGTTTTTTTCATATTTAGGTACTTTCACATAGGTAATTTAACTCGATCGGTTCTAACAAAATCACTCGAGCTGTACGCTCTCGTTTAGTTGCCAGTGGAATTCAGTATTCGAAAACAACCACAAAAAATATCCGGCTTAATCTGAGCTCTTGTGGTATTACCTCCGACAATTATCAAGGGAACAACCAAGTTTAAGTTAAAAATCAAAAGTTCCATTTGATGAAATTGTTCTTCTCGGAAATGATAATCAAAACCGTTTAGATTGGCATAATGCTAAAATATTTCAAACAATACCTGGTAAAGTTGGTGAAATAATTGAACAGAAAAATATACAGGAAAACATGAATAAAGTAGTATTAACTGGGAAAAATCAAGATGAAGAAAACAGTTCAATAAATGAAGCGGTTGAAGTAACAAGACGGAAGACAAACAAAAACGATTTGGAGTGAATGGATAATTTTGAGTCCCCCTCAGCACTGTATACACGGGAGAAATGTACGCATTGTTACAAGCTCTAACACATGCCAAAAGTTTAAACTTCTCCAAATTCCTAATAATAACAGATTCCCTCAGTTCACTTGAGTCCATTATAAAAATCTATGGGAGTCATCATATTTCTCTCTCCATAAAAGCAGCACTAGAGGAGCTACACACAACCAACAAAGAGGTACAATGCATGTGGATCCCATCCCACATCGGAATCCTGGGAAACGAAGAGGCAGACCTGCAAGCAAAAGAAGTCACCGAAAGTGAAAGTGCAATAACAGTGCAAGAAACGTCGGTTAATGACCTAAAAATACACGTCAAGGAAAAAGTGCTTAGTGTGTGGCAGAGTCAGTGGCAGGAATCCAAAGCGAAGTTACGCGAAATAAAAACCAAAGCAAAACCGTGGAAGATGATTCCTACAAAACGCCCTCACCAAGTTTTACTAACAAGACTAAGAATGGGTCACACCAGACTAACCCACCAGCACCTGTTCGAGAAAACGGAACCACCCAAATGTGATCTGTGCAGATGTGACATAACAGTAAAATATTTTCTAATTGACTGTCCTAAGTATAAACTACAGAGACAAAACAATAATCCACCCCAAAACCTCGAAATTTTGTTAGGAAATGACTGTAAAGTAAACTCTCTAGTTAAGTACCTGAACGAAATACAATTAATTCATAAACTGTAAGAGTACCGAGTCGCTAATAACCCACATGGTTGATGCGACTAGCTAAAAATAAAAATTGAAAAAATTTCTTTTTGAGTTATTCATAAAAAAGAATAAAATGAATTTTGTTTTTATTTAAATATAATTTCTTGAGTTTAGATTAACTCAAGGTAGAAGGATGTAAGGAATCCAGATTCATTCTCTTGAGGTTTTGTTTTTGATAACTCGTTTCAATTTGTTTACTATTATGAATGTTGTCAAATTGATGTATTTTTTTAAAGATTAATATAATTGAAAAATAATTCAATGAAGTTTATATTTAAGCAGTGCATTTATCAAAAATTAATTATTGTTGAGAGCCTCAGCTGCAATCAAATGTTATATTGTTATGCTTATTGAAATTATTGAATAAACATTACAATATACTAATAATAAATAATAAAAATTAATAAAAACTCAGAATTCATTCATCTAAATAAAGGTTGTTTCCGAAGGAAGGCAACACAATTTAATGGTTAGACCTTGAACAGATTCTCCTTCTTTTATTATTGGTCTAATAGATATTAAAGGTGTATATTGTTATACTTAACGTTTTGTTCCAGGTTATTCCTTATTAACGTGGCCGGAAGGACTGCCTTACTTAGAACTCAATTGTAGCCTAGGACTAACCGGAGCTGCTTGCCTCCTACTGCCAATTTTTATAAGTGTTGCAATTCTCAAAGTAAGTTGGCTTTGCTTTTCAATTAGTATTACAAATACTAATATTATTTTCAAATTGAATGAAATTGGATGCAATAAAGATTAACTAAATTACAATAAGAAACGTTGAAGTTTTAAAATGTATTACAAGAACGTGAAGAAGAAGGGAGCCGAATCTTTGGTTAAGAAAATAATTAATAAACTGTAGTTTAAGAAAACTAAAAAACCTGCTTTATAGTTAATCGAACTAAAAATTAAAAAACAATTCTTAAAAAATTCTTAAGTATTAGATGAGAAAATTAATGTCATTATAGTAATAGCGTGAGGTGCTTGTATCAATTGTTATAATTTCTTACTAGTCTTATTCCGAAATGCAGTGTTTAAATGTAGTACAAAGCACCTCACGCTATTACCATAACGACATTAATTTTCTCATTAATCATTTTATTCTAAAATTAAAAATTATTTTTAACTCTTTAGTTCGATTACCCATAAAGCTTGTTTTTTTAGTTTTTTTAAACTATAATCTATTCTTTACTTTTTAGTTCGATTTACTACAGGGTGTGTTTATTTTAAGTGTTTTTCAAACTCGATGCCAGATCAAAAATATGTTTTTTTAATGGCACACCCTATATTTTACTACTATATTGTATAGTCATCGGTCCTTGACAAGTGTACAAAGTTTGAAATGAATCTATTCATTTAAAGTGGGTCGAAATCGAGTCGGTTACAAATATTCATACGAACAAACATACAAACATGCAAACATAGGAACATGCAGACATACAAACAATCGTCTCTATCTGAAACACAGACGTTTATCGACCAAGACTAAAGAAAATTTCCTTTCTAGGTCCTTTTATACCAACCTCATTGCCATAGTTTCTTTTAGAACCGTCGGTGAACAAGATCATCCATTCCTTAGATGGGATGATGATATTCACTCATTCAGTGAATGTGTTCTCCGCTGTCATGGTATCCAAACTCATTTGAAATATGGGTTTATCTAGTATTGTCCCAGCTGTATCATTGTGTCCCCCTCGAACATTGTTCGGAGATCATATGCTTTCCGATTTCAGTCTAAGAATTGCCATCATCGCATTCGCCTTTTCAAAAAGTTCGGTAAAAATCTTTGGAGAATTTGGTGTATGCAGAATTAGCCTGTAGATCTTTTTCCAAAGTGTCGTACAGGAAATCCCAACACTGTTGACTTACCGATCTGTTGTAGTGTAGATAAACTTTTTCTTCATGTGTTTAAAAATTTTTTGTGACGTACTGTATAAAACGTTTTCAGTCTTCAATATTCAGTCGACTTGAAATTTTTTTTTCACACAGTTTGTTAAAAAAACAATATATATTAAACAAAGTTGTATTGTCTACTGATTTCCTTGCCTTTTTATTTGATCTAAAACATGTTTCGAAATACCCATGTGAAAATCATCATGTGTGGGCAACAAAATCTGCTTATATGGAATTCCACGCGTATCGTAAATTATTCAAAATATACAACCAGCTGTTTACAATTTTACTGCAAACTTTTTCAATGGAGAATGGGGTTGAAATTTTTTTCAATTTCGAACGTACGTTTATCTATTCATGAATATGCACTAACCGTATATGGATTAAATTATTTTTCATGCATAAACACCTGAAAAACTTTATTAGAAATGGTGAAAATTACGTTTTATTCGAGAAATAAAGATTGATAGTATATCCACTTCTCAGTAATAATATAACAAGAGAGTGAGAATAAATTGAAAATAATTTGATAGATTTTTTGAAAACTTGTTGCCAGGCAATAGTCACGAGAGCCCGCAGGGCTCGAGTGGCTATTTCCAAATGGCAACAAGTTTCTGAGGGAATCTTGGGTAACTCGCAGACTTCAGTCTAGGCAAGTATGTTCCTCTTCTAGCTAGCAGTCTAGGTGCTGGTCATAGGATTCTGAATTGCTCTGCATTCCGCAAGCATGTGAATGGAGGTTTTTTCTTCCAACCCGCACAATCTACAATCTTCTTGCTCCACTGAGGTGCCCATTCTGGAAGCGGTGTCCTACTGTGACTACTTTTCAATGGTCAGATATTCTCTTTTTTTTTCGGCGATATCTATTTCTTCCGAAATCACATTGATATGATGCCTCAAAAGGTTTCCGGTCCCCAAAAAGGTGTTCCAGTCCACCTCTTTGCTAGGTCATCTGCTATTTCATTTCATTCCAGGGTATCCTGGAACCCACAGTAAGGCGACTATGCTGTTGTTGTCTAGTTAATTCAGTTTTTCTAGGCACTCCATCCCCAGTTTCTCTTTACCAGGTTACTTCACACTATTACAGCCATTTTTGTTTTGTGTGTTATCTCCCTTTTTTATTTGTTCCTCAGGAGTTTGGTATTTATCGTCAGACCCAAATACTTGACTTGTCTTCATTCAACCTTACTTCCATCAAGTTTAACGGTTTTGAGAATGAGTTTTCTTTACTTAAAGAAGGCTATTAAGATGGTTTTGGTGTGGTTGATGTTAAGACCATACCAGTATTTGTATAGCTGCTTCCTTTGAACGATGTCTCAAGGGTATTCTCAAATTTTTCTCTGACTGTTATGACAATCGTCTCTAAGATGCTATACATACATACCACTCTTAGATTTTCCACCCGAAAACGTCTGTACCTACATATATTAAATGAACCTTTATTTTTAAATTACCAAACAAAAAACTATACCGAACAATAAATTCATCTTCTATTATGTACGTTTCTGTGCAGAGTACAAGATATTTACTCAAAAGACATGAAGCAGTCATTGAACAACAAATCAACCGTATAGCTCTATTCAAAACTCTCGAACCATTTGATGTACCTACGTGGCGTATAAAGATTTCCTTATATTCACGCTTTATATATATATATCATTCTATGCCATTCCGTGTTCTTCTTGTATACGCTGGAATCTCTTGAAATTAAGGGCCGTATTCCATTATAACGAATCAATAAATTGGATCGCTTAAAAGCACTCCAAGAATCAAGCAATTAAAAATTTCATAGTTCGTGTCAGATTAAGTTGAAATGTATTATTTTAAGTTGTGTTAAGATAAGGGGAGAACAATGGGAAGTGTGCAAAAGACAATTCCGAAATGATGATCATAATATAACGTTTTAATCGAGAAACTTGAAAAAGTATTGTATATTATATATTTTTTTATGCATGATATTTTTGTTTGTGAACCGACTTTGGTGATCATTTTTTGCATTAGACTCAGTGTAACTCCAAGGAGATACCATTTTAATTTCATGAGTTTGGGAAGAAGACACACCAAGAAAACAATTAAAATCAAATAACAAATGTATAGTTATTGAAATATTGTTATATTGGACCTTGAACTTTGAAAATACACTATGAAATGTTAAGTAATTGAGGTATTTTTTAGAACTGAACAGGGGCTGCATTTTCGAGATCACTCGAGTACAAACCGTGTACGAAAATCGATTATCCGTTTTCCTGAATCACTTTCGCACGTTACTCGAGTTAATAACTATGCACCATTCGAATATCAAACTTCGTATACCTACCATTCTAACCTTATTTCTGTTTAGTCATGTCTGTGAATCACATCTGAAATGCATAAATATAACCAATTATTAAAAATTACAATTTGTGTCATATTTATTTATGAATTGCACATTATCAATATGTTTGAACACTTGAAATATGATCAATGGATTTTAAGTTGGGCACTTGTGATAAGAGATTGTACTAACAAAACAGTTCTGCTATTTTTTTTAAATAAAAGTAGGGTTAGGTGTGAGTAAATAAATGTCGAAAAATGGTCTTAAAGATCTCAGATTTTTGTAAGGGAGAAATGGTGTGGTCGAATCTGCGGTATTGCCAATGCAAATATTTATCGACATATTTTCGAAGATGGTTCAAAAATACGGTGTTCGAATAGTGTGCGATTTTTTTCTTTCGAATAAAATCGCATACGAAAATATGGCACCTGGAAGATGCATATCCTTTTTGTTTGCTTGGCTCTATCATCGAGTTTTGGCTAACACCAGCCATTTATGTACTCTTGAGGACGTTATCAACTATGTTAAAACCATAGACTGGTTGACGAACTGAGGATGCACAAAGGACCTAATGAGGCCTAGGTGCTGTGGGGATGGCCAATCCTCCCAACTTATCAGATCAGAGATGAGGTATTGTTAGGATCATGACAATTCCAAAATAATTAGGGTACCAAACTATAATAAATAAATTACTCACCAGCATGTATCCAAGGTGATTTCATTTCAAGTTCATTAATATTGTACCTTTGTAATATTGTACCTTTGAGTTTGAAGGTAGATCAAGAAATCAATCAAAATTAAATAGGAAATGTATAGTGATACTCCAATCAAAAAAATTTCAAAGGCATTTTCATCAGTACTTTTAAACTTAACAGTGAAAATCTGTTCAAATAAACCTATTTAATATTATCGTCAGTTCAACCCTGTTTGCTCATTCTATCGCTAACCATTTTGCGTTCAATAGAAATCTCAATAAAGCATGCCGCATATGTGGCGCTGTTTCCATAATCGAATAGATAGCGGAGAGATGGACAAACAGATGTGTAGTGTATGCATATTGAAAGCTCTACCGCTTCGTAAACAGGACATTCATGTATATGCCATACATATGTCATGTAAATCTTGATAGAGAAACGAATGTGTTGTTAGTAATTTCGAAAGAAAATTTGATAATGAGGCTGCTCATTCTATACACAAACAATAAAACATTACACTAAATATAGCTTTAAACATGTAAAATCATCTCATGCGCAGATCATATATATGCACTGGAAATCGTTTTTATTGTACAAAATCAAATGTTTGTTTCAGATCGGAAATTTAGCCAATGATGGTTATAAATTAGGTAAACAAGATGGGACTTGCAGCAAAGAGCCACCTGATTTGTTAAAAAGTGGTAGTTGTGGATTATTTAGATATGGCGGTCCAACGGCTCCATTTATCCATATCGCTATATCTTTTTGTCTGCTCATTCCAAATTTGCTCATGGAAGCCAAACTCATCGAAGCTGGATTGATTCCTCAAGGTACGTGCTTTTAAAAAAAAATTCATGTTCAGACATACAGGGTGCTTCCAACGTAATGTGAAATATTGTTGTGGGCAATTTGTCATTCAATTTTGAGATGAAAACTTCCAATAAACGTGTGCGATAGGTTTTGTCGTGAATGAGATAAGGTGTTAACTTTATCGTCATAAACGAGCACGAGTAAGTGAAATTTATTTGGACCATAATTTTTTCTTAGTGACCTGCTGGTTTCCAAACCTTATAATATTTATTCTCAGTGGCCTATGGAAACAAACAGGAGATTTTTAACATTCCAATTTTCTTGTAGCACCAGTACTAATTTAGTTTATTATGTTTAGTTAATAACAATGCCTGTGGTTACTAATGCTTAAATGACATAATATGCATTTTTTATATCGATTAGCCAATGGTAATTCCTTAGAGGTCAGACGTATGTATGCCGCAGTGACGGTAAAAAATAGCGTGAATCTAGACCTAGCTGTGGAGCAATTCCAAGAAGCTATTGTGTCGACATTCAATAGTAACTGACCCAAAACTACAAAGGGAACCAACAGGAATGATGACCTTGCAGATTCGAGGGAAAACGCAAGAAAGCTCTTTAACAGGACAATCAAAGCCGGAGAGTGAACCGAATACAGGAAAACTCTGACGTCATATATCAAGGCTCTGAGAATCGCTAAGAGAGACTCATGGAGAGAACACTGGAAAGAGATAGAGCAGACCTCCGAATGTGCTAGACTCCATAGGATACTCTCCAAAGATCCTCAAAGGACAATTAACTCATTGGAGACAAGAGATGGAAGATATGCACAAAACGGGAAGGAAACTCTGGTAGAACTTCTCGAATTACATTTTCCAGATCGCAAAATAAGTGATGGATCACTAGATACAGAACAACATAAAGTATAGAAGACTCCAAACCGGAGTAACGTGGAGAGTTGGAAAGTATCTAGAGCAGTGGTAAATCAAAGTGAAATAAAATGGGCATATAAATCACCGGAGCAGACGGGATTTATCCAATTATGTTCAAAAGGAAAACAGCATTATACTCAGCAGACTGTATACGATCCTTAGAGTAAGCATGGGACTAGAATACGTATCAAAGACCTGGAGGAAAGTGAGGGTGGTCTTTATTACCAAGCTTGGGAAAACAAGTGGCAATAAAGCGAAGTCCCTAAGTCTGATTTCATTTATGTTGGAAACATTGGAAAAACTGGTAGACATGCACATTAGAAGAGGGTCGTTGGTTGGACTGATCGACCTGGATCAATATGCTTACAGACTGGGAGTATCCACACAGACAGCACTACATCACTTAGTACAAGAGATCGAGTATGCTCTCGAAAATAAGAAAGTATTATTAGCAGCTTTTCTAGATATGACAACACCTCTCACGAAGTGATCACAAGAGCAATTCGTCAAAAACAAGCTGCAAATGGATAGGATGCAAGCTGAACGACCGAATTAACTTCTCAACCTTGATGGGTGAAATATTATCAGCTCGGGTTTCAAGGGGATGTCTTCAAGGAGGAGTTCTATCTTCTCTAATATGGAATCTTGTAATCGACGTACTAATAAGGAGACTCAAAGAGAAACACCATACTGTCTTGGGATATGCGGATTACTGGTTCCCACATAGCATTGAAAGAAGATTCATATGCCAAGTATATGCCTTCAAAGTCCTGTAAAAGATGTTCGTTTCGGTACATGATTAGCATATGCTGACCACATACTGTTTGATCACATCCCTGTACATACATCCATAGCAAGTGCTAAGAATTTTAGATTTTAACTTGTTCTTTTCCGTAGATCTTTCGCATATGAGTCGCACATCCATAAAAGGCCACCCAAAGTTTGTTTTTTTAATTATATATTTAGCATATAATAATGATTTACCATTAACTAAAGTCCTTTTTAGTACATTCAGCGCATATGCTAAGTATATACCTTGAAGAATATCAGAAGTATTTTATTTTACAGATATCCTAAGCATATGATAAGGATTATCAATAAGGTCAGGTAATTTTACATCAGATCTTTAGCACGTTTTACATACATATATGAATAAATATTTACTATTTTTGTTTAATACATTCAAAGCCATCATTGGTGTTGTACCCTTTTATTTTAAATATTCAGCATCTGCCGATATCAGAATTAACTCAAAAGCCCATCCTTAGCATGTGCAAAATATAAAACATGGAATATTATTTGGTACATTTAACGCAAATTCTATACCATAAAATAAAGTCAAAGGCGAATTATATACCTTTAACATGCGAACCAAAATACATACGCTCAATCGTTTGGTGGTCGTTTTGTAGTTACTTAGTTTTGTTTGGTAGTATCTAGTTTGTTTATTAAGAAATAAGAAGAGAATTTTGGATTCAAAATTTCAAAGTTAGGGTGCCAACTTCAAGCAGGTTCCTTTATATATAAAGAACTACTAATACTGCACGATGAGGACGATTCATCTCCGGAAGACAAGGCTTGTCCTTCCCTGCGCCATACTTCGACCGGACTCTTTAATCTGAACGCATCCGAGTTCTGAACACACTCGTCACTTGTCATTGTTAGGGTAGACCCATGAGTAGACCGTATTTCCCGTATTCATTTTTGTTGTTGTGGAATTTTGGGTAGGGTTGCTTGGCCTCTGGAGTTTTTTTACATTTTTTGATTAGTTTTTATGTGTCTTTTGTTGTATAATTATTGAAGATTAACATAGTAGACTTGATAAAAATCTTTTTGGTTGAAGCCAAGGAAAGGATAAATTTGGGGGACAGAAAGAAGACTAAAGCTTTAGCCGATGAAATAGAGAAAAGCTTGATCACCCCTACATATTTAGTACCTAAAAATATTAATTATTTCACATCTTTTAATGTAGATACAATCTTTAAAAATATATGATAATAGAGCTATGTTGTAAAGTGGTGTTTACATACCAAATGTTTATAGTTATAGTTTTTTACCTGGACGCCACAAAAAAATTTCCGTACGGCATGCGTAAGTGCGACTTTTCGCACGCTTTTCACATGCCCATGGGAAAGTTATGTTGCAGCTTTATTCATGCAAGGGATGAGAACAAGATATCCTTAGCACTTACTACAATAAAGTATTTAATAACATGCTATGAAGTTATGTATCCTTTTAGTGCACATGCTAATGATGGGAATAGATTGTTCCTACCCACTAAACATAGGATATCCTATGGATATCCATATAATATCCACGATATGGACATGAAGACAGATAGGACATCCAATGGATGTCCATTTACCATTAGTGCAATGGATATCCGTTTAGAGACATTCACTGGACCTTCAGTTGTCGTTCATCACTGGACGTGAAGATTTATTTGAATGATGGTCGGCCATTGGACATCCATTGTTCATCCTTCGGTCGAATCGAGATATACACTCATTAAAAATGTACTAGGTCCGCTATATTTTATACTTATACCTTCCATCTGCTACTCGAATAATTTTTTACACTCGTAATGGGTACCTATTAAACGAAAACTAATTGAAGGTAGCAAAAGCTTAGACCAGTGCGGCTAAAGGAAGTGGCATTACATAAAATGTCTATTTGTATCTGATTTGGAAGGAGGAAGAGTGAATAAGGCTGAACATCTGTGGTTTCATAAAAATAAATGATAATTTGATGTTAGACTGTGTAGACAGCTCTTGTACAAAATATATCCAGTTCATGTCCTCAATGTATGCAGCTCATGTCCTAAATGTCTCCAGTTCATGTCCTATAGTATATTATTCACGATTCAATTATAATGATGGCTATTATTCACGATGGTGCGAGTGAATAATAGCCTTTATATGCGAGTAGAACACTAAATTTTTTCACGACTGTGAATTACCTGTTTGTATACATTTTTTTGTCAAACTAAAACACTATACTTTATTACCAAAAACTACTAATTACAAATATTTACTTCTTATGTTATTCAATAGATTATATATTTAATAAGTATTTCATTATTTAAAACGTCTCTTTTACTTTTGACATACATCATACACACTAGATAAAAAACTGCATGTAAAACGATCTACTCGTATATATACAACAGCTTGATAAGCTATCACATGTATCTTCATAGCATGGTGGTTTACGGCTCTGACTCGGTGAAGTGAGGAATTTTAGACATAGGATCGAATCCCCGTCGGGGTGAAAATTTTGGAATAATAAATTGTGGCATTTGTAAAAATATGAAATATCTGCAATACATGGGAAGTGAAGTATCTAGTACTTGTAAAATGTTAGAATAATTATCAAATAGTCCATATTTTTACAAGGAATATCCATTTTTAGTACGAAACGGATATTCAATGGATGTCCATAGGATATCCGTCTGGACTTGAACGGATATCCTATGGATATCCCTTATGTCCAATGTGGATATCCATTGGACATCCATTGTATTTTCATATGTTATCTGGGTAATAACATCTTTATCACATGCTTGTTGGAACTTTGAGTTTTTTAGTGCTGGGAACATACTCAGCATCTTATAAGAACATCTTTGATCACATTTCTAATAACCTGACCAGCATGTGACCAGGGCGCAACACAATCTATTTATAGCACTTGTTTTGGTATCATTTGAGAACACGCTATGCACATCCTTGTTCTTTTGAAAATATTCCACGCATATGCTAAGGATGTCAAATTGCTATGTGGGTTATAATATAACGAGGTAAATTTAATACTACAGTCAGAGAACGCATGCAACAGGCTCTAAACATAGAAACAAAAACTGATATATCTGTATAGTCATGCTGCCTACATGAGGCACTGGACTCGAGGAGACTAGCAATTGACAGAAAAGCCAATGTGACATCTGAAATGTATGGCACACATCCACTTGACCTATATCGTCTACTCGAAGGTACGAGGATAACTGAGTTACATGCTGTGGTGCTCTAAGCATAATAACGGCACCCAAAAGGAAAAAAATGCCCTGAATTATCCAAATAACCGCTTAGTGAATTGAATCTTTGTTTACAAGAACCAATAACTTTTGCGGAATCAGGGAATATTATACGACGACCTAGAACTGTGAGAACTCCTCAACTCTAAGATCAGATTCTTAAAATTATTGACGAACAAAAAGTACCAAAAAATGGCTCAACAAGTGAATACTAGTCACAAAATTGTTTGGAATGTTCTAGAAGGAAATTTATTGTATTCACATCATGTCCAACATGTTCAGCATCTGCTACCTAAAGACTATTTGCTCCGTGCGCAGTATTACCAAAAAATTGCAAACAAGCTCAAGTTTGGTATCACTGTTTTTTTTTACAGATAAAGCAAATTAAAGGTATGGCATTATAAATAATAATAATAATAATAACCATACAAAGGCTGATGTAAATTCACAAGCCACAGTTGTAGCACGGTTCCAACACTCCTTCTGGGTCAATGTTTGGATTAATATTATCGACAATTATTTACTAGGATCATTTTTCTTCACTGAACGGTGATACATATCTTCATTTTCTAGAATATGAACTTCCAGTTAATTCGGAAGATCAACCCCTCATAATTAGAAGACAAATGTGGTTCATGCATTACGCTGCTCCTCTACAATTTTAAATAACTGTGTTGCAGACCGTTATAGGATGAAAATATCCACACACATGACCCCCAAGGTCACCTGTATACCATTGGATTTTTGGGTGTGGGATACTACCTTCTTATGTCCACGTTTTTTGCTTCTATTATAATAAAAAAAGCATTGAGCACCCTGCATCTCATTAACGATAAAACATCAACATGTTTATAGAAACGTCTCGTCTTAAAATTGTGCATGCCACTTTAGAGATAGTTGATGCGTTCCATTTTCAAAACTCACTCGTACCTATATTAATAAATGAAGAATAATGTACAAAAAATATTTATTCGTAATAACATTACAACAATAATTTCCTGTGTATCTTTTATTTCCTTCAAACAGTTCGTTTTCCGATACCACACTTAGGGTTTTGCTTTGAACATTCTAGTTAACCAACCAAACAAAAAGCTCCGTTGCCACCCTTCCGCTTTAATTGAAAATGCTTTTCCGTCAACACTGAAAATACTCTATTAAGGGATGGAATTTCGATTAATGTGATTTAAAATAACTAAACAAATTTACACTAGCGGCTATTATAATTTCTGTTCAAAAGTAGCATGAGACGTACGAGGGAGCATTAAATGATAACGTTAGTTCATTTGGCATGCCAATCACACAGTAATATTTGACAGGAAGGAAATAAAAGTCATGTGAATAGTAGGAGAGTCATAATTCAGGATTTTGGTGAAGCAGGCATTTTTTCTTCTACTTTGGCTTTAGTAGTTTTTGAGGAATATTACAAAAGTATTCCCCAGCTACTGTATATCTTCTAGGTATGATTTGATTGTAAATATTGCCAAATTTTTGGGCGTGCGTATTTATAATTTGTAATATTGCAAACACTTTTTGTATATGATGAATAGTTGCAAATTTTACCTATTGTTTTTAAGCGTCAATTAGAGCAATGAAAAAGAAGTTTCGCTTCTTACTTGTCTATTTACGATGACCTTGATTCAGTAGTAGAGGAGAACGAGAGAATTATCGATTGCTCTTGTTTTTAAGTCTCGCGTTCGCACTAGACTGAGTATGTGTAGAGTAACTGCATTCTCAACCTTACACTATTATAAAACACTGTTATTTCTAAACTTGAAGATCTCATGTCTAAATTTAACACGTAATTTATTACCCTATTACTAAACATCTTTCACCTTTTAAAAATTTTAAAATACAACTTAATTTCATTGACATTATTAAGGAAACTTTGCTGTGGTTGACTATTACAATTTTATGCAAAACATAGTAGTATGTTTATACCATCTAACCCTTTTCAAAAATCACTCTATACATTATACATCACCTACTTTTAAGTGAAGAGCTGAATGCGTATGAAGCTTCTACTGTGATCACTTAACAGCATAGATATATAACAAAAGAAATTCTCGAATCTTTCTCTCTGTCTCATTGGTCCATTAATGAATTCTATTATTCTGTGATTTTATTAAATGTATTTGCTAGCACTTTCACTTTCGGATTAGAAGCTTATAGTGGCCTAAACGTAGTCTAGTTAGAAGCACTTAATCACAGTGATTTTTGGGTTATATATGACTAAACTAAGAGCTGCTGTATTATAGCACAATTTTCGTTTAACTTAGCTTTAAATAATACTTTATATAATATATCTGTTACTTTACAATGTGTCTGTATCTGTAGAGTAGGGAGGGTAGGTTAGGCCCACAGCACTTAGGCCACATATGACCCATTGTACATCCTCCCGAGGAGTTGTCTTCCTGGGTCATCGTCCATCCTGTCCTTTCCAGGAAGGTGGACAGGTCACTTGGTGACATCTCCTTTATATCGGCAGGTGTAGGCCAAGACTGACCGAACACACACTCTATTATTGACGATAACTCCGGGCACTCGCATAAGACATGCCTGAAAGATTCATCTTCCTCTCCACACATCCTGTATAGAGGTGTGCCCACTAGCCCCATTGTATGGAAGTTTTTTCTTAATTGACAGTGGCCAGTCAGAAATCCTGCCAGGTTTTTCCTGGTCATCACCAAATATTTTTTCGACTCCAGCTTCCCAGGGTGATCCTGGCAAGACTGCATTCCTTGATTTCATCCATTCTCTTTAGAGATTGAGCATGGGTGTAACGTTTAGCTAGTTCCGGAATTGTCGAATTCGTAAGGCCGTAGGTGTCGCCGGGTCCAAGAATTCTTAGAATTCTAAAGAGTCAGCAATGCGGTTACCTTTGCGCCTGTCGTGCCCCTTATCTACCGAGGCGTTAGCTAAATCTCGATGGCACTCTAATACTAGACCTGATGTAACACGTTGTCTATTCAAGGCTAGTAGAGCTTGTCTGCTATCAGTGCAGATTATTATGTTTTTGCCAGAAATTCCTTTTCTGGTTAGTTCCTTTGTGGCAATTGAAATACCAGCCAGTTCTGTTTGAACCACGCTGGTGTTTTTTCCCACTCCCCACTTATTCCTTAGGCTTAGAGATCTGGAGTAAATTCCACATCCTGAGCCTTTACTTTACTTTACAATGTAATTAATATAACCATTTTTCACAATTATTTCTACGGTATCAATCACTTTATTACAAATCTGGCTTGGTAGGTAGTCTTTTATAAGAGAAATTTATCATCTTCATTCACACGTTGTCTCACTTAACATTCGCAATGGTCAAAGTCTTTCGAAACATTAGACATGGTGCCTTTTCACAAAGAGGATTACAGTAAATATCCAAGTGCTCCCATTGGATAACTTGAATTCCTTGGTACATTTTGAGTGACAGGCTGTTCTGACGCTAGAAAATCAAAATAAATCCTAAATTATTGACGTTTATTCAAATTTAGGTTGTAGATAGTGTGGATTTTTGTGTTTTCATCCTTTAAAATAGATATCAGCGACGTTCTTATTGCTGAGAGATCTGCGAAATGTTGAAGAAGCTGATTAAGAAGTTTCATCATTATCCCAAATTTTTTGGTACATCAACGGATGTAAGTATTTATACTGGGATTATATTAACTGAGACCTGAATGATCCATCGTGTCACGTTTTTTCTATTTAGTTCCTGAGGAATATCTAGTAGTTCCTTAATACCTTGTGTCTGGGCTTTTTGACGTATCCATTCAGGTGGCAGTGTGCTGTTAGAAGACCTGTCAACACTCTGAGTGCACTTTTACTATGGCTTGGACATTCATTTGTTCTCACCTGGTTGTAGTTTCCTAGGAGTATCTTTGATTGTCTTAGTCCTTCTAGATATTTTAACCGGTCAGATCTTCTCTTCTTTTCGGCGTTGCATATTTCTTCCAATATTACATTGTAGCTGATACCGCAAAAGGGTTCCGGCTCCCTAAAAGAGTGTGTCAGACCCTCTTTTCGCCAATTCATCTGCTACTTCATTTCCTTCTATTTGAATGTGTCCTGTAACCCATGGTGAGGTGACAATGTTTTTCTCATCCAGTTGAATGAATTTTCCTTGGCACTACGTAATCCAAAGATTTCAGATTCTTGGGCCTTGGTCCGTACACTCTCATCCCATTTCTATTGCTCCTGTAATGCATATACAGGATAGCGTTGGAATACTGGAAAGGTGATTTCTCTTCGTCAATAAGCTGGTCTTACGCAATGGCTCCATAAGTGATGATTGTTCTCACTATGGCTGTGTACATTCAGCTCAAGATCCTTGGGTTGCAGCACCAATAATTCCCTGTCAGCTTCCTGCGCAGCATAAGAGCAATTTTTGCACTAACTTGGGTCAGACTATCAAATTTAAAGATTTTGAGGTTTCAGTTTTCTTAACTTAGTGAAGGCAATTAATACGGTTTCGGTTGTGTTAATGTTTAGTTTAGATTTCATATGAAAAAGAAATGCTCTGGGGTATTAATGAAACAATTACCCCATTTTGCCCACACCCCAAAGAGTTCCAGCTCTTGTAAATGAGCAAAAGAGTTCTACCAATAGATTATTGACTTGACACTTTCTCCAGATCTTCTTCGCATTTTTATTAATTGAATCAGTACAGCAGAACTTGATCAAATAAAATTTAATGGAATTCAAACCAGGATTCTCTGCATACCAAATTAATTTCTCTAACAAGAAACTAGTTTTAATCAAAGAAGCTACGCTGAAAGCGATTCTCGTTTTATAGTTAACAGTTTCTGTTCGTCTCGATCTACCTGGTTAAATATAATTTCCCCCCAGAGACAGGTAATTACTTGATATCCTCTAATTGTTCCGTAACACAAAAGAGCAAGTGAAAGTCAATATTGCTCTGCTGGTACAATCGGTCATGTGAAAAAATCTCCAATAATGGAACATTATCGAGGACTGACGAGAGTGTGTTTTAGTTCATTTTTAATTTGTTAGCCAACTATTCTTTTATTCAATAAAACCTTGTTGGCTATCAGAAAAATGTTCGAAATGAACCTCTATAGAGTCAATTAACAAATAAATGAAACGCAATTTTGAGGGAAATAATAGAAAAGCGCTTTACAGACGGACTTTTTTTAGTCGATGGTATCGTCAAAAGTACAGTTATTAATATCTACCTTTAATCAATAATAAAATGGAATGGCAGAGTCCCGGAACTCAGCTGAGAGAGATTGTCGAAACAAACTTAACATGGAGCTTACTGTGAATCGACTCGAATCAAAATCACGTGCATATGAGCGGTATAGTGCATTTAAATGCGCTCGACATGTGGTGGAAAATTTGCCTCGCTCTGGCATCTTGACATCGATGAAATAAGAAAAATGGCGACTGAAAACCTTGTAAGTCTGAAAGGGGTAACTGAAATTTTTGTATTCCATAAATCAACTGTACCTACAAATAAAACATCTTATATTAGTTAGAATGTATTTAAAATCACTGAAAAAAGAAGACAAAGTTTCACTGTGAATCTGCACATCTATAGAGCTGATAAAGAGTCCACTTCTTTGCACCAATATCCACCCACTTTTTAAGGTGAAAATCCTGAGTATTTTCTACTAAAAGATCCTTTCTGCTCATCCTGTAACTTTATACTTACGATAGAAAATAAACTTTTAATAAGAGACCTGTGCATAGAAGTAATACATCATATAGACATATCGTTTGTATGCATGTGGCAAATCGACCAGGCAATGGAGATATTATCGATTTCAAGTTGGTGGAATAAGGCATGTTAAGAGCGCTCACTCAATATTTTCTCTCTCTCTCTCTTCCTTCGGACGTTTTAGCGGTTACTAACATTACTTAGGGTACGCTAGATAGTGGGTAATTGGTAAAATGCTTGTATAATGAAACTTGAAATGTTTGCAGCCATTCCGAGGGTGACTTCTTAGTGGTTTCTCGGGAAAATTGCGCGTTTCGGGCATAAGGATCATTATTGTTGTAATTGTTTCCGTCATTTATTGAATATTATGTGCATTATAGGGTTGAACAAATATTTTGAATACGAGTCACGAAAAAACTTTGTTTTCGCCAGTATTTTTCAATTTTTTCGTGTGGAATAAAATACGTACAAGAGACAGATACACCGACATTTTGTGTGCAGTCGCCATTTGAAGTTTTTAAATCTATAAATGTTAAAAGAATCTCTATAGCTTCATGGTTAATATGTTTTACATGATTTAGTGGCGAATAAACACCCACAACTCTAATGAGGTTATTTTCTGCATTCAAACATATGTTACAGTACGTGGAAATTGAACGCCATCTTCTCAAAATACGCCATCTTCTCAAAATATACTTGAACACACAATATAAGTCCGATCACTTTGCCAATCGGCACTCTATCTAACCTATAATCACCTCGGCGAATTGATACGATATTTTAATTATATTCCCCTTTTTTCTTTTTAACCACGCCTATGTTCAATCAATCCAACCGAATTATATCATAGCATTTACGTTAACAAAATCTCCAAACCATTAGTGGCATTACCAACAAGAGACACTAACATTACCGCAGAAATATTACGAAACTAACATAATTATTGTCAATAATGTGAATGCAAAGTTTCTGCAAGTTTTGTTGGCAAATACATTTTCTGCCAGACTTGAAAAATACTAAGAAGGAAGCAGAATATAAAACTACTCCATTAATAAAGCATATTATAATCTACGAGTAAAGAATATAAAGTAGATTTAAGACATGGTTACTACGTGCGAAAAGGGTTATTCGAATTCTGTAGGTTTTGGTATTCAACGGGAATTTATTATTAGGATAAATTTAGTGTTTTCTTCCCAGTCTGCAACGAGACCGAACGAATTTTATTGAATTTGTCATGTCACATGTAAAAATGGAGATCCGTCGATGTTGACGTAGATGCCTTCAAAAGCAAACGCTTACATCTTCTGTATTGGATGATTGAATATCACACTAGACACCTGGATATCTATTTATCATTTCATCTCAAAATATAAATAGTCAAATAAAATGAAGATTTTAATTAAAAACGAAAACCTGCATTTTTGATTGTAAATTCATTTTGACATGAATTTGAAGTATCCCAGTAAACACAGGATATCCTATGGATATCCATATAATGTCCACGATTGGTCCATATGGACATGGACCCAGAATGGGCATCCAATGGATGTCCATTTACTAAGTACTAGTACAATGGATATCCGTTTGGGGACATTCACTGGACCTTCAGCTCTCGTTCACCTCTGGACGTGAATATTTATTTGAGTGATGGACGTCCATTGGACATCCATTATTCATCCTTTGGTCGAATCGAAATATACACTCATTAAAAATGTACTGTATACTTGACTGAGGGAGTGAAGATTTCCAAGAAAACAGATATTTTCTCTTTGTCACTGCAGTGACAGAGCAAAGATTATAAAAAAGTTGAGTTAATGGTCCTCGTCAAATAAATTCATAAAACTGTCAAATCATTCAGTGTTTCCTGGCTGATCCCTCCAATTTACCCAGTAGAATCTTGAGGGAGCCATACTTCTATTGACGTTCGATGAAATGACGTTCAAGAATACCATTTATCCATTCTCGATAGAACCACGCCTCCTTACCCTCAGTTATTCTACTTTCCGGTTTCCAAGAATTGGATCCTTGGGAGGTTGTAGAGCACAATAAGGCATCTGACTGCAGTGCTCCTGAAAAAAAATACTGTCAATGTCAATATTTGCTGTCAATATTCTTGATAACATACAAACTTAGGTGTTTTCTAGGAATAATATCGATTTAAAATGTTTAAACTTGGAAAAATTAGACATAATAAGTTGAAGTCTATATTTGCTAAAGATGTAGCATCTTTGTGATGATCATCAGCTCGGAAATATTTTTCACACGAACAAAAACAAGACTCTACTTGCTGTATTTTAGTGTAAAAGGAAAATCATGGAGTGAAACATGAGCTGAAAAGTTTGTTTTACTTTTATACACTCCTTTGGCCCCATATTTAATCCCGTAACATCGCCACAAGTCGACATTAATTTTGTCGAAAACGTTAAAGTTACTAAACTGTTTGTCCAACAAATGATAAATGGAAGCAGAGTATTTTCTTGAAGATTTTTATCTGTCGTATTCGCAGTGAAAATATGATTTATTTTTTATTTCACAATAAAAGTAACTGGAGTGAAAGTAATATACTGCCATGATTAAATTAGTTTTCTATATATAAACCTCATTTTGACACGCCAAAACCATAAGCTTTTATAAATTGCGTATAGATGTGAAAAAATATATATATCAAAGCGTATATCACCAGCTACCCGTGTAATATCGGGAGGTTTGACGACAAAAATCAAACAAAAACTAGTGAAGGTAACTCCAACAGCAAACTAATATTCGATATTAACTTTCCAGTATATTGGAACGTTGCACTTGGTTTCTGAAAGTTCTTTGACGAAACGGAGAAAATTTCTTATTCAACTTTAAAATTGCACACACAAATGAAAGAACTTAAAATTGTTGGATGAGGATTATGATGAATTGAACTAATCAAAAACACATTCAAAAGCTGTCAAGATGTTGTTGAAGATTTGCCTGGCTATGGCCGGTCATCAACAAAAAAATTTATGCTTTAGCACTTTACCCGTAAAACTAAGCACTATGGAATACTGAAAACCTTTGTATAATAAAGTTGAAAAAGGGTCCTTATAAAGATCCCGAAAGCAGTTGGTAGAAATATGAGAAATGCAAATATCAAAGTACGAGTACAACAAATTTAGATGAAAACTTCAATATACCTAAGTAGAGATAAATTACCACTGAACTAGTAAGCTCGACAAATTAGATCCAAAAAAGCTAGAAATTATTTTAATACCTCCAGTGTGCGCCAAATACCTGTAATCTGACTGCGCCATCCCAGGAGATGAGCATAGCGTTTGAGAGGCAAAAAGCAGTACTACAACCATGTCACTATAACCATACTTTTCGATGGTTACCCTGAAGAGTACCAATTAAGCTAAGTGAAATAATTATTCCAATGACAGCAAAGAACGGCTCATCTTGATGCTTTTTGAGAACTTAGTACAGCAAGGGTTTGACACCTTTATTTTAAAAATTGCTGTTCAAGTGATAGAAAACTTTATGACGATCATTATAATCGGAGAGGACTCCGATCTATTGATCCCATTAACCACCTAAGTCCTCAAAGACGAGGAAACAGGTTCACACATTATCTTTGTATGTGAAGCACTGTCTCGTTGGAGATATAGACTCCTGGGACTAGAGCACCCATGGGTCGACTTCTCCAAGAAGGAAAGAAAGTACCGTTGAGCCTGATAAGGAGTACTGGTCTCTTCACATAAACGATACCACCAACAGCACAAAATGCCTTTGACTGGTGGTGCCGAACTTATCAATCAATCAGGTCAGTAAAGGAGCAGCAGTCATTCCGGACCATGGCGGAGGCGCTAACATGGGAATCTCCACCATGATCCAGAATGCCTGCTGCTCCTTTACTCAGGTCAATCCTTCCCGGCAGACCCAGAACCAATGACCCTCCTTGGACAAAATACAACAAAACATATTCTCCAAACTTCTCACAAAGTAGAACACTCCAAATCTAGGCTCTCGATCCCCAACAAATAAAGCTTCCGCCCAACATATTTTGGGGGTTTACTTCCGAATGGTATGATAGACCAAAGGATCCTCTCAACTGGTTGGAAAAAGAAGTACAGCTGCGGGAAATTAGGCATGAAATGTTCAATAATTTGCATCCACGTCAATAAAACCGATTTTGAATTGATTCCAAATTTAGTCATTAGAAATGACTGAATTTGAAAATAGGGGTGTCTCTATAGCATAAAATTGTATTCTCTACAACTTTTATTTTTTGTAATAGAAGTATCTGTTTCAAAGTGGTATTGGAAAGTCGCAATACGAAATTGTACACCAAATTGAGAAATTTTACAGGTGTCTTTTTATTTAGGCCATATCATTGAGCCAAATTTACAAAACCTCGTACTTCAATCTAAAGAGTCTGAAAAAGGATTTGGAAATATTTTCATGCTAAAGGACTAAGTGAAGATGGAAATATTACACATAAAAGGTTAAAACTGTATAGAATTGTTCAAAATACTGTTAAATTTATTCATGGACATTATTTTCCTTTGTTGAGGATATCTGTTGTCAGATATTTTATACAATTTAATTAAGTCCCTTTTCAAATTGTCCTTTCAAGCGTATGCAGGGTATGTCTTTATTCTATCCTTAACTCAGCGGCTGGATCCTCATTTTTCCAAAAGGAAATAATAAAAATATGCTCGCTTTACCATCTAAAAAAATAGTTTGTCCCAATGTCTAGAGTTTAATAAGAGCCAGTTCATAGTATTTTTAAAGCACCAATAGAATTGCTTGGTGGCCAGTCAATATTGACCACTTGTAAGTATCCTCAACTTATTGGATAATCCTACAATTAGGGCAGCAGAAGGCTCTAAATACTCCGACATCAAACATCTCTATTTTAGTTATTGGACAGTCAAAATGAGCTTCAATGTACACAATTGTTCTTTCAAATTTAATTATTCCCAGTTCCCATTACGTCGAACATACAGTCCTTTGAATTCTTTGAAGTTTTGGTAGCAAGAATAAATATTAGTTTACCTTGAACGCGCTCCGCTACTGTAACCAAACATTTGGCTTTGATATTGTACACAATAAATTAACTTTGTGAGACTGGCTCTACCTGAAATCCTCCCTCATCAAAATTTAAATTGATTGCGGGTCAATTTTCTAAAATTTTTCCACTGGTTGGTCTGTATACATGACAGAGCTTTCGGGAATTTCTATTATACTGTTAGGTTTTGTTTTTTGAATAACAAGAAATGGCTATCGATTTCTATGTAGTAATAAAAGATACTTGAACTATTCTAGTGGTCTCGCCTCTGGTGACAAAAATAGTGACATTAATCACTTAGTACTCTATTGAAAAGTTTTTAACTTTCTTCTATTTCTTTACAGATAAAGTATGGCATACAGATTTGGATTTTATTGTTACGCATCGCGAACGAGTTTTTTTAAATTTCAAGACTTCGAATTCGACTATTTTGCATACAACGCCATCTATGCAAAAAGGAGTTGCACTACCGACGACGATAGCTACGAAACCGAGTGCCATGCCGTTTATCAGTGGACCAGTTGTCACTCATACCGTTATTAAAACTTTGAAGGATATTATTGGTCACGAAAATCACACTATGCTAGAAAATAAGGATATGGGTAAGTGCAAAAGTTCAAAATGCATAGGGTTTGCTCGTAATTAGTTCATAGTAGTCATTTATTTAAAGGGCTGAGGCAACCTGGTATACGGACGGCTCCAAGGCAGAAGTTGGTACTGGAACCAGAATTGTAGGGCTAAAATAAAGCTATTCCTATCTTAGCAAGTCACAACTTTCCAAGCAGAAGTTACGGCGATTTATCACTGCGTTGAAGAAATTAAAAGTCAAGGAAGGCGTACCGTTTAGTTGCTATCTTCACAGACAGCCAAGCTGCACCGAATGCAGTCAATTCCATAAGGTACTGTGGGGTTGTACAGATACCTTAAACCCACTTGGAGATCATTGCAAGGCAGATGAGTCAACAAACTGGCGGATGAAACGACCAGACAAAACTCATCAATGTCATTCATTGCATCGGAACCCTTCTGTCGCAAAGTCGACAATAAATATGGCAACAACGAAGTGGATGGAACAAAAATCTCTAGAATGGTGGTTAATCTCACCAGGAAAAAGACAAGCGAAACAGTTTATTAGAAGACATTCGCCAGCACTTACGCCAAAGCTAATAAGCAGAGATAGAAAAACTGTCAAAGACGTAGTAGGTTACAGGGCGCTGTGAGCTTAACAGGCACGCAAAGCTGATGGGGCTGACAGATTAAGCTATGTGGAGACTCTGTTACCTAGGGAAGGGATCTGCAGAGCACATTCTACGCCAGTGCGACTACCTGGAGAATGTACGGTGACTTGTACTAGGCCAGGGTTTCCCAACCTTTGTTTTGTTGAGGCTTCCCAGACTATTAATAATTTTTTCATGCCCCCCCCCCTCCCTTTACATTTTCAATAAATACAAAAAAACGGACATTATGTACTTAAAAGCCTTTTATTTTAGTTCTAATAAACAATTTTTAAAATTTGACATTAAAATAATAAATGTTTTATCAAAAAAATGCGTGTAAAATGAAAATCAAACTTTACATTGAAATGTTATTTGTTCATTTTTTGAAATGAAAACTTCTTTAGCATCGTTGTGATTTGATGATGGAGATGGAAGGTGGCCATAGGAACTTCGCAATGAAACAAAACAATTATCCTTTTCCCGAAATTTTACATTCGTCTCATTATCTATTTTTGAAGGTTTCTCTTATACCACGTGTGAATTGCACACATGGTTTTTTGTTTTTTCTTGCCTGTTTGCCACCTCAGTGGTATAAAAAAAGAAATTACAAACGCTTTCCACCCCCCTGGTTGGGAACTCCTGTACTAGGCGATGAGATGAGAAGCCACTGGCAAGCAATTACATTATGGTAATCTAGATTCAGAGAACCACAAAACATATGGAAAGGTTGCAGTAGAATAGAATACGCCGATTAGCCACCTTATCAAATCTTATCTAATTTACTTAAATATAAACATAATTATTCTCTAAATCAGTTTAAGCAATGGTTTGCATACTACTAGCACACTAACAGTGTGGGATTCTTTGTCTTTTGTTCTGCTGCAAGGATAGCGATAGTGCATTCAATATTTCAACAAACCTAGAAAGTTTCAATTTCATGAAAAAGTCTGCAAACCAATTTTGACATCGAGGAAAAATTGTTGTTGGGTGCAAAAAATGATTTCACAGAAATTTAACTATCAACGGCATACGAAAAAGTAGAAAGTTAGCACATACAATAAATTGAAACGTTCAATACTGTTTAAGTACGAAATACTTGTTATTCTCATTAAACTTGTCTTTTTTATGGTAAATATCAAAAATTAGAGAGACTTTGTGCATTAAAGTTAATTTTTAATATCTTAAAGTTTCTTTTGCCATTAAATTCAGCTCGGAGAGCTTCACTCAAGATAAAAGTAGTTTTTTACGTTTTATGTCGTATACTCACCAGGTTTTTTTACAAAAAAGGAAAGCTCTTGTTTACTAAATCCCCTTGCAATATTTTTTTTCGAAAGAGATTTCAAATAGTTTTATTTTAAATCTAGAAAAAGTAAAGTAAAGTAAAAAGTAAATAGGATATTATACAGTGACACCCTCTGAGTTTCTTATAAAAATTGTTTGTAATTCCTCAAAGTAAACTAAAAAAGAATGTCTGTAAATTTATCCATATTCTTAGTTTAGACCTCCAAGTGATGTAAAAAAATGTATGTCAGAGTTAGACTGCTCGAGGTATTTTCACTAGAATCAATATCTTACTTCTATTTTTATTTTACGAAAACATGGCTTATGGCCGGTTTTATAAGCTCGGGTTACCCCTGCCTCGAGAGTTAACTCTGTGACCGGTGAGTGATACAGCGTTTTATAAAGCGGGGTTAGAGTTAACCCTGCCCCACCATTCGGCTCGGGTTAACTCTCGAGTTAGCGGTTGTCATGCGCAAAATGCTAAAATGTCAAGAAAAGGAAGGTTATGTTAAAAACATATAAATAATATTATATGATACTTATATTTTCAATGTGAACATGGATGAAGTGAGAGATTCATTTGAAATTTTTGATTTCCAAACAGATGTAAAACCGGCCCTAATACAAAGAAAATTTTAAAAAAAATGTGAGGTTATAGGTTTTGTTGTACCCGACTCATAGAAGAAAACACTGTTTTATGGCCCGACTTTCTCTTCTTTTATATAATTTTACAGTAATACGCCAGTGATCTTTGCATTTTAACCCGAGAGTTAACCCTCGGGGTAACTCGAGATATATTTAACTCTACATCATAAAACCGAGCATTAGTAAATTAATTTTTATTCCCAAGGTAATTGTGCGTTGAATTTGGCATTCAAATGAACCGTCAAATACTACATAAAATTATCTTTTCAAGAATGTGTGACTCTCAGTATTTTCCATATTTTAATTTCATTGTAATAGAGGGAGGGATCTACGATAGTTGAGGATATGATAGAAATAGAAATCGACCCGTTTTGAACTTTTTCCAAAAAATTTTGTCTTCAGATATTCAATCTGTTTCGTCTTCGGCGCCGCATAATGTGAATTTACTTAAACTCCGAAATTATGGTATTAAGGTATATCCAATGACTCCTTTCATCATCTGATGGTGTACTCATTTATGTACAAATTTCTTCCGATCTCGTTTATTTTGTGCTGATTCCGTTGCTTCGTTCTAGTCCTTGTCTTTGTTATTTAGTATTTCTCCTACCACTTTGCCCCACGTCTTTCTTAGTCTGCCTCTTTTCTTGTTTTTTGTTTGTAGGTATTTCTGCTCTTCAAACTCTTTTTTACTGTCATTTTATCGTACATACCCTGTAAATGTGCCTACGAAACTTCCAGTGGATTGTACTTCTAGTAGTTCTAGATCTTTTCTTATATCTATAATTATTCTTTTTCAGTTGCTCCTCTGATTCTTAGATATTTAATTTATGTGATTCTAGCTTACTTTTTTTATTGGTTTTCTTAGGACCAAAAATTCACAGCCAAATGTGTATACGTCTTAAATTACTCTTTTATTTGTAAATTCCGTTTCTGAATTCTCTTGCTAATATCGGCGTCTTCTTTTGACATTGAGAAGGATATTCATTTACATTCTCTTTGTTAGATTAATTAATCATCGATTTGTATCAATAATGTCTGCTAAACCACTGAAAATTCAAATTAATTTATATGTATTTTAAAAACTTTTTGTTTCGTCAATAATTCTTTTCAAAAACGTCATGGGATGAAATTTATCCTGCATTGTAATCTTCTTTTCAAATTCGACTTTACTAAAATTTAATAAAGTGGCAGAATTCTACTCGGTATGAATATTAAGCTTCAATATTCTTTGAATAGGAGGAATTAAAAACAAAGATAATAACGGTGAGATACACTGTTTCGTACTTATTTTCCGACTTTAATTAAAAAAAAGTATACATTTGTAAGGTACCTCACGTAGACTGTTACCGTGAAAAAGAGAAAAAGAAGATGTATTCATTAAACTCGGAATAGATCCTAATGAAGTCTTTAGATTTTTAATTTTCTCGAGGTGAAAGTAGAAAATATTGAAAGTCATGAATATACTACTGATCCCAGATTACACAGGGAGGTTCAATTTTGTCCCGAAGTAAATGCTTTATTATTTGACATTGAAGAAAAATTGGCTAAAATCGATGAATAACTTCTTCTGTATGTTCTTTGTGGTGTATTCATTATTGTTTTGGTTATTTATTTTTGGAAATCAAACCAGAATCTTTTTTATATGCTTGCATTCATGGTTTTGGTAGCTTTCCAGCTACCATTACCAAAAACAATTGAATTTAATAATATTCTGGTCCCCATATGATACTAACAAATGTGCAAAAAAACAAGACTAATACCAAGACCAAAACCGAGTGTGCAAGACCATGTAGACCAATTCCGTCTTGGTCTTGTTTTGCTCATCACTCCTGGCAATGTCGCGAATCATTAATACAATCAGCAGATTGAACAAGGACGAATATTATACGTTTTACCATCAGAGACATTTTTGAAGCAAATCTATGAGAACACTATGTCATGTTTCTTATGTGAAATGTTTTTTCTTTGGTTAGGGGTATGTGAAATAAAAATTGCGAATTTATTTCATGCTTTCTGAAAAATGTATGGGGTATTTCGTCAGTTTTATTCAAATATGGATACAATTTGTTTGAAAGTTGTGATGGCCAAATGAGAAAGTTGACTTGAACGTAAAAATTAAATGTTAGTAGATTTTGCGTTATTTTTCTATTACTTCCTCAGTAAATTCTATTGAACAAATATTTGTCAGTATTTAAAATTCGTGGTTTTTTCGTAGTGTATACGACCGAGTAACACAAACCTTCTCAACATTTCTTTACCTACCTCAAGTGGACGACGTCTTTTTATCGTTTCCTATATTACCTATTTCCATTCCAGAAGCTTCGCGCCTTCTACATAGTCCACTAGCTTGGGGGATTTTCAGTGGTTTTAATAATAATGTTAGTAGGTGTTTCATCATTTAGTTAACATTTTCTGAACACAGGATCACTAACTTTTCCCATTTTTTAAAGATATTTCTTCAGGGTATAGTGTTCAGTGACCAGGTCAGTAGCTATCTTCAAATGTCTCTTAACCAGTTTCAAAAGCCTGGTTCCTTGTCTACCTTGCATAGTGAACGCTTTGTATGAATGTGACCATGTGTCAACCTCCATTTGAGTTGGCGTTCTTCATCTAGCCAGTATCAGATTTCCCCATTTATGTAATCCTTTGAATATTCTTCAGAACGGTTACGGACCTATGAAGTCTCTCCAAGAGCTTTCTTCAGCTAACTGGTCCGACAATGTATTACCTGTCATCTTCTCATGACCCGACACCCATACTAGAGACACGGAGCTGCCTCTAGCCAGAATTTTGCCTATTGCTGCTAAGCACTAACTGAAACGAAATGAAATCAAAGTGTCGCTTCATGTTGGTTTATGTAAAGTGAAATTAATTTAGTAGTAGTGGTGCACAGAAGCTGTATTAATTATCCCACCAGACGAGCTTTTTCTAACACTTCCTTTTAAATGAAATATTTGGAAAACATGTGTTGTAAAAACTAATAAGACTGCCACAAGCAATTGTTTTGTCAAAATAACTTTAATTTATTAGGTTTAAGTCACAGACAAATTTTTTTGTTTGTTTCAGAAACTGGATTCATAAGTTCTATCAACATCGAATACATGAATTTAGCACTGGCATTAGTAGTCTACTCTATTCGATATCCAGCACTTTTTTGGGCTACAAATAAGTGTTTGGGTTTGATATTTTCCTTTCAACTATTTATAAACGGACTACATATCCTGTTATCCTTCGCTGGAATGTCTATATTATACAAGGTAAGTCCTTCTCCCTATTTACTCCTAGCTCATAAAAACAATATTTACCTTACTGTAAATTTACAAAGTGATTTACATATGGATTTACTTATTTTATATTTGGTACTTTTTTAACACTTCACCACGTGTGAGAAAAGCAAACAGTTCGCAAAACGACGTCTATTTAGAAGGATGCTTGTCGGAATTGATAGAAGGGGATGGTTAGGTTGGTGGTAAGTAAATAGTGTCAGAGTACAAAGTCAATATGTCAGGTTTCAAAGCAAACGGGAACGAATAAATTGAAACTTGATATAGAGAATATTTTTTACCATTCCACACAATTGTGGTACAGCAGGGTGTACAGTAACTATCAAAATAGTAGAAGAAAAGTAATTTCGTGCTTGTCAGGTATTTTTTATTAATTTTCACCTCATGAATTCCTTTCCCGGGTACATGTAATTTGGTTCCCACATTAAGAAAAGTCAGAAAGCAATGAAACCCCATTTAGTTTTTAAAATTTTTATAATTGCTTATTACAGACAAAGTCTTCACAACATAATGCTTCTACAAAAAATAATAACTGAAGTACAGAAAGAAACACGTCGATCGAGAGGCAGTGTAATTAACAAATATGTAGATAATACTTTTGAAATACTTTAGTGGGTTGAAAAACAATATAACATAAAATAACTGGAACAAAATTGGAAAAAATAATTAAACGTACCATCTACATGAATTTTAGTAACTTTTTCCAAGACCTGAATATTTGATTTATACAAAAATACACTGACTGTTCACTTCTGTTTTTACTCAATAAAAATTGCTCACCTCTAGAGATTTGGGTCCAGGGAATCAAAACTTTCCTCGATGATTTTCGGTCACCTTGGCTTAATTTTCCTACAAAAGTTATAAATGCTTCTTCTGACACAAGCAACGTCATGTGTTGTAAATGTATATTCTTATGTAATATTCTGCGAATAATTTTCGCAGGATTTTGTGCAGGTACTCTACATCTTTTCGTTTGCAGGAAGAATTAACGATTTGGCGATTCAAGTCCTGCAAAACTGCATCATGATAATGTACTTGTACATGTTTTGTAACTTAGACTTTCATTACATTCGCCCAAAGTTGTACTTTCTGTTTGCACAAATTCATTGCTTCTTACTCTCTCACTCACTTTTCAGGACCTTTCGAAAACCATATAGTTAAAAATAGCAAAAAACTGTTTCCCTCGTTCACTCAACATTATTTCGGGATTCATGGCGAAGAAAAATGAATGTCACTGAGGAAGCACAATTCAAAACACAACTGAACGTTACAAAAAAAGTAGGTACAACTACAAATAAAAGTAAAATTCTTAGAACAAGCACTTATTAGCTAATTACTCTGCAATAAACTACAATAAAATTAACAAGTGATTAGGCAGGTAGCCTCTTATACATTATTGCCCGGGAACCAAATTACCAATGATATTTTTGGGTTGGGAATCAAATTACATATTTTTAACAGGCAACTTAAATTAATATATAATCCACTACCTGCCGGGAACCAAATTACCAACTGGTCAAAACCTGGGCGCTTTTAACGCTACTTCAGTAGGTTTTATCTTACACGTAAAATATTGTGCAGATAAGTAAGCCAAGCGAAAGTATTTGTTCACTCTGTAAGTACTTTAGCAAATTAAAATTGGCGAAGCATGCTTGAATATACCAGATTATGAAATAAACTGGGAGGTTTTTTCATATAAATACTGTACCTCTGAAACTTCTAACTCTATTACATCTATTACCATTCCCTGAACTCGACATTCTGCCTGCTCTCCGTGGGAAGGATAATGAACCAAATTATACATGTTTGGCTCAGTTTTTGCATATAATCAGCATTTGAAAGGAGCCATTTATTCAAAACGCCCTATATAAGACTTTACTGTGAAATTATTGACTCTGAACAACCGCACTAAGCCTAAAGATGAAGTGGGGAATGGGAAACAATACCAGCGTAGTTCAAACAGAACTGGCTGGTATCTCAATTGCCACAAAAGAACTAACCAGAAGAGGAATTTCTGGCAAAAACATAATAATCTGCACTGATAGTAGACAAGCCCTATTAGCCTTAAACAGACAACGTGTTATATCGAGGCTAGTACTAGAGTGCCACCAAGATTTAGCTGACGCCTCGGCAGATAACAATATTATCCTGAGGTGGGTTAAAGGGCACGACAGGAGTAAAGGAAATCGCATTGCTGATTCTTTAGCCAGGGAAGCCGCTGGACTAAAAATTCTAGGACCCAGTGACACCTACGGCCTAACGACTTCGACAATTGCGGAACTAGCCAAACGCTACACCCATACTCAATCCCTTAAGAGATGGGACGGAATCAAAGGATGCAATCTTGCCAGGATCACCCTGGGCGACCCTGGGAAGCTGGAGCCGAAGAAATATTTGGCGATGACCAGGAGAAACCTACGTTTAACAGTAGGATTTCTGACTGGTCACTGTCAACTAGGGAAACACCTCCATACTATGGGGCTAGTGGACACACCTCTATGCAGGATGTGTGAACAGGAAGATGAAACTGTCAGGCATGTCTTATGCGAGTGTCCGGAGTTATCGTCAATAAGAGAGTGTGTGTTCGGTGAGTCTTGGCCTACACCTGCCGATATAAAGGAGATGCCTCCTAGTGACCTGTCCACCTTCCTGAGAAGGACAGGATGGACAATGACCTAGGAAGACAACTCCTCGGGAGGATGTACAATGGGTCACATGTGGCCTAAGTGCTGTGAGCCTACACTCACCCTCCCTACTCTACAGATACAGATACAGAACCGTTGTTGTATATGATAAAATAAACTCGAAGTGTATAGAACACCCAGTATTTCAAAGAAATCTTCTTTTTTGATAAAATTTTATTTCATTACCAAAAATGTATTTTTATTACAGGTTCACGTTGCTGGAGTTTGGAAAGTTCTCCCTCTTTTGAAGCACAACGCCAGAGTTTACAATTTCGGAAACCCTACGCCGTTCTTGCTCAATTCACAAGTCACCTTCGCTCTTTATACGTTATCAACACTACTCGTTTTAGCATCCAGCATCGTCCTTTACTTCTACGGACATACCAGGTAACCATTTTTAATCTACCCACTTTCTTTATAACCTAAAAACTCATTATGAATATTTGCAAGGAAAATTCTTGTACCAATTTGAACGACAAATATATATAAAATGAAAGATCTTATCAAAGGAAACCTCAAAAGAATCTGGAAGAATATGTAACAAAAAACGTCGACGTTCGTAAAAAATAATTCCTCTCCAGTTTCCGCTAAATATTTAATTCCAGAGGATGAGAATTCTCCGAATGGAATCTCGTAGTGGGAATCAGCTCGAACGATTAAACTTGAAGAAAAGAGCAAATGAGGACAATCGATTTGCAAAACGCCAAAGTTTCGGCAGAAGCAAAGGCGGCGGTAAACTATTTTGATCACAAATAAACTTAATTTAAACAAAAATTCTAATGATTAAGATCCTGTTCAATAAATATGCCTCCTTGGATGGGATCCGGATTGACGAAAGTGGACTGTAAAAGGTCTGTTAAAATAAACTAGAAAAAAATCATATGAAAAAATTTCACCCTGTATATGGATTTTCAAAACTCTAATAAGGATCTTACAAAGTACACAAATAGACAACAAAAATGGCGTATTTATTTTTCTCCCCACACGATTGCTCAATTTTTAACAAGAAAATCACATTTAACTATACATTGAAAGTTTAGCAACATGAGCCATCTTCCATCTTCTAAAGCAGAATCACTCAAGCGGATGAGATTGGATAAATCGGGAAGATATCACACAAGCGTATCGCAGCATCTCAAAGCTTCATTTGAAATAGCTTTTATGATAGCAAAGCAAAAGAAACCACATTCTATCGGTGAAGAATTAATAAAACCATGTGTCCTAAAAGCCACGCAGATAATTTTAGGAGAAGATGCAGAGCGAAAAATGAAGTCTATTTCTCTTTCGAATAACACAGTCAAGCGTAGAATCGATGACATTGCAGCAGACATTAAGCCACAAATAACTTCCATCTTTTGACATTGGAGCAATTTTGGATCAAAAGATTGCCTGGCTTTTAAGTGCATAATGTGCGTCTTTTTGTTTTTATTGAAAATGTAAAGGGAGGGGGGGCTTTAAAAAATTATTAATAGTCTGGGGAGCCTCAACAAAACAAAGGTTGGGAAACCCTGTTCTAGATGCAGTCGTTGGACCTGTTGGATAGTTGGATGTGATAAAGGTGTTAATTATTGTCTCTTAAAACTCTCTCAACCTTTGAATGAGAAACGCCTAGGTAATTGTTTGCCTACTTTCCTGGTACTTATTTTTTGATCTACTTCGACTGCATCAAGAGTATGTTCTTGTAATTGAACGTTCAGATTTTGATTTAGGAAATGCTACAAACCGAGATGGTATTGTGTCAATCCAGAATTTTGGTTTGCGGTTGGAGGTGGGATGTCACTGTTATCGCATTTTTAATATTTCCTTCACTTTAGGATATGTATTTATGTGAGTTAATTGTCCTCCTCAGTCCAGGATTATGTTCTCAGCGCTCTAGACCGGAGAATATTTCCTTGTACCGATGAAGCGCGAATACTCCAAAACCGGTCTACAAGTGATGTTGTCCCTTCTAATTACAAACCAGAATGTTTGGTTATTTGATATACCAGCCCCATTTAACTTAGAAGTGTAATTCAATGTCTGTCAGGGCATATAGCCCGGGAAGTAGTTTCTTCTTAGTGGAAAGTAGAATGCCGTTGGACACTGGAAGGCACAATATTCTAAAAATAATCTGTGACATAATGCATCCAACAGTAAACTACGACCTGCCTTGTACCGTCCAAATGCCGAATGGAGATGACTAGGTCCTCTTTAAGAAGGAACTCCTACGAGCAAAATACCTCTGGTGCAGGTGTATACAGTCGCAGACCTAGGAGACCTTAGTTTAACGGTCATTGTTTTGTGAAAAATATTTTTCAAAAACTTTGTAAGGCGCTATATAATTATTAAAGCTATCTTCTTCGATAAAAATTATTCACCTTATATATTATATAATTCCTACAAAATCCCGCAGGCTTATTGAGAAATATCATTTTCCTGTCGATCTGATTGACTGACAAGCCACTAGCAATACCAAAAAAAGTTGATTAAGATGCCGGTTTCTTACATGAATTGCTTTCTATCGATTAAGGAGACCAATAGGGGCTCTTTCATTATATTCACCTTATGGTTACCGCCTGCTGGAAACCCTTGAGACTAAACGATATTATTTACGCTACAGTTGTGGAGAAAATGGAACTGAACCATTAAATGTCAATATCATGATAGGTTATTAATCAAATAACTGAGGGTAAATATACTTTCTTCAGGAAACTTATTTATACAGCTCTATAAATGAAGCTCTATTAATTAATTTACACCGTTTTATAATAGTTCTAAGTTGTGAGCTCATCTCGATATATACAGGGTGTCCCAGATGTTCGTATTAAAATGTTGAAGGATAATTATAGAGGAGCTAAGAATATAATTATAGTACTTTATATAGAATTTGTTGCCTGTTATCGAATTATTGGACTCTAAAGTTGGAAATTTTTCAGATTTTTGTATTCATTCATTCGTTGGGGTTGTTTTCAACAGCCCAGAAACTTGAGCTGAATCTTTGTACTATTTCCCATGTTATCTACTACCAGAAGCGTCGTGTCTTCTATATAGGCCACTAGTTTGACTGGAAATATTTTGAGTAGTTGTAATGGTTGTATTATTTCATCTCCAAAGTGCTTCTGCTTGAGTTCTTGTAAGCTCTTACAGAAGCAGATTATGTGAATAGGTGTTTCTTCATTTAGTTCACGTTTTCTGCATATAGGTTCACTAACTATTCCCATTTTGTGCATATGTTTTCTCAGGACTCCCCTCATGTGCTATAACCAATAATAAAGACTCTGTGTTGTCTCTTGCCAGCCTATCAAGGAGTTCTTCACAGTTTTTCATCAGTCTGGACCAATTGGATTGCTGGTAGCTTCAAACAGACCCTGGCTGTTAGTGAATATTTTAATTTTTTGTCTGATATATCCTCTCCTAATGTTTTCATCAAAACTCTCTCTTTCTCTGCTTGAAAAAGACGTACATGGAACAAACACTGAAGAATATTCCTTTTCTAGGTCCGTTTATGCCAGCACCAGTTCCATAGTTTGTTTTGGAACCATCGGTGAACCAGATGATTTCTCCAGAATTACCCGGATGGATCACCTATTCTTTAGATAGGATGATAATATTTACTCGTTCTCCGGTGACATGCTATCCAAACTCATGTGAAATATGGGTTCATCTAGTATTGTTCCAGTTCTATCAGTGTGTTCAGAGACCATATGCTTCCCGATTTAAGCCCAAGAATAGCCATAATCGCCTTCGCACTTACAAAAAGTTCCAAATGGCTTTCATTGATGCCGTCTCTGTGCTGTTCATTGCCCCGGTAATACCAAGGAGAGCTTCTGCATTGACAGAATAACCTAGTTGCCTTGATTGCAATTTTTTCCAGGTGTGTATTGGGCTTTTCCAAAAAACCTAGATCTTTCGAACTAAAATATAGATGTAGGCCGTACACTATACACAAAAGGTCTTACCAATCGACCTCCTTGTAATCTAATCTAATTTGTTTATTTCAAATCCAAGAACTAAAACCTTTATAAGGACACAGCTAACGTCAAAATGCGATCATACCTTGAGCTTTTGAGGGCATCTTATTTTTGATAATAAGAATATATACGTTATCCTGAATTTTTATCTCAATAACAGTTGATATTATTCATTATTGCGAAAACTTTCTTCACAGAAAACGATTATATTCAAGTTTCCAACTGGAAAAGCCGATTTAAATATTCACAACCGCTTCCGTTATCATCGTCTTCCTTATCTAAATAGGATTTTAAAGACTTATCCAATTTCCCTTTATTTTATCTCTTTTGTCCGATCTGCTATCTTTCACCGAAAAAATGCAGCTTTTTTAAAATTCCTCACCGTTGCCGTTGAAATTTTCCCAACTCACGAGGGCTAATTCGTATGACGTCCGCATTCGTTTGAAAAGGGGTCGTGGAAATTAATACCCATAAAGCACTTATTAACCCCAACAGAATAAGTCCCTTATAACGAACAATATGACATTGGCGAAGATTGTTGCTGACATAACAAACTTGTCTCTTGCTGACTTTACACCGTCTCACCATTCCCTAGATATAAATAATATCAAATCCAAATCGTAAAGTGTACACACTCTTGTTTTAACGAGGATAGATAGAATTGTTAAGAAGTGTGTAAATCAAGACTAGCGGTTTCGAAATTACGTTATCCTCAGGGCTTTCGTCAGTCGGTCCAGAGACATGTTAAGATTCTATACATTATTGTGTCCAGTGAATATTGTTAACTTGTAAAACATGAAAATGAATTGACTTGAATGAATGAAATTAACTCAAGGCAAACTACATTTAAAATGGTAATTTTTCGACCTGTTCATTCAAAAGTTGTCGACCAGTTAAAAAGTTTTTATTTTCAAGTTTTACAAGCTACTTAACAATATTCACTTGACACAATAATGTATACAATTTTAACATTGTATTGTCATCGGCCCTTGACAAGTGTGCAAAAAAAATGTTGAATTAATCTGAGAGTTTAAAGTGGGTAAAAATCAAGTTTAAAGGTTGCGCTACAAACAAACAAACATACATACAAGTTAAGCTAATATAAAGCGTGTTATTAATCAATAATGATTTGGATTCTAATCAAGAATTTTGAAAAATAAATTGACTGCGTATCTTTATAGTAGTGACTCTTTCGGTAAATAATTTATTGATAGTTGATGAGATGAATTTACTGTTTTGAATTTCAAACAAATGAAATAAAGTATCAAAACTTGAATTATTCGATTTCACAAATTAATACACTCAAATCGGTTAAAGGAAATTAGATTTCCGTTTTAGAAAAAGTCCTTACATTTACTGAAGTACACAACTGGTTAAATACTCATTTCTTACTCATTTTAATTTGTTTGATTATCCGATTAGTTTCGAATGAATTGCGCGGTAAAATAAAAGTAAAATCAACTGCCAGCTTTTATGTAATTTAAACGCACACACACGGTCTCGACTTGACTATTTCATTTCCTACAGCAAATATCACATGTAGTTTTAGCAAATAGTGAAAATACAGAGTCGGTATCGGTTTAACAAGACTCTAGTTGGAAATATAACACCATAACGTCAGTTCGACGTTAACTTGTGGCAACGTATTAATAGGTTTCGATTTTGGTGTTTTTTTTTTAAATTAATCTTCATAGTAGTCAAGATATTGAGAAAATATTTATGCATGGCATGAATACCTACTCAAAAAACTAGACATTTTTCATATTTGTTCAATTTTTAAACCATGGCTTGATCCTGAAAGGTTACTGAGCTCCAACAACTTGATCAGGTTCATCGATTAGAAGTTTTTTCTTAAAAACAACAACTTATCTGATGGCTACACGCTTTTTTGTTTTTTTTAAAGATTCTCTTCTTTTCAAATGATGAAAATGACTCTTGAAAACAGTCATTTGGAGTGAAAATCAAAGACAAACAAAAAAAATTTAGAAACTCCGTTTGCATTTCAAAATTGATTATATAAGAATTTTTTTTTAAATTCTTGTACAACAAATTCATCTTCAAACCAAATTCCAAAAAAGGAATCCTTATCTGTATCCCAAATTGCATTTTGTAACCTTTTTTTTCCTTTAAATTACAGCCACTCTCAAATAAGAATTAGGAATTTCATCAAATATGTCTGAAAGTACGATGCTTTAACAAAATTCTAAAAGCGATTTTCAATTCGACTTTCTGATTTATACTCAGTGGCGTAGTCCAATAAAAATAAATCAAATATCTAAAGAGCGAAAATGTAAATCTTTAGTAAATAGGTAGGTACTTAAAAGACTTGACAGAAAGTTAAATATATCAACACAATATACTTTTCTCATTTTTTATCCCTACGTTATTTTCCATTAACACAAATTATTGCCAAAAACAAAAACTGATCGTATTGAATATCTGGACATTTTTTGGACAAAGGTTAACCTGTACCCAACCCCATGTATACAAGGGACGCTAGGCATTAGGCAAATGATTAATGAAAGTGTCGCTTATATTTATATTCCAGCTTAATGCATCATCTATATGTTACGATGAACTCTGGTGAGCCCAAGCTGACCTTCTTCGAATTTTATTATAAATAACTTAATAATAATTGATTGTCATCTTTATTCAAACAATACGATTGTGAATAAATAGTATACGTACCACGCGAGACCTATCATTCCAGCCACGGCTTTTAGCCTGGGCTGTAATGATCTACTTCCCCGCTAGGTATGTAATATACTATTACCTGTTTAAAGTAATAACAATGACGACGAACTTCAATGGTGACAGAATGATTTCCGCATAAAGTGACGTTTCGCTTTTTAAGTACAATCGTTGTCAAAGCTCAAGATAGAGTGACAAACCGATAAAGACCTAATGGCGTAGCTTAATTCTGGCTCAAAAGACATACGTACCTTTCCATATGTTTTAATTGGACATACGCGGTCAGCGATATCCTCATAAAATTAGAGAGTCTTTGATACATTCAGGGAACTATGACGTAACGGGAAAGATTCGTAATTTTTAGTGTACCTATCTTCAATCCCCTTCGAATGACAGGTACTGCCCCCAATTTTATAAATGGGAAGTATCGGCTTGTGATATATCGTTTGAAAGGTCTCTTCATTCTCTATTCAAAAATGTTATCGTTTTTAAGTTTATTGCAACAATTAAGATTAAGGTTAAGAATAAAATAAAATCATGTGGTTACCGAAATTCTCTATAATATAATACTTATTACAATATACCTTAAACTTATCATATTTCCCGTTTAGGTCTTGATAATAAGAAAGTGAGCAAAAACCATAGCAATATGCTTTTTAGATGATATCCACTTAAAAGTAGTTTCCGTTTAAAACGCCTTTTAAAAAAAAAGGATTTGTCCCTTCGCCTGCACCACCTCAGCCTCTTGTGCTTATTGTGGATCTTTAAAACGCCTTAGCAAATTGGTTTCTAAGTATACATAAGTTGTGATTTAAGTTGTCAGTATTATAATTTTAGTTTGAAATTCGATAACTTCATTTATGAGAAATGGTTAGTTTAACGAAAATGAATAAAATAAGAGTTTTAAAAAGGATTGGTTACGGAGATAAAACCCGAACACAACAGGAAGTAACTCGCCTATTTTATGAGAAATCTCCTGATTCACCGCCTATATCTCGAAGAACAATCAGTAAAATAGAATAACAGTTTCGCGAGTTTGTTCATATAAGGCAGATAAAAAAACCAACTGCCAATTCAATGAGTGATGAAATCAAATTAGATGTGATGCTTGAGTTTGAAGAAAACCCTCATACATCGAACAGACTACATTCAATGCTAGCCAATACTAAATATATTAAATTAAAATAAAATGCATCCCTATAAAATGATACCTACTCAGGAGCTGATGGAAGACAATTTTGATAGAAGTTATTTTTGTTGGCGAATGATGGACATGTTTGAAAACAATATTATCCTATTAGAATAAGTTATGCTTTCTGATTAGTGTACTTTTTCACCAAACGGTCATACTAATCGGCAAAATTACCGCAACTGGTGAACGAAAAATCGTCACTGGATGAGAGAAGAACACACGCAATACCCTCAAAAACTTAATGTTTGGGTAGGGATTGTTGGAGACTATATCGTTGGTCCCTTTTTCATTGAGGGAAATGTTAGCTAGTTTTGCAAATTTATAACCTAATCCATGAAACCCTAAAGCTTCAGCGAAGATAATACGGTTTCAGCAGGATGGAGCACCACCACATCACCAATGCAATATCCGTCAGCTCGTCGAAACAATATTTCCCAATCTGTGGATGGGAAGGTGAGGGTCGATAGAAAAGCTAGCGCGATCACCTGATCTTACGTCATTAGATATGTGAAGAGCATTTTGTACAACACTAAACCTTTTGGTATAAATGAGTTAAACGAACGAATAATGCTTGCGATTAGGTCGATCCAGCCTGATATGTTAAGTAATGTTAGAAGACAGTTTTATTTAATATTAAGATGTTACCAAGACGTTTGTGGGAACACTTGGAACATCTACTTCATCGACATTCATAGTTCGTTTTAGTTTTTTTTTAATTTTTTATTGTACTGTAGCAAATTTCAGTAACCCCATGATTTCATTTTATTCTTAATTGTTGCCATGAACTTAAAAACAATAACATTTTTAAATAACGAATGAAGAGACCTTTCAAACGGTTTTTTACGAGCCTATACTTCCCATTTAAAAAATTGAGGGTTGTACCTGTTATTCGAAGGGGTTGAAGGTAGGAATCGCATTTTCACGTTCAAGAATGTCAATTTAAAACTTTGGGATTTCTTATAAATATGTACACTAACCAAAATAATGAATTTATTCCGTTTGGCTTTTACTGTATAAGGGGAATTACATATATGTAGAAACAACAAACTGAGTAAAACGCGAATAAAAAGGGAATACCGTAGAGTAAGCTCCAAATTTTTGCCGACAGCTGAAGTATCGCTTGTCGCGATTTGTGAATAATTTTTTAGTTAAATTTATCAATCCTACTCACATACCAATTTTTTTCAGATTTAATACTTTCCTGAACCACCAACGCGAAAGTAAAATAGTCACCCTCAAAGATGAGGGCAGCGGGGGTAATTTGTGGAGCTACTTCACCCACTGTGCCGCCCTATGCGTTCTTCTTTCCATAGGAATTTGTAATGCTCCTCTCATCCACGATTACACTGTCGTCTACAGGGGTAGTTTGGACGATGTCACCCTAATTTGCATCATTGGGGGTATTATGCACTTATTTTTCTGGATTGTTATATGGCTGTTCTTGACAATAAAGCAGAAGTGGACGTTTAAAATTAGAGTTACGGTAAGTGAAGATTTAATTTTAAACTTACGCATAAATTTCGTGGTTACAATACAATTGTATATTATGGGGTAATTTGGAGTTTAATTAAATTCGGTAAAGTTTCGAGAACAAGCGCTACACAGATGTGGTTCTGTATAATTTTCTATGAATAATTTTGTAACCGAAATATGCAGTTCGAATGCTTTTTAAAGTAACGGTAACTTGTTATCGATTTCCATGAAAAATACTCTTATAAATTGACTAACCTATCGTGGCACTTGAAAAATGAAAGATAAAACGATATGGTCCGGCCACGCTTAGAATTATCACGGACTTGGATACAGTGGGCTGCTGTTTTCAACTATACAGAGTATTTCCAAAGTAATCTAGCTGAAATATTGTTGAGGGCGACTCATCATTCAATTTAAGGACGAAAAGTTCCTATAAACATGGTATGATAGGTTTCATCTTTAGTGAAATACAGGCTGCTTAATCATTTTATTATCTTAATAGAAACTAAACAAAAACGTAAGTAGTAGTACATTTCTGAGCAAATGTTAAAAATGTGCTTCTCCAGATAAGTTCATTCTCCGGAAAGGAAAAATGGTCCTAATAAATAATTGTCGATAATACTAATCTAAATATTGAGCAAAAGGAGTATTCGAAACGTGCTGCAGCTGTGGTACATGTGGATTTACATCAGCGCGTGTATGGTTATTATGGAAATTTATAATGCTAGGTCTTGAGAAGTTGGCTTCATCTACAAACAAAACAATGGGAGCCAAATTGGGATTCCTTGCTTTTTCGCAACACCAAGACCAATACCATCCTTAGACCAGCAATACTAAGACAAATACTAAATGAACAAGAACAAGACCAAGGTCAAGGCTATCCGAGTATTGGTCTTGGTCTTGCCTTTTAACTTTTTAAAAGTAAAAGAAAAATAAGTAACAGGTAAAATGAATAAGATCAAGACTTTGTACGCAAGACCAAGACGAAATAAGCTAGATCAAGACCAAGACTATCCGAGATATTGCTCTTTCTTTGCTCATCACTACTTTCTGATTATGTTCACACTAAAAAGTCTAACGTCACATTTCACTTATCAATAACAGTGTGACTAATTCCTGGAGTATAAGGAGAAAATCATTTTTCTATCCTTTCGTATATTCCGTTTAGTATTTTTTTTAATATAATTTTAAGGATTTTTATTTGAATTATTCTAACTACCTCTCGCAGAGCTCAGTTTGTGTTTGGAATTGTTACTGCGGCGTGTGTGTTATGGTGGGATTTATTACCGATTCAGATATACTAATTTTCCTTACTGCATTGAAGTTTGTTTTCTGTTTTTCCAAACAATTTATTCTAAGCATCTGGAAATTTGAAACGGTTTTATCGTTTGTTCTTTTGCTTCCTTATTTCGAACTACCAGGTGTTTGAAGTGGTTTTACTGTTTCATTTAATAAACAACATCAATTAAAATCGTTAGTCGTATACAAACAGGATGCAAAATATATTTTTTTCAAATAATAGTAAGCTAAATAGCAAAAATGGAAATTATCACAGAATGTACGGTACTCAAAAGCAAATCAACAAAAACATTAAAAATTAAGTAAGTATTAAGTAATTACGAAAGACTACTAAGATATTTTTCCATTTTCATAAAACTACATTGTTCTAGAAGACCCTGTGAACAATGCCTCTACCTGCTCTCTTACAGCAGCTTGGAAAGAATATGCTGAAAAAATTCTCCTCAAAAACTCTTCCTATTCCTTGCCCTATTGCTCCATAGCTTAATACTCCTTTGCACTGTTCTGGAAAACCCTTAAAATGGCGCTTCGCCCTGCTCTTTCACAGCAGCTTGGAATGAATGTGCTGAACACACTTTCTTTAAAAACTTTCTCTAGCACAAGCCTAATAGCTCTACTAAACTTTCATTGCATGATAATCCTTTGCACTGTTTTAGAAGACCCTAGAAACGTTGCTTCTATCTGCTCGACGCCATTCAACTTCCATTATTTAATACTCCTTTGCTTTGTCCTGGAAGACCATCTCTTTCACAGTAGCTTGCTAAACAAATTTTCTTACTCATGCCTGATAGTTTTGGTTATAAAATATATTCCCCAATTTTTCTATAACCCTCGATTTTTTCATTCAGTGCCTCTTTTTTATGTTTCCTGTCAATACCAAAAAAAAGTTACTGGCACTGCAAAGAACTCTATACAATTTTATCCCTATTAACCATAAAATTACCACTTCCTTTTTGTTATTTTAAATATTCTGTAAATAATGGCATGATAATGACTGCTTTTAATCTTTCTTTTCTACCTTTAATTTCTTTCTTTCTCAAAATTCCTCATGATTAATTCTCGGCAATTATTCACTTCCTATTATAATGATAAATTCCCCCGAAACCTTTATCTATTTAAATTAAGAGAAATTTCCTTTCAGTTTACAAAACTTCCTTCTCGAGAAATTAATGAGGCTCCTGCTAACTATCTCAAAAGATACATAACTGTTACTGATCCATTACTTAGATATAGTATCGATTATGAGAAAGTTTTAATTTTATTATTTAGGCCGTCACTATCACGAAAATATGCTCATTCTAAAGTGTCACATCAGGTAAATGAGAAGAATATTCTTTGTCTGCTCACAATCGGTGAAAGGGATTGCTTTTTAGTTCGTTACTTCAGAGCAGTATTGATAGTTCTAGAAGCCATGCGTCGAAAGGTTCGTTTCCAAGTGTCGGGACTTTTCATCTCATGACATTTTATTTCATGCAAAACAAAAATGTCAAGATGTCATTACATCGTGGTGTTTCGGGATCAACCGAAACATCCTCAGTTATCTTTAGGCGTTATCATGAGAGTCAAAAGCATTTGGCTGTCAAAAAAATTGCAAAAGTCACATGAAGATCAGTTTAAAAAGAATTAAGACGTTTGGCATGACAAAAATTATTAAAAAATACGATCCTGGTTAACAACAACATCTTCACAGCTGATGTAATGGTTTAGAAATGTTTCTCCGACATTACTGGAAATCTGGCAACTATACTGTTCGTGTAAGATATAAGCGTAGATTCTGCATTGCAATATTTTTCAATGAAGAAAATGCATAATATTCCACCAAGACAATGCCAAGCTCACAGTCATCAGTATAAACAACTATCTGTTTAACCAAAACGTGATACAGGCATATTTTTTCGTCAGTTTCTTCATGAATACTGCATATATATGCATAGAAAAAGCTTTTAGTACAAAAAATATCATTATGCAAAGTGAGAGAAACGGGTTCTTTCCCTTCTCCCCCGGTCTAGAAAACCACAAGATGACAGCGCAATTAATTAATAGTAATGAATTTTTAGACAGTAATTACAGTTTTAAACTATTTCAATTCCGTACTTTTAAGTTGAAATGTCTTTTATTCAACTGAAAACAAACCTACGTAAGAATAAAGTTAAAAGCTAATAGAAAGTTTTGCAAGTGAAATTTTCTGAATTAACCGTTTCCGATGAAATGAAGCATTCATCAGTAAGGCTAGTTATTCGTTGTAGTTTCGAATTTTGAAACTAAAGTAGCTAGAGTTTCTCGTTTTCATTAATAAATGAATAAAACTTCACTGTTATAGCAGTTTGTTTGTATGATCATTCAATAATTATGATGGGAGCTACGCTGGACCAACTGAGAAGTATGTTGCATTAAGTCTTATACCGACCCTTGGAAAGATCTAGACAGTCAAAGATACTTCTGGGAAAGAATGCGTAGGCCGGAGTAAGACTGCACTAAAACACTAGCTGTTGAATGGCCACGTCAAAAGGTTTATACTAGAGGAAGAAAGTTGTTGCTGAGCAAAAAGAAGCCTTCATTCTTATACTTGGAAATTTCAAGACACTACAGAATTCTGTGTGTACAACATTTGGGATAGTACTGGATGGAAGATGAAGACTGGAACTCGAAATTAATCAGTTTTTAGATGAATCAATTCATATTCATCACAAATGGTTGTTGGTCGTTTTGGTATGACAAATTGTAAGAGAGTGACAACTCCATCAGCCAGTACACAAAACCTTGGAGATTTTGAAACTGATAAACCAAACCAGATATTAGTTTCGCAGTTGGAAGTGCCAGTCGATATTTGGAAAAAACAGCTACTGCATATGTGAATGCAGTGAAACACATTATGAAATATACCAAATGTACAATGAACTAGGGAATACGTTTTGTAAGCGGAAACAATTTATTCTTATGCGGGTATAGTGATGCCGACTATGCTGGAGACACAAAAAAACACGAAGATCAGCTTATGTTTTAATGCTTGGAGGAAGTGTAATTAGCTGGGGATCAGAACGACAAAAATCCGTCGCACTATTCACAACAGAATTCGAGTATGTGGCAGCGTCACAAGCTATAAAATAACTTGTCTAGTTGAAGAATCTCTTATGTGAGCTTTGACAAATTAAATTGGATGCGCAAATTTTATTTATGGATAATCAAAGCACAATACGCCTTGTGAAGAGTCCAGAATTTCATAAAAGAACTAAGCATTTTGAAGTACGTTACCATTTTATGCGAGAGAAATTTAAAGATGAATTTTTTGAATTACGACATGTGCAAACAGATGACCAGGTAGCCGATATCATGACAAAAGCAATGTCAAAGGTGAAACTTCAACATTTTTGTGAAATAATAAATATGTATTATCAAAGTGAATGTTGACATTGACTTGTAACAAAAAGTGGGAGTATTGAATTTGGTAAATCGTTGTTTGCAGGTTTTATTTTGTATAAGTTAGTAATATTCACTAGTATTTTTGTGCCTTGCCAAAAATGCTGTTATACAATTGTCACTTTCACATTAATAATATAGTTTTATTCCCAATCGGTCAGTAATATAGATATTTCTTACCTTTAAAATGGTAGGGAAGTGACTCATTACTTACTTTCACTTCCATGCTATAGCCGGAAATAGTAATTTACGTTACAAGACCGGAAAGTAGTGTTTTTCTGGTCGAGACCTTCAATATTTTTTTTTAGGGAATATTTTAGACTTTCTACAGAACTGTTAATCATCTTCGAATGATAATTTCAAATCCATTGTTACGATTTATTAATTCAATTATAAAATATAAAAAACTATCAAAAACACTAAAAGTTCATCTTGGCCGACTCGCTGGAATTAAACTGGACAGAAGATATAAACCGACAGTCGCATCAAAACTGCGAAATGGAACGAAGTTGCTCAGTTAAGCGGATTCTGGAAAAGGGGTCGACGGAATGTCCGCTGTCCGCGACCGAAAGTTCGAGGAAACCAGGCCTTTAGTTAACTTTTATTTATATTTTGCTCCTGCAACTTTGAAAACTTTTTTCCAGCTATAAAAAACGATTTTACTGAAAAAAAAATAGAAGATGCTCATAGAGGAAAACAAAAGTCTCGTTATGTAGGTTTCTTCCTATTCCTCGTGTTTAACTTTTTGTTGTGCCTACTCACGGCTATTGTTTTTTATATTGTGTGTGAAACTTAGTGTGATATCTTGGGATAGAATGAAAAATTGGTCTGGGAACAGCATTAAAAACAGAGTGGAAAAGTTATGTGATTGATATGGGGCTTTAATAGGTTTAAAAAGTTGTTTTTCGGACTTGGATAGATGAGGAAAAGGTCAGATAATACATTTTGTGGTTAAATATTCACGTGGGACGTAGTAGAATGTATAGTTGACGTAAAACATATAGTGTGAACTTAAAGTTGTCGGCTGTTTGTTTGACTCTAAGACTAAGGCCCAATTGTACAATTGTAGCTTAGTGAAGGCTCAAGTGTGAACTCAGGTTCAGCATCAGATTGCTGTTGTACAAAGTAAGCTTACGGGTAAGCTTGATTTAAACCTCAAGCTTAGTAAAGCCTTCAAGAGGGCAGGTTGAGGCCGAGTTGTACGAAACAAAGTTCATCAGTAGATCAACTGATCTGTTAGTCACTGGTGATCTCAGTTCAAAAGAAAGCGTGTTGTTCCAACTCATATTGACTTTAGTTCAACTGCTCGGCGATGATGTGATTTTTTTCTAATGTTTGTAGTTCTATAAATAGAGAACATGTTATCCTTGGCATGTATTTTACTGAATTATGACCCTCTATGGGCTTATTCGTGGCGGTTCTGTGTTTCGTGATTCCATAAAATAACTTCTTTCTTTTTTGCTTGTCTCTGTTGTCATAAACTTGGTTAGTTATGATTATTGACATATTTATATGTCAATGATTAGGATCTATCTCTGCTTATAAACGTGTTTGCAAATTGTAAACATAGATTGGTTATAAACGTGGATTTTCTATATCATCAATTAACTCCAAAAAATCTTCATCATCAGTTAATTCTCCCAAAAAATCAATTTTATATAATATATTATATATATTAGAATGATGTCAACAAACTGAAAGATCAAGCTTGAACCACCTTTGAACCGACAAGGTATCAGCGTTCAACTGATCTTGTTTATGAACTGTCGATCAACAGTGAACGAGGTTTGTACAACTTTAAATTTGTCATTAAACCATAGTCAAAATTGAACTGTTGGTGAACTTAAAATGAACAACTGGCCCTTAATGTATGCTTAAGCACGGTACATAAATTGTAATCATGTTCCGTGGCTTAAATGTATATAAATTGTATGCAAGCATAGCGTGTACTCAATTTATTCTCAAATTAATAGTTTATCACATTTATATTTTAACTGATGATGACGATTATTTGGAACTTATTGAAATCGTACAACACCCGAGAAGTCCTAGGGTGTATAGAGATATTACATTGGAGCTGATTCCGCAAAAGGGTTCCGGCCCCCAAAAGGGTATTTCAGTCCACCTCTTCGCTAGTTCATCTGCTATTTCGTTTCCTTCTATTCCAGTGTGTCGTGGAATCCACAGTAAGGTGACTATATTGTTCTCGCCTAGTTCATTAAGTTTGCCTATGCATTCTCACACCATTTTGGAACTGATTACACAAGAACTCAGCGCTTTAATGGCTGCTAGACTATCAGACATTATGATAATCCTTTGCCTTCTATATCCTTTGTCAATATTGAACTGGGCACATTTTCTTATTGCGTGAATTTCCGCTTGAAAGATACTTGGGGTTTTTCCCAAGCTTTCAGAGTGTTTGGTTCCTGGCCCGTACACTCCTATCCCAGTTCCTTCTATTGCTTTTGAGCCGTCTGTGTACCATTGAATGGCATTCTTTCCAAGTCTGATAATGGTATTTGGATCCCATTCCTTCTTGTTGCTTAATTTCGTAACGAATTTCTTTGAAAAGTTATACTTTTTCATCATACCATCTTGTGGCATGTCCCAGGTTGTCTGATTTCTAAGAAGTGAAAAGGTGGTTTTTTTTAATGATTCTCTCTCTACTTAGTCTGTATCTTGTTCTTTCTGCAACACTCTCCACCACCATATGTAATGGTGTGAGGTTGAGAATCACTTCCATTGCTGCCGTTGGGCATGTACCCATTGCTCCTGTTATATGCAGGCTAGTCTTTGAATTTTGGAGAGGTTTTCTCTTGTCGTCAAGAGGCTAGTTCTACTACTCCACGCAATGGCTCAATAAGTGATGATTGGTCTCACTATGGCAGTGTACATCCAGCTCAGGATTTTTGGGCTACAACCCCAGTTTCTCCCTGCCAGATTCCTGCACACCATTAGAGCCATTTTTGCTTTGTATGTAATCTCCTTCTCGTGTTTGTTCCACAGGCTTTGAGGTTGAGTTTTCTTTTCTTAGTGAAGATGGTTTTGGTTAGGTTTCTCTGCCTTATGATTTCTTCAGTCAAAGTTTTGTATCGTCATTTAGCTAGGAATAAAAAAATATAATAATTCTTGGTAGAACGCTACCGAAACGTTAAAAATAAAATATTTAAAAAAAGTTGTGGCTTGATAATATTAAAAACAAAAAAATAATGAATGTACTACAAAATACTTACAGAAGAAAATTATCATATTTATTGATATTTTTGTGTATTGATATAAAATAATTTTAATGAAATTTTTATCCTGATTATCCAACCAGGATATAAGATCAATGTTATCAGTAATTCCAATTAATTCGAAGACTGAAAGTAGGCCAGGAATGAATATTGGATTATTATATTGCCTATTTCAGGCACTTGTCAAATGAATCAATCAGAAGCTTTAGTCAAGTTCGGATTAATGATAACACCAAACTTGACTCTTGATCCTGATTGGCCTGTCAAGTTCGGTGTTTTCAGATTTGTTTGTGACACTTAAACGTCAAGTATGATCCGCCGTGCACGCATTTAAAAATGAGCAGATTCGGGATAATTTCCATCGAATTAATCAATGAAAAAATGTGGGAAATAATAGCCATAAGGATATAACAACTATTGCAAGTACAAGCGAGTGTTCAAATAATCAAGCTCAATAAATATTGTATATAATAACTGTACTATTTATAATTATAGTTGAGAAATATTTAAGTACGTTATGTTAATCATGTTAATACTGGTTTATTTAAATATGTATTTCGTTCGATGTCAATGTTTCCTGTTTATTAAACTATTTCTCTAATCAAATTCTTATTTTTTTTGCTAATTTCCTTCAATTCTGCCGAATATCAGATTTTTTACCTTTCACTTTGTGAAATAAGTAGTATTATAAAATTCCATTCGTGGCTGAATTTATCTTATAATTCTGTCTTTTATTTCACAACTCAACTAAGCTGCTTGAAGAAAACACCACTAGTCCTGCGGATTCGTTTTGTTTTCAAGCGTAGATATTATTACTGAGTACTGAGTACTATTTATACTCAATCTAAGCAAATAGTTTCCTATATCAAAAAACATTATGAAAGAGCAGCCTATAGTGGGACAATTCCCCAACCAAATTTCAAAAAGTGAGAGAAGGGACAGATTTATCATGACCTATTAATAGTGTTACGCATAAAATGTTCAGAATTGACTACTTTGAACACCAAATAAAAACCGAAATATTAAAAAAAATCAGTTTGTTAAAAGACATTTCAAAGAATTCACATTGAGATGTAAATATATGCACGAAATGAAAAAGTTCAATTCTTTGCTACAGCAGCGCTCTTGAACTTAATACATGATAATAGTAGACACGCTTCTACATAGTTCCAAAAAAAATCACATTCTAGCCTCTTCAATACTCCGGAAACAATTCTCCAGCTCGTATCAACCTCCCGAAGCTCTTTAATCTGTCTCTCAAAAACCGACACCTTCATTGTCAGTGCCAAACGAGAGTTGCATTCAAAATTCTCCTTCGTTTTCCACGATTTTCCATTAAATCCTTTTGTCGAGACGCGAGTAAGAGGCCTTTTTAACTGGCAGCTTACTTTTTGCACAAGCAATTGAACTTCGCTAGGGGTAATCGACGGTGTTAATCGACAAACGAGATTACAGATTAAACGTATCAGAAATGTGAATGGAATTAAGTTACATTAAAAGCATTTCATGTCACAGTATTAATTGCAGAATCGATTTTAACTTAGACTACCAAACTCAGCGGTGAAGTGATTCCTTTATAAAATGCCTGTAAATTCGATACAATATTGTGTTTATGACATCTAACCTCGAAACTAATTTAGAGAATTGAAAATTGTTTCTGTTAGTCCTGGATTATTTTCTGTTTTTGTTTCCCTTTCGAATTTCTTGACTCCATTTTCTTATGATAATGAACACGAACAAAGCACATCGAAATTCGTGAAGTAAATCAATCTAACCACAAAAACAAAACTGTCAACTAAGAATCGCTTTACTACACGATTTTTGTTGTCACTCCGTTTGGCAATCCTACTGGCTGCGCCAATTTTAAGATCACTCGGGAAAAGTTAGTTTTTAAAAAAATTCAAATGATTAAGAACAGCGTTATAAAACAATAGATGTTTCCATTTATAAATTACAAGTAAAAAAGCTAAAAATGCCGGCTTGCGCCTGGTTTTGTTTAACGTTATCTTCAAGTGGGGGAACGCTACCGATTCTGCACCGTCGGCTATTCTGTGGGAACTCCAAGTTCATAACTTAGAATTCTTCATTCACAACTTTTGGCATGCCAAAAAATGTAGTGTCTGATAATGGAACATAATTCACCAGTGACTTTTGTCAAATAATGGAATCGAACATATACGATCTCCTTCATACCATCCACAATCTAATGGCCAAGCCAAACGTTTTGTTGGTCCATTTGAAAGAGCATTGAAGAAAATGCGAGGGCATACTACAGAAGAAATTATTACCACATTTTACAAACATACCGAACTACCCCAAACAAAACCGTCCTTGAAGGAAATTCTTCATTCGAAACGATGTTTGGTGAAAAAAACAAGAATTTCATTAGACCTACTACTTCCATCGGATAATCACAGAGGAATTAGAACAAACACGAAGATGAAGAACAATTCAACAACAAAAGAGGTGCGATAATTAGACGTTTTCAACTAGGACAAGTGGTCTATGTAAAAATGAGTCACTCAATGGATTGGACAGAAGGGGAGGTAATTGAAAACATTGGCAAAGTAATGTATAATGTATTACTTAGTCAACCTCACAAGTTAATTATAGTTCATACCAATCAATTGAAATCAAGATACGACGACAATAACGAAGAGGAAAAAGACTAGAAACAAATGTATCACTTCATATACTGCTAGATACGTTCAGTCTCATTAACACTTCCATAACTAATGGTTATGTACCACATGAAGATGGCATTGGTTCACGTCCAGATCTATCTGAAGAAACTCAGTCTCTTCAAGGTGGAAGTCAACCAGTATAGTGGGTTCGGTAAAATTCCCGGTTAGGGATAGAGTGCTCCCGACGTCGCAGAAATAGATCGACGTTTAATAACCGAATAAAAGTTTCTGTTCACCCGAAATTTAGATCTAGATGTCAACTCGATTTATTTCAGCATGGGGTACCCGACACATAATTCAATAACTGTCAGAAAATCTCATATATTGTTTGTGTTTAACGAATATTTATTACGACGTTTCAAAAGTTTGCTAATGCTTGATTTCAAAGCAACAAGTTGGTGTTTATTGAAAGTAAAGTTGTAAATTAATAATCAATATTATAAAGTGACTTTCAAGGTTATACTGTACGAGACAAAAGTTTTGAGAGGAAATTTTCCTAAAACTCTTTTTGTAAAAATATATTTGATTATGTAGGTATCGAAGAAGATTAATCTAAAATGCACTTCTAGAAATCATAAGACTTGCATCTTTTCACATTTTTTTAATCACTTTGAAATTCTTACCCTTCGGGTTGGGCACTTTTTGTTATTCCTACCAACTGGAATATTTGTGTACCAGTTTTTATTTTAATTTCATGATTATGACATTTACAGTGATTTTACTACGCAACGAACCAAAACAGTGCTATTTTCAGCGGCGGCCTCGAATTGCGGACCGATTACCTGATTCCAATAATTCCGTACTCGAACTGCGGACCAATCCAAGAAGACCCCTCTTTTAAAAACCATGAATTGCGGACTAAGCTTAAGTTTATACAACTAGGGTAAAGGTAAGGTGTAAAAATTAGGGAATAGTAAACCATTATCATTTCAATATTTTTTTATTTTGAATAAGAAAATTATAGTTTTTAAAGAAATACATTTTGCTTATAATATGTTTATTAATCAACTAAAATACTATAGTCTATACAATATATGGGATATAGGAAATGTATAAATATGTTGATGTAGGTACTAATAAATCCAAGATTTATTTATTATTTACTTTATACATATAGGACAAACATTTCACGTAATTATATCTAGTAATTTCTTTATGTTCATATTGAAAAATATTTTTATTTTTATTTATTTTTATTTTTATTTTTATTTTCTTATTGTTTTTTTCAAAAATTGACTAAAAATACGAAGAATTTTTCGATTCGGATTAGGGTAGGGGGTAAGGTAGGGTGGTTTTAGTTAGGTTATTATTGAAAATTATTATAATAATCTGTCAATTACACAATTCAATTTTTCGATTCGGATAAGGGTAGGGGGTTAGGTAGGGTGGTTTTAGTTAGGTTATTATTGAAAATTATTATAATAATCTGTCAATTACACAATTCAATTTTTCGATTAGGGAAAATGTATCTATGCATTCGTGATAAATATCATTATTAAAATATTTTTACTTTCCAAAACACAAACGTTTTAGTTTAGGACTACACTTGGCAACGTTGGTAAGAGCTACATTTAAACGCTCCTGATTTCAGGTGGCCCTTTCGACTTGGTCCGCAATTCATGGGTCATTAAAAACACATGACAAATTTTAAAAATCATTTATGGTTTTTGGTCCGCAGTTCATGTACGCCCATTTTCAGTACTAATAATCCAAGGACATACGAAAAAATTTCAGAAAAATATTAGATTTCCAAGGCGCATTTATTAATGTTTGAGGGTTTTTCGGATAAAAATTAAAGAAAGGAATACAGAGCAGAAACAATTGATTTGAAAGTACAATTAACAAAAGAACAATTAGAATAGTTTTACCAATGCATTTATCAACTAACCATCAAAATGATTAAATTTATATCTCCTACTTTCCATCATTTTTGAAAACAGTAATCCTCCAAGCATTTCTCAGTTTACTTTCGTAATTAATTGGTAGCATCTTTCACTACCCTAGAAAATGGAACAGACTTACAGGTTTATTTATGTTTAAATATCAGTTTAATTTCAGTCAGTAGTACTCCACGTTTTCGTCATCCTATTGTCTAATAAATAAAGTAAAGTTATACCTTTGTTAATGGGTCTTGTCTAATAAATATAATAGGCTAGAAATATTAAATAATATACCTAATACATATTTCTTCCAATGGACAAATTATCAGCTTCTGAGGAATAATCTGGCAGGACAAACGTTGCAGAGGTTGTTTTTTACTAAAAATTTGCGCATTCTGTTAACATTCTAAAACCACCTTGGCAAGTTTTGCTAAATACAGGGCTATCATTATAGAGAACCATCGTTATTTGATTTAATACTAAAAAAGTCAGTTTGCGTTTGTTACAAATGATACAAACTTTTGAATTGATCAATGATAACTTTCATATTATAATATTTTTTTTCTAAAAGCTTACTTGTTAGGTTCCACATGGTTTTGGCGTAGCTTCTTTCAACTCTGCACCATCCTTTGTTTTCATGTTCGTAGCCTTATTCTTTAAAGTATATGCCAATTCTACCATCCCCCGAATTCCATCTTATTGATACGTTCTAAGATTGCTTTAGATGCAAATTTTTTACGGTGAACACATTTTTTGGTATATTTGATTCCATAATTCCATTAATATTTTCTTCAATATCACAACCAAATCATGACATTTCGAAATATTAAATATTTGAAGAGTCAAAATCGAAATAAACCAAAATGTATCAATAGCAGCGTGATAGAGTTAAAAGAGCCCATGAGGTAAATAATATGTTTCCAGTACAATGTTGCTCTGATTAATTGTGTTCAATCAAATGAATTCAAATTAACTAATTTCCTACCTGATCGGAAATTTTCAGCTCAATCACGACCGAGGACTGATTTTCAGTGAAAAGCGCATTGTAGTATTACGTTAAATATGTAAAGTCAATAGAAAAACTGCTATTTTGTTCCAGATTGGAAGAGCTACAGTAAGAGAATCACGATCTCTCCGGCTAGTTCACGACGTACATTTAAACAGTCACCGCGAAGATGCTTCACAACAATCACTTTTGGTTATTGGTAACGGTAGAACATACAGTGTGACCGATACTTCGCCAAAAAGAGCTATTATGGGGGTGATACAAAAAGCAGCACTGATCAAAAAATCTAAAAGCAACGGGTCCATAACTACTAACGAGGATGCTGAAGAACAGGTACGTTCTAGATAATATGTTATGGTACTTTGTTTTTAATCTAAGAGGAGTGATCTGAATTCTAGTTGGCATTTCTGCAGCTCAATGATTGGTCAAATTACGTTTCACATTGCACTTTTTATACAACTTCAACGACATTTATTATTAATTATCGTACTCATCTAGGATAGTTTATTTTTTGAATTTATCTGTTGTCATGCTTCAAGTCGTTCGTCGTTGTCATTTCAAATTTCCATTTAAAATCATTTATTTGTTTTGATATTACTTGTTACTTTATTCTTTTTGGTCTTCCTGAAGTACGTATCACACGATTCATTTTCATAGGAGAATTGAAAAAATCGATTTTTTTTTATTCTTATTTGTGGCTGTTCGAGCATAATTTCCATTTGACATTTTCTTTTATTTTGTTCTTCGGACAAAAAGTTTTTTTAGATAATCTTTTCCTTCAAAAAATATTTAAAATTAAAAAATTATAATCAAGTTCACTCACTAGAGCCATTTTTGCTTTGTATATAATCCCCTTTTCGTGTTTGTTCCACTGGAGTTTACTGTCTAGAGCCAAACCAAGATACTTGACTTCTTGTCTCCATTCAACCTCGCTCCCATCAAGTTTAATGGTTTTGAGGTTCAGTTTTCTTTTCTTTGTGAAGGCCATTAAGATGGTTTTGGTGGGGTTGATGTCAAGTCCCACTTGCCTACACCAGCTATCTGTATAGTTCAGACCCTTTTCGACAATGTCACAAAGGGTGTTTTCGAATTTTCCCTTGGCTGTTTTATGACAATATCATGGGCATATCCTTGGCAGGATATTCCGAGGTCAGTCAAACCTCACAGTTCATTCGTCAACCGTCAGGCTACACATTAATGGAGATGGTACTCCTCCCTGTGGACATCCTTCGGCTTTACAGATGGAGACGATGTCTTTGCTCGTCTCTGCTACTCTAGTGGTGAGCAGTTCCGACATCCATTTAGATGTTGTACTTCTACACCTTTTCTATTTAATGCTCTTTTGACTGTCTCATAGGGAGTATTGTCAAAAGCGCCTTCTATATCTAAAAATGCGCATACTACAGTTTCTTGGTTTTCCAGAGCACCTCGGATATAATCCGTCAGTTGCACCAGTGCAGTCTCCGTAGATCTGCCTGCCCGGTAAACATGCTGATACAGGTGGAGAGGAAGGCTCTCCAAGATTTCCGTTCCAATATAATTGTTAATAGCTTTTTCCATCGTTTTGAGTACAAACGATGTTAGACTAATTGGCCTGAAGAATTTTAGGTTTGTTGTGTCCCTTTTTCCAGCTTTTGGAATGAAGTTTACTATTGTTCTTCCCCATGCTTCTGGTATATAACCCAGTTTTAGCTGCTTCGACTAATTCTAACCAAAGATGGTAGAATTTCGTCTTGTCCTTGCTGGAGCTATGCTGGGAAAATCCCATCTGCTCCCGGTGTCTTAAAAGGTGAAAAGGTGTTCATAGCCCATTTCAACCTATCGTTACTGCAAATGTGCTTAGCCATTGTAGTGCTTTCTCTTGAAGGCCTGTTATGACCTTCCTATTTGGGGTACTCCCACGAAAATGAGTTTCTAGTAAGGGGCGCACCCTTTCCTCCTTATCTTCGGTATATTCACCGTCTAATTTTTGCCTAATTTTTGCGATGACTTTCTCTAAAGTCTTGCCGCAGCAGGTATTGTGTTTATATCTTCACAGAATTTTCTAAAGCTATTTCTTTTTGCTTTTCTAATTTCCTTGTAGTAGGTGTACATGGTGATCGCAAACGTACCAATGACGAAGCAGCTCATATTTTTCTCTATTTAAATCCTGAATGCTCTCTTATAAGTAGATCTACAGTGACGAGATTAATAAACAAATTTAATAAAACTGGTACTGTAAAGAATATTCCAAGGCCTGGTAAACCGAAAAGTGTAACTGATAAAAATGAAACTTAAGATGTTCAAGTAAACCATAAAACAAGTGTATGGGCAAGAAATCACAGTATTTATAAAATATCTGTTACATCTAGTTCTCTCTAAAATTACAATTTCAATATTCTTGTCAAATTTCGAATATAATTATCAAGTATAGTGATACCTTGCTATAATTTTTGGAAAGATGAAAAAATAAGCTTTTTCGTCGACTCGACCTATAGTGACATTTCAAAAAATTCAAGATGCCAGCCGCACGCTAGGCGCTTTCGGAATACTCTCTCAATCTAGTAACTTTTATTGGTATAATTATTCAGGTTCATCAAAACGCTCCTCCTAGTTCAAAAACAAGGTATAGAAATGAGGAATATTCAGTGTTGTTTTATTTATTGTGTGTTTTCTTTTAGATCTATTGGCTTCGACCGGCCATTGCACCGTCACAAAATACGCCAGATGGGTCGAAATATTTTTGCTGGTTCAAGAAGAAACCTAAACAAAAAGTTACTTTCGATGAAACTATCAGTACGGCGGCTAATCGGTAAAAAGGTTTTTTTTATTTATTGTTGAACCTTTCTGTGCTCGTAATGTATATAGTATTATTTTAAAAAAGTGTTGAGTTGCAAGACATATTTGTGGTTAAATGTGACTGATAATTGATATAGATCCATACAAAATGCGAAGCCGGAGCGGGTCCCCAGGAGTGGCACTCTGTAATTTAGAAACAGAAAAGAATATCTTTATCGCTATATTCCTTAGTACCTTCTATATAGTTACATCTCTTCGTAGACGGAAATGGTTTGGCAAACCTCGCGTCATTGATTCGTAAGAAATATTTGTATGTATCCCACATTCCAAAAACTTTTAAACTTAATTAGGAAAAAAGAAAAAATTACGAAAGGACGGACAGGACAATTCAATCTTAACCAAAAATATAAAATAAATTTCAAACTAAAAATTACTTCACTGTTTGGAATTTACATTTTGTTACTGAAAATATCACATATAAAAGACATTATACGTCCATGAGTCTTCAAATTGTCTTTTTTCATTACCAAATACTGAAATAACTGAATAACTTGACACATAACCTAAAACTGTCATAAATTAAAAGCGTTTACATAAATGTTCTCAATACTTTCCACATAAATAAATGGTCACGTTCATCCCAACAAAGTTGGTCAGGTAGCGATTTTTACAGTGGTCCATCGTTTCTCAATTCTGCTGAAAGTGCTAATCTTAATATAACAGCATAACCTAATTCGATTCTCTATCGTATACTTACAGAATGCCACTCCAGTTTATAACAAATCAATTGAAACAAAAACTCTATGGATGAAGAAACTCAATTTTCTTTTACAATATCCCGGGGATATTCAGTTCATTCAATATCTTAACGGTCTTAACTTTTTTTATTAAAAACTTCATATTGAAGCTGGGTAAAGTTCAACTTGGCTCCAATAACAAGATCAGAAACTGACTACGAATTAGACCAACCTCTCTGTCTTCTCTATCCGCAGGATAGTTTACATGCTAGTTAAACGTGTACTACAACATCATTATTAATTGACTACCTTCAGTCGTAACTTGTTGTAAAATTATGTGTTTAAAGCTGCAAAGCTATACTATGCAGAGTGTTCATAACCAACAACGTGGGCGATAATAGAGGGAATAATAGTATATTATTAAACGAGCAATTTATGATAGCCATTATTCACGCAGGGTGACGTTGCGTCATAATCATGTCATTCTTGTCAATTTTATGTTGTCTTTATAGTATGACACAATATTTCTTGCAATTTCTAATTATATATTGTATTGATTGCTTTTTTGTGTATAGTTAATTTGTAGATTAGATTTTGTTTCTTTTGGCATGTCTGTGTTTCTTTTGGTAGAACAATGTTTTTTGTGTGGCACTATCTGAATCGTAGATTGTTATAGATCTTGAAATACTTATTACAGTTTTTAAAGCGCCATATATGAGTTATACTGTTTTCAGTTTACATGCTCGGAAATCACTCTCTCTGAGATTCTTTATGTCATACACATAAAAAAAATAATACTAATTCCACTGCGAGCAATCTCAATGTCTCTTCGATTTTATAATCGAGCATACCTCATCGAATGGCTGGAGGTGGCAAACCTAACCTTATTGATTTTCCGACTACTTTTCAGAGGATCATTTAAATATCGAAGATTTGTTATTTGAAATAGGTGATGGGGCATTAAATATGGACGCAATACCGAAGAACTTGTTTTGTCAATCCCGATAAAACATGTTTTTGATTTTGACACCACGTGATGGTTATATTTTCAGGAGTGCTCTCTCAATATTCTCAGATTTGTTGAGATCGATCGTTTTATATGTTAAAGCAGTAAAAATGTAAAACAGAACACTCGACTCCAAGATAGGGAAGATCTTTAGTTTAAACATAACAAGGGAAAATCTCGCAGCTCGCTTTCATATGCTTTTAGAGCAATGAATCGAAACCGCTATTAGACTACGCATAGTTGACTTATAGCTCACCAGAGTAACTTCTCACTAATTATATAAGTCTTCCGTGTGAAGTCTGTAGTCTTCAGAGAGAAACAAACCAACTTGTCTTGTTCATTTTAGCTATCTTCATCGTCGTATTCTGTACAAACCCCTTCTCATCAACCCAGCTTTATCGTCGTCATTTCTGCTTATTTACAAGTTTTTTATTGATGAAGCAAACAGTAATCCTTGTCCCAGGAAACTTCCTATCACTATCATAACGTTGGATAAGTTTTCTTAAAAAAATTCACATCGCAATATGGTTGAAAGTAGAACAGACGCTATTTATTTATTTTTTTGTTGCCAAATTTGAGTCGTATAACTTCTCTCATGCAGAAGCTTTTAGTAAAATTTTTACAAATAGCGCTTCCTGATGGGCCCCCTAATCATATCTCGAAATTCCAGCAAAAGATACTATCATAGAATCTCCGTGGCCTCCAATTGCTCTGTCTATGACGTTTCGTTAGAAGCAGTAAAATCTACAGCATCTTTTTGTTAAGTCAAAATATATCTTTAAATATGTTGTGTAGTGTTCAGGTAGTAATTTATATGAATTGGTGAATTGTCTATAATACAAAGTTGTAAAAAATAGTGGAAACGACGAAAGTGTACATGATTCAAAATTAGCACTCACAACGAAAAAAAGGAAAGACCCCAGAATAATCTAGAAAAATTCAACTGATTATATTGGGTGATCATTTGAATTCCGACACATTTGATGAGCTCAAGGTCAAGAGATATACATTATGTCGCTAATGTATGGAATAAATTCATTATTTCCAAAATAAACGACTTTTGAAAGGGATCCAAAAACAGGTCAATTTTAATTTTTGAGTCGTCATCACATGATGTAGATGTAACGAACATTGCGTTACTAGTATTAACGTGGTGACGTAATCAGCAATTTTTTCAAATGCGACCTTGGTGGCCATTCGATCGTTCCTCTTCTTCCTATCCACCTATCTTGAAAAATAGCATTTAAGTAGGTTCGTACATCAAAGGCGTAATATGGGGGTGCCCCATCCTGCTGAAACCACAAATCACATATATTTGGAAATAGTTGATTTAATTGTGGTAATAGATAATCCTGAAGGAATTGAAGATATCGAAGAACGGTCCAGCTTCCTTAAAAAAAATATGGCCCTATTATTTGATTGTTTATAATTCCGGCCCAAACATTCACCTTTCCAGGATATTGTGTCCTATTCTCCTGCATCCAATGGGGATTTTCACTTGCCCAGTATCGATACGCCTGGCGGTTTACATGGCCGTTGATCATAAAAGTTGCTTCATCTGAAAAAAGTATATTTTTTATTAAATTACGATTTCTGCTACATCGTTCCATAATTGTTTTACAGATTTCGATTCTCCTATCAAAGTCATCTTCTAACAGCTCTTGGAACAAATGTACCTTATACGCATACCACTTCTCCTTTTTGAGCACTCTAACAACAGTAGTACAGTGTAAATTATTATCCAGCGCAACTTGTCACGAGCTGGTGTGGGAAGTTTCATGAAACTCAAGGAAAACGTCAACTTTTTTGTCTTCGGAAATTGACTTTCTACCACTTTTGGGGAGATCTTTAACATGGCCCGTTTCTCGAAACTTTTTCTCGATTTTACTAATTGTTGATTGAGAAATGGGTTCATGGTTGAGGTATTTAGCATTAAATAAATTGCCAACTTCTTTCTGTGTCCTTACTCTATCTCCATAGCCAATCATCATTAATATTTCGATTCGTTCAGTTTAAGTAAGTTTCATTACTAAATTATGCTAATTTAAAGATTTTAACTATTGAACACTTGACTGATACACATCAATTAGAATTTAGTACTATTATCAGTAACATATCTAAAAACAGAAATATTTTTTGGGTACACTACGATGTTTTATTTCCAGTGGCGGTCCTTACAATAACTTAGCTGACATAATTTTGGCGCCTCTAAACTAGGAAAGTAAAAATATAGGTACATGTAAAATAAAAAGCGTTTTGCAAAAAATATATGTATTTTTGAAAATGAAAAAATCGATTTTCTACAGATGGATTTTACGACACTTAATACTTTTTGATTTTTGTATGATATCTTCAAAATTCCTTTCCCGTAGTGCCTCTGATTTCATACATATTGAGAGGTCAGCAGTTTTATCGTCTGTTAAAGAATTTCTTAAGTAATTTTTTACTCGTTTTCTCACATTTCACCCGTACAGTTCGTCACTGGTAAACACATTCTTAAAGTAATGTCCATTTTGGGAAACGTATAAATTAAATTTTTGCTGCGGAGTGTTTACAACCATGACATAGTTTTTGATGTTCTTTTCTCAGAATCAGGTTAGTCCAAAGTTTGAAAAAAATATTTGAATTGTATACATTCATTTTCAAAATTACTATTCAAATCTTTAGTATAAATTCCTCGAAGATGCCTGCACTTTCCTTTTATTATTATTGTCTTTAGTGTTTTCAAAGTTTGTAAGAAAAACAAAAACACCCACTGATTTCATCGTACGAATAATGTACAATACTGTCTACAACCACGTAGAACATATTTACTTCCATATCTGTCCTACCATCAAAAGTAGTTTCTCCAACAACACTTCTGGCAAACAGTTTCTTTTTTTCTTCCTTATAATTACTACATCTTGTTAAAAATTTACCGCTTTCTTCGTAGTTGTTTAAGTTTGACTCATTTCCATAAAACAGTTAATTAATGATTTAGAGAATTGAACGGCTGTCCCTATATCCATACTTTGCTTTTGCAGAGACTGACCTGTTTTGTTGAATTGAATCAAAATATCTCTCCAAAAAGTCTCCAAGCAACATTTTCTGAAATATACCTTTTCCTCGGCTTTTGTTTTAGGTGATCACAATAAAATTCAAACCTTCTTTAAAAGCATCGAAACTGTCATAAAGAGCGACGCAAGCATCGACTCTAGTTGACCATCTAGTAGCTGAAAGTTTTTTAGGCACATGTAGTTCTGACCCACTCACAGTTTTGTTACGTGTTAAACACTTTTTCATTATTTCCCACCTATAGGTTTTGTTTAGAATTGGTACCTTACAACACATATCCAAGTAATATATACCTACTCTAATTCTTCGATCTCCACAAAAAAAATACAGCAAATATTATTATGATTTGCACGAATTGTGAGTCGTCAGTCAGCGCCTTTTTCTTTCACGGCGCCCTAGGTTATAGCCTAGTCAGCCTATTGGATAATATGGCACTGAGAAGACCTTTCCAATGAAGTGTCTTGCATTTAAAAAAATTACCGATTACGTCACCACGTTAATACTGGTGACGCAATGTTCGTTACATCTACATCATGTGATGACGATTCAAAAATTAAAATTGACCTGTTTTTGTATTTTTTTCAAAAGTCGTTTATTTTGGAAATAATGAATTGATTCCATACATTATCGACATAATATATTTATATTGTGGCAGTATACTTTAGTGATTTGTAAGTTCCAGTAAGATGGAGTGATATCATGATGTTATTATGATCAACCAAAATACCTGGTGATCATATGATGTCTATTTAATTCAGCTTGTTTCAACCCTAATACTTATAACCGTTGAGTGAAAACTTCTATTTTTCACTCAACGTTATAACTTACATGGCGACCGTGGCAACATTTATATTGGCATGTAGAATAATAAACTGCACAGAAACTATACCTAAGCATTCGATACTACTCAAACCTTTATTATTTTTTCGCATGGTACGTCGCGAATACATATAATTTATCTATAATTGGAACATAATGCCAGTTTGACCCACAGAACTTATATTTACCTTTGCATTAGTTACAATTCCGTGCTAAACGAATTCCATTTGTGATTATCCTTCCACCATTAGATTAGAATGATAAACAAAGTGAATGTGTTCAAATATGTTCGATTTTAATACGTCTATTCAATTTTTCATGCACTCAAGTCAGCGTTCGATACACATTTTCTACAACAGGCCTGTTTAACTGCATGTCTGTATCCTGACAGCGAAAAATATTTAGTTTTCAACCGTATTTTACAGTTTTCTGAACACATTGATCAATATGGTCCTCCCGTCATGTAATTGTTTGATGCGACACTTAGAATGTTTCGGCCATTTTTGTTTCATTTAATTGTGTTGTCATTTTAATAGGCACTCTATCACTAAAAGGTGACTTGCTTTGACAATTTCCTGCTATCACTGTCAGATTTGAAAAAAAATGTTGTTTATTGCTATAGTTTTTTCTTATCACTGACCACTGGTCATATTGTGCTGGAAAGCATATTTACAACTGAACAATAGTTATAGACTTTAATTCAAAATTATTTCTTGAAGGTATCTAAATTGCCATCGGTTTGGAGTGTTTATAAGTGTGGAATGCGGTGAGGAAGAGATAAGGTTCGATTTCCGGTTGCTTTAACGAAGCGAGGTGAATAATTAATTGATCTCTCTGATCAACGCCGCGATGCTTGGATTAGTGCTTTTAAACGGGGCCCCTCAGTAAATCACAACTTTAAACTTGGCGTGTGTGTTCTAAGATTAGTAAGTGTAATACCTATATCAGTCAATTTTAGTTCATAAAGCACAAACAAACAAGGTTCCCTCCAGCAGAATATGGCCGACCTGTCAAAGTAATGTCTTCTGGAATGGTCTATACCTCAGATTAATACATTAAAAATATACATTTGTTTACATTTAAAAGTGAGCCCAACATTACATCACATTCTAAGGTAACTTGCCGACCTTTTGCCAGATGTCTTACTTTTCATTTGAACTGCGACAACTGAATTGTAGGACATGATAGAAACGTACAAAATAAAAATATACTTCTAGGAAACACACAGTTTCTCCCCACTCCTTGAAAGTCATTGATGAAAACATATGTATGGCGATTGATTGTTATCCGTCTCTTCGGATAGTTTAACGAATGACTTGCGGACTCTATTTGTAGTATTACTCTAAGGTCTATACTCCGTAATGATAGTCTTTCTCGACTCTATTATATGTTGCTTAAACATTTTCTCGTGTAACGAAGTGTAATGTCATTTTCTATTATAATATTTGGGAACCAATAGTACTTGCATACAAACATTATTGTTTGTGATTAAGTAGTCATTATAAATTCGACGTTTGTTCGTTATTTTTCACATATTTCACCAAGTATTTCACTTAAAAGAGATTTAGAATTTGTCCATACCACACACTAGAACAGTTATTAACTAACTCTGTCCGCCCCGCTTGACTCAACCTTATTATATGTGCGCGTGGTTTCTCGAGTATTCGAAGGCGATCCAACGACCCAATGGTTTATCATTTTTCCCAATAAATATATATTCTTATGACATATTATGTACCAGAATATTACATGGAGGGGTTTTGGATTATTAAAAAATATCCAGAGTGAATTTTATGCGACGACTTTATATAGATATAATATAAAAACCTTATTTCACCCAAAGGTGTTACGGTTGATTGTTTAATTCTCAGATTAATACATTAAAAAGATACGTTTGTTTACATTTAAAAGTGAACCCAACATTACATCACATTCTAAGGTAACTCGCCGAGCATTTACCAGATGTCTTACTTTTACTTTGAATTGCGACAACCGATGAATTATACACGATAGAAACATACAAAATAAAAATGTACTTTCAAGAAATTACATAAAAATGACTTTAAAATAATTATCCTAAGTAGATTATGTAATAAAAATATGTTTTTGTTATAAAGTTTTGAGGTTTTAAACGAAACAAATGCGTGTTAATAAAATTGTCTGTCTGAAATATGGCAACACCGAGAAAAGGGCGGAAATCATTTTACTATCAATTTTACCACGAATTTTCAACGTTGCTAATTTATTGAAGCTCTTGTTTTTCAACTGATATTTGTGTGTGTGCGTACAGATATAATTAAAAACAATATTTTTTGTGAAAATCATGGTTCGTCAGTGCCAAATTTGCAAAAAAAACAGTTGGAATTTTTCGAACCTCCCTTTTTACATGTAAGTAAATAGTTCTATTGGCCAGTGGCACTGTCCGACTAGTCCGACAGTTTCTCGCCACTTCTTGAAAGTCATTGATGAAAAGATATGTATGGCGATAGAATGTCTAGTATTACTCTAAAGTTTAATTATTGTAAATAAAATTAGTCCATTGTTGTTCTTTGCTTTATTTCTTCACGACTGATTTGGATTGATTTTGCTCTCCAAGTGCTCTTGGCTTGTCTAATGTTGTTCATTCTTGCCAAATGAACAAACCATCTCAGTTAGACGACGATTTTATGAAAAAATTAATAAAACACGTCACTGACTAAACTTCTCCCTACAATTATATGAAAAAAAAATTCAACTCCATTCTTCTGGTTTCACCCTAGGTCGTTAAAGGTTAGTTCTATATCAATTTTATTTCAAAAGTTCAAGTTTGACAATGCAAGCAACCCTTTTTTGCTTCAACTCTGAAGAAAAGAGGAAATTAAAACATCACATCACAGATAGTGTTTCTAGATATGCTCCAGTAGAGTTTTCACAATATATCAGTGAAACGCATTTATGCCAAAAAAAGTATAGAATATTATTTTGTAATAATATGCTTTGTATATACGTTACGATAAGTTAAGTGTATTTATTTTTAGTCTTTAGGTTTGTAAAGTTAATTAGTTAATATAAGAAAGTTTTTGAATTGTTTAGTTTTATTTATATTCACTTTTAGCCGTATTTTTTAGTCTTAAGCTACTACACTGTCAAAAATTAGGGATTTTGTTCTGTTTTTCTTTAATTTTATTGGAAAAAAAAAAACTTATGGAAAAATAGCAATTCCAATTATTCAGGGTGTCCCAGGACTTCGTACCAAAAACTTGGGAGATGATATATATACTAAACATAATTATTATAGTACTTCATATAAAATTACGCCCTTCATTAACGAGCTGTAGGGCTCTAAAGTTGGGAATTAAAAAGGGTTGAAAATCAGTAAAACTTCAAAATTGTACGAACATAATAATTGCATACTTTTTGGCGTCATAAACATGTCTACACTTGTGAACTCAGGTACGGAATAAGTGCAATGAAATAATATAAAATAATAATATTGCACTTCTTGTCTGTTTTTTATAAAAAATATCTTTTGTTTTGCTAAAAACCTTTCATAATTTTATAATTTAAAAACATAAATTACATTATAATTTCCTCTAGAGTCCCTAGAAGCTTCACAACGTTTCGGTGGACGCTTGGTGAATTATTACCGATTAATTATTTTACATTAATAGAGTAGACCAATAGTTTGTAAACGGCCAATTATCTCGTAAATTGCTGGTTTAAATTTTACAAAATTTAGAATAGGCCTATTTTGGTATACGGAGATTATAGATTTGACATAACAATATTGCCCAATTGCCCCAATAAAAATAATCTTTAGGAACATGCTTCTCAGTGTAGGTATTATTTTATTTCTCAGTAGCATGATGACTGTTTAAGAACGAAGCAAATACTCCAACCCAGCTCAATATGTGCTATGGTAGCCACAATGAAATAAGTGATTTGTGGAAGTTGAAGAAAGTCCAGGTCCGTATTTAAAAAAAAAATGATAAGTTGATAAAGAATCTGGGAATCCGAAATGTCAGATGGATATGTGATGACATGTTGCTAAAGACAATAAAAAGGATAATATGGAAGCGTCAACTGTTTTTTGATATCTTTTTAAATAGCTCTACAAAAAAATAAAACCAAAGTTCAAGAAACCACTTGTTTTCAATTATCTCAATAACAAAAAAAACATTTGAAATCTGATTGCGTTTTATTATTGCTCCATTAAATTCGTAACTTTGCCAAAATTTAACCATTTCTCTATCTCTAACCTTTTTTGAGATCCGAATGATACGCCTAGAATTTGTGACACACTGTGCAAGTTCAGTACAGAATTCTGCAGCGTTATCTGCAAGTGAGGTCTCCATTGTACAGTTCGTCATCCTTTTCATTGCCCTCTACAATTACAATTTAATGACACTTTACCCAGTTCAGCTTGACAGAGAAAGTCTTAAAAACTTTTTATTAATTTTTTATTAATGTTTGAAGATCATAAATTGAAACAAAAATCATATAATGTGATACCCTAAAAGATGAGTCTGAGAAAACCCATTAGTTAGTTATAATTTATTATCGAGGAAGTCTCCAAAGATTTCTATTCAATTCTTCCATTAAAAGAACATTATCATTTCGACATAAATTTTTTGTATAAAATACCATTTTATACCTCCAATGTTTTTCAAGGGTTGATTAGGATTGTTATCGATTATTCGATGCGAAAACATAATGGTTCACATTAAGCTGTGTTTCAAGATTTCATAAAAATGTAGGATCGAGTCCTTCGTACAGTTCCATATTACCATTTCATTGAAATAACACCTGACAACGCTAAATTTTCAACTGATCTACAAACCACGTAGTTTACTTATTTTAACTAATAATACTCATTATATTTTTACGGAAATAGAGGTAAAAGTTCCATAAGCAATTTATTGACATCAAAGATAAAATTTTTATATTTAATGAGCTTAATTTAAATTTTAACTACACATTAACATTATATGTGAATGTCATGAAACGTAATTATACATTAAAGGAATTTATTAATCTCGGCGAATGTGAGCGCTTTTAGTTCCAAGCTATAATTTTATTCATCAGTTTGCTAGTAAAAATGATAACAATTTATGGCCGTACTTAAGCTTACATTAAACCTGCCCTCTTGAAGGTTTTACCAAGCTCAAGGTTTGAATCAAGCTCAACCGTAAGCTTACTTTGTACAACAGCAATCTGACGCAGAACCTGAGTTCACACTTCATTAAGCTACATTATTTGTACAACCGGGCCTAAGAGTCCATAAGACCGTGGTCTATAATACCCAAAAATCTTCGTGATTAAGTGCTTCCAGCTCGACTACGTTCAGGCCACTCTTTGCTAACACACAGTCATCTTCACAGCAACGATCCTGAACCAAAGTGTGTCAATTGCAAAGTAACGCCAATCGTTCAGTACCTTCTCATTCAGTGTCCACAAAAAGATACCAGTGATTAAATGACAGTTTATGAAATGGCGCTCATCCCTAGTAGCAGTTAACTTCACACCCATGGAGGCTATCTCCATGTTCACACCACTACGATTCAAGATACACATAAGTTTGACGTTGTTACTAAACTCGTTCAATTAAAAAACGTAATCACTAAGTTGATTATAATCAATAATCGTTATAAACATGGGACAATTTCTGTTTCGAAACAATATTTTCTCGTCTAAACTCTGAATCCAAGGGAAACCCTTTGCGTGAATAGTTTAGATCCCAGAGCGACTAAAATTTCGTGACGTCTGTCTCAAATAATTCTCCTGAATTATGCTTGAGTTAATTGCAGACGAGATATTGTCGTTCGAGTAGAATTTTAACAAGACACTACTGAAATTATCTCGGGCGTAATTATATTTGTAACAAAGAAAGTAGAAATATGGATACATAAGAATATCTATATAGTCAGTAGAGGAAGAAAGATTAACAAGACATTAAAAATTAATAATATTGAAATGCAAATTTATTAATGGCCGTATCCACCGATTATAGAACTAAACTGGTTTAAATAGTTAAAAGTTTAGTTAAACCTGAAACAAGTTTGACAACGTCATAAATTTTAGTAAAAAACGTTCTTTGGTGACAATTTGCGTTTTCAGTACTCTTGTTTACAGTTACGAACGTGATAGTTATTATTTGAATTCCGAATTAGGTACATGTAGTTTGGACGTATTTCATTGATAAAACGTGCAACAGTTTAAATAATTCGAATCAACAAATTTTTCTTGACAGTCATCTCATCATAATATAATCAAGCTTTTTTGAGACATTGACATAAGTTATCCAATAAGTGTCTAAAATCACAGTTTAAAGTTAAACCTCCAGTATTGGGCATTTAAGTTTAAACTGGTTAAACTCAATAAAATCTATGGTGTTATAATGCTTGAACGTCAAGGAGGTTGCGTTAATGGCCATGGTACGATTGCGCACGGCTGGTGTAAACCCCGAAGTAGGAGTGGGCCAATTGAGGTTGAGCCTGTGGCAGGAAGCGCTCACTGCGCTACCTCTGCTGCAGGCAACCAATGATGCAATTGAACCCAGGTTTTTGTTTAACAAACCCTACAAAATTCAAATAAAACAGAACACAGAGCCAGGTGCTGCAAATGCAATACGCATATATACAGATGGTTCAAAAATGAAAGAAGGCTCAGGATTTGGAGTTTACTCAAGAGCACTAAGCCTAAAGATGAAGTGGGGAATGGGAAACAATACCAGCGTAGTTCAAACAGAACTGGCTGGTATCTCAATTGCCACAAAAGAACTAACCAGAAGAGGAATTTCTGGCAAAAACATAATAATCTGCACTGATAGTAGACAAGCCCTATTAGCCTTAAACAGACAACGTGTTATATCGAGGCTAGTACTAGAGTGCCACCAAGATTTAGCTGACGCCTCGGCAGATAACAATATTATCCTGAGGTGGGTTAAAGGGCACGACAGGAGTAAAGGAAATCGCATTGCTGATTCTTTAGCCAGGGAAGCCGCTGGACTAAAAATTCTAGGACCCAGTGACACCTACGGCCTAACGACTTCGACAATTGCGGAACTAGCCAAACGCTACACCCATACTCAATCCCTTAAGAGATGGGATGGAATCAAAGGATGCAGTCTTGCCAGGATCACCCTGGGCGACCCTGGGAAGCTGGAGCCGAAAAAATATTTGGCGATGACCAGGAGAAACCTACGTTTAACAGTAGGATTTCTGACTGGTCACTGTCAACTAGGGAAACACCTCCATACTATGGGGCTAGTGGACACACCTCTATGCAGGATGTGTGAACAGGAAGATGAAACTGTCAGGCATGTCTTATGCGAGTGTCCGGAGTTATCGTCAATAAGAGAGTGTGTGTTCGGTGAGTCTTGGCCTACACCTGCCGATATAAAGGAGATGTCTCCTAGTGACCTGTCCACCTTCCTGAGAAGGACAGGATGGACAATGACCTAGGAAGACAACTCCTCGGGAGGATGTACAATGGGTCACATGTGGCCTAAATGCTGTGAGCCTACACTCACCCTCCCTACTCTACAGATGCTTGAACGAGTTTAAGTTTAAACGGTGCATACGGCCATTAGAATGAGGATAAACGATTAGTTTAGATACGGTACGTCACTGACTTTTGGAGCGGATTACGCTTGAGTCTGGTAAATCTTTGTTTTGGTAAAAATAATTTGAAATTAAATATCATTTGTTTGTATAAGCTTACCTTGCATAAAATTCACCTCAACATTCGAACATACAAAAAAAGGTAGAGATGTCGAGCCTATGACTCACACCCTCGTCCGTAACCCATCAAATATATTACTGTAACCTTTCCCTTGTAGAAATATTTCCAATTTCTCCCAAATCACACTTCGTTGCATCCCCTAATATATTACACTGTCTTGAAGACCCCTATTGAAGAATTCCTTTCTCAGTAGGTATACATACTTAGATGTTTTTTACCATACTAAATATAATTTTTTTTTCAAATTTTAATTCATAATGTAGTCCTCTTACCCTACTCCATCTTGATTATTATACAGCGTGTCCACGGATGGGGTATCCTCTATAGGTGAAAAATGTTTAAATATTAGTTTTAGTGAAAAATGTCATTCTCGATAAAAAGGTTTGCTTGTTCTGAAACCCCATAAAAATAAATAAAATTCAAGTTTTTCACAACCCGTTTCATTTTATAGCCAGTTTTATGAAAACCGTATTAATTTTTGCACCAAGTAGGAACATGCAATCTCAAGTGTCTCATTAGTACTTATCTACTCTTATTTTATTATTATTATTTTGATTAAACATTTATTATTTTAATTTCAAATTTTAAAAATTGTTTATTAGAATTAAAATAAAAGGCTTTTAAGTACATAATGTGCGTTTTTTTGTGTATTTATTGAAAATATAAAGGGAGGGGGGCATGAAAAAATTATTAATAGTCTGGGGAGCCTCAACAAAACAAAGGTTGGGAAACCCTGCACTAGATTAATACATTATTTTCGAACTTAGTGCAAAAATTCATACGGTTTTCATAAAACTGGCAATAAAATGAGACGGGTTTTGAAAAACTTGAATTTTATTTCTTTTTATGGGGTTTCAGAAAAAGCAAAACTTTTTATCAAGAATGACATTTTTCACTAAAACTAATATTTAAACATTTTTCACCTATAGGATACCCCGTGGAAAATCTGTGTGTCACAATTATTATATGGAAAAGATATTGAAAACATTATTATGATACTATTTTATTATTTATTGTTTTTTATTTTAAATAATATACATGATAATGAACATATCGTTTTAAAAATTAGGTACCTACTGTTTCCAAACGCTAATTACGGAAAAAATTAAATAAAAGTGTCGCTTCTTGTTACTCTATTAATTTATTAGTTGTGGGAAACGAACATTGTTAATTGCTTTTGTTTTCAACCTTCATGTTTGAACTTGATCGAACTACGAACGTACCATTGCTATTAAAGCGCACAAAACATTCCATTGATTTCATTCTAGACATTATACAAACCAAGAAACCTCTTAATTAACAACTTACATAATGCCCCAACCTATTTTATCTGCTCTACGTCCTCACAGAAAATCTTCCCCGATATTACCTCATGTCTATTGTTTTGTAGCACAAAGAACAGTGTGAGAAGAAGCACCATTCCAGGAATGGACGAAGACGACGGTGATTACGCTACGTTAAGGGAGCTACCCCTGCCGCCGCCCAATCTCTCCCAGAGAATATCCAACAGCGATGACACCGCCAGTGAGGAGGGAAAGGTGAGTTTCCGGAATTTATTGTATCGAAATTTGACACTCCGGTTATGAATATAGGCGTAGCCTGAAAATTTTACAACGGGAAAATCAATTTCTGGAATAACTTCGTCTATCTCGCTTGTATTAACAAATTGTTTTTGAGATACAGCGTTTTCCAACAAGTCCTAGCTCATTTCAATAATTGATATCTCTATTTGCTTAGCTTTGACGCTTTAACAGAACTAACTCGACCTGCTTTCTGCTTTAGCTTTTGGCTTGTGTTCACGATGAACATATAACATATGCTAGTACCAACCAGGATTTTGATCCTCCTGCCGATGCTTTTGAAGAAAGAAGTCCTTTGCTTGAAGAATCCTCTGTAATTGTTCACAATAACTATGAAAATCAGGTAAGGATAAAAACAATTGTTGCCAGATGCCACACTTTTCACTTTCATCATTTCTCTTAGATTCCTTTCTCATTTTATGTTTCTTCTATATAAACACTGTTCCTCTCTTCCCTCCTATTTCCATCATTCTGTTCAACCATTTTTCCTGAGTCTTACTCTCCAGTACATAACTTTGTCTCCAAAATTCATCTTGCTTTGAATAACGATCTAGATAACTACACATCTAACAGACTATTTTTAACAGGTTTCTAAGGCTATGTACAATTTTCCATTCACTATAATCAGATGAATTTTTGATGTCTTATTATCCTTTATTGTCATCTCAGACTCCATTTATGGCTATTTAAAACAAACATTATTTCGTTTTCCAGATACAGATCAGCTCAGCTCCTCGCTGCATTCGTCGAGCGGATTCTGGTATTATACCACACGAAGAAATTCCCGGTAGATCAGATTCTGTAAGTACAGAAAGCTCTCACTCACCTCCAGATCTACCTGGAAGTAACCACAGCGAAACCTCCAGTGGAATTCACTCGAATGATAGCGAACAAATAACTACGAAAACTGAAAACATCATCAACATCACGGAAAACCCAGCCGACAGCCAAGAAAGTACCGTCGTCATACGTCGAAAGTCGATTAGACCTGCCAAAACGGATACAATCACTCCAGCTATACTGGAAGAAGATCCTTACGGAAGATGTACAAATATGCGTATGACATCTTTTACTGATAAAAATAACGCCCAATGCTCAGCAACCCTTCCACATTATCCCACACAACCTGTGCAGAGTATCTACCCGAATTGTTCTACCATGCCATTACCGCAACATTCTTCTAACGTTCAAGCAAACTTGGTAAATGGAAACAGCTGTAATGTATATCCGAGACAGCACACTACAATACCAACGCACCATAATGGCGTTAAATTGATTTCGAATCCACACAATCCTTATGTTAAAAGACTGCATCCTAAGGTAGGAGAAGGGATTAAATATGAACCAATTTATACAGCTATTAATAGGAAATCCGGTGAATTATATCACTATACTTCGTAAAACAAGGTTGGTACAGTTTAAAGAGGGTTAGCCAGTATGTAAATGTTGAAAAACCGCTGAAAGTGGAATGGAGGATTTATAGGTCATCACATCCAATTAATTGTTTTTTTTTTTAATTAAAATAGGATTTTTACTTTTTATAAATTACATTTTTTACGTAGGAATGAGCATCTAGCGGTTGATACCCAAACTATGATAAATACATTGACGTGAGATCCACTCACCACAAACTTAACCTGATCTCGTCGTTTAGTAGATAAGAACAAACTTCATCTCATAAAAATTTAACGACGAAGTAAGTTAATTTTAACAGATTTATCGTTATTTTAAAAAAAAATTCTTGTTCGTCATAGGCGGAAAGGCGCAATGAAATTGGCTAATCCTCGAACTTGCTCTCCTTGGCAGTTGAATGGTTGTGTAGCTATAGCTGAGTCGGAAATTACAATTTTAACAGATTAGGAAATTGAAATGTTGGAGAGATTTAAAGAGAGTGGGTAAATAGGGCGGATTATTGAATTTTGGAGTAAGTAGGTGACGTTTCTATTAGGGAATACTGTTGAATGTGTAAAATCAATAATTGACCATATAAAGTTATACAGTGTGAAAAAGCAAAATGGAATAAATTTAGTTATTTCGTTTACATCAAATTTTAAATCATAAAATGTGGTCCCTACCTTCGAGTGACAATTACAACCTACAATTATTTAAATGAGTTTGAAAAGTCTCTCCATTCTTTTTAAAAATGTTATCGTTTTTAAATTTATTGCAAAAATAACACACACGAAAATAAAATCATATGATTACCGAAACTCACTACAACAAGCCTAAAGACTATAATATAATACAATTTTTATTTTTTCGAAATGTAGAAAAAAAATTGAATGACAATGAATTAAAAGTTAAAAATGTTCACCGCAAACGTCTTGGCAACATCCTAATCTTAATTAAAAATGTTTTTTTAACTGTATTTAACCTATGAGAAGTGACCGACCTAATCGTAAGCAACCTCTTAAGTCATTTAAATTTAGTTTTGTACATAATACTCTTAGCATATCTCCATAACAAAGTCTAATAGTGTAAGATCAGGTGATTGTATTGGTTAATCTATCAATACTCACCTTCCAGTCTACCGATTTGGAAATATTGTGTCGAGGTACTGTCGGACATTGAGTTGGTAAAGTGGTGGTGCTCCTTCTTAGAGGGTCTATATCTCATTCGCTGGAACTTGAAGGTTTCCTGTATCAGGATTTGGTAAATTTAGTATTTGGTACATTAATATGAAGTAATGCCAAATAATTATCGCAATTCAAATTGACGACAATAAAAAAGGGACCAGTGATATGGTTTCCATCAATATTGTTATCCAACATTTCCATGGTGGTATGCCAATGATGACTCAAAAGTTCTAGATGCTGTCCTAGGGTGAGAGCTTAAAAATCATTCCAGGGTATTCGGATATTCCAGTAATTTATTAAAAAAGAGAAGTATTAAAGGTAAGTCGATAGCAAAGAGGAGCGTTAAGGTCGATCAACACATATCAGTGACGTTCGTGACGTGACCGTAGCCCTACGTGTTCAGTGGCATCCGTGATGAATTTTTTCACCGCCATCCTCACAATACCTTACCTTTTTGTGTCAGTGCTAGTCAAAATTTGTATTTTGACGCCATTGAAAACATAAAATGTCAGTGACAACGTATTTTTATTTCTATCACGGAAACCTAACCAGAACTGTGAACGTCAGAGCTTCACTGCATCGGACGCGCCATCTATCACCATTTGTTTACGTGGATATTCAGTTTTTTCACTGACGCTCACTGAAGGTTAATCCCGTCACGTCACTGATATGTGTGGATCGACCTTTATTTGTGGTGGTCAGAGGAAGTTCGGCGTTGGCGTTGTCAAAATGGAGGAGGACGGTGGCAGATGACAATTGTCTTATAGTCAGGGTTAAGGAGCTGGAAGTGGCTAATGGGACGTCCAGCCGAAACTGAACAATTTGCGATTATACATATTAGAAAAGTCGAAACAAATCAACAGATATGTTACAATCCCTTGGGACATAGGCCACAAATGCAGAAATTTCTCTTAAAATAAAGGATATTCTACAAATATGTGAAGTAGCCAAAATAATAGAATTCCATTTGGCTTTCCCACACTGTATAAAATCACAGGTTTGACTTTAATGTTGTCTCTGGGAGTAACACGTGTCGATATTTTTTGAGCAAGTTGAAAATCAGGAGTTTTATTATTTAAGGCATTACTATCATGGCAACAGTAACTCTGTTTTACTCAAAAGAACAATTCTCGTATATTACCATTTACATACTGCATGGTTAAATTTCGCGTGCGTTCTAACCACCTCTTACCAACGAGATAAAAAGCGCATTTTTCTCAATTATTTGCTCATCACATGCTCTGGTGGTTTAATATGAAGTAATACTAAATCCTTGAAAAATTTTTTTTATTCCTCATAGGGTGCAATGTGTTGAACAACATTGTTCTTGGGACAAATAATAAAACCCTATATATTTGACTCAACTATAACCACACTTTCCTACTGTAAAAAATTGATACTAAAATATAATAAATTTTAAATAAAATGGAATTATGCCCAATGGGTACAAATAAAGAACTCACCACTTTTCACTTAATTTGATCAAATCAATTATCCAGCCTCTATTTAGCCACTCACCCAAAATGGTATCCAATACCAGAACTGACAATTATATAAATAATAAATATTATTTTCCAATCAGCTTTAGCTAATTTTTTTTTATTAATAATGGAAGATATACGTCAAGTATTGTATACATATATGCGCACTAGTCAAAAAGTCATAATTTTATGGATTTTTTTTAAATAAATTTTTAAATTTTGTAACATTGTTTTTAGGCAAATATCATTATCAAACAAAAAAAAACATCTATGACAATTGAAATTTCGTAGCCTGCAAATATTTCAGACTAAAATATGAAAAACTACCTATACTTTGTTCGGGTTTGATTTGCGCACAAAATAAACAATATCTCCACCTGACAACAGCTCTGGCAGCAGTCGTTGTGCGTTACTATTACTGTTTGCACACTGAGTGTGTGTGTGTGTCTGTGGAACCCATACAGATTGATTTAGCCAAAAACGGTTTGCACTTTCCCATTCTTCTAAAAATACCGACTAACATTAATTTTGGATCTAATTCATCATATTCAACCGACGTTTTAAACCTTCTACTAACTTTTTAGTCAATATCAAACCATCACAATAATAAAGTATTCATGTTTTCCAAAAATGTGTCTATGTATAGTTACAGAACATTATTATAATCCATACTAAAACAATGAAACAACAGCACTTTACTGTTCCAAAACTCGATTTATTCTATCCCAGGTAATACATTTTTATTATTTATTAATACTTGACAAATCTTGAATGGGTCCTGCTCAATTTAAATGCGCACGTGCTTTTGTTTACTCAGGGCGTAATTGAAATCTGAACAGAGCATAGAAAATAATATACCTACGCATAGAGAGCCAGAAAAAAAGAGACTCTAGATCAGCCACTATTTTTACACCAGCGATTTGTTTTCAATTCTATTTGAAATATACTATTTAGTCCAAAAATTGATCCAGATGCAGTAATGTATCATAACAGTTATATTATCTCAAAATATAAGAAAAAATACCCTTCGCAAAACACCAGAACTTCCTTCTTTTTTTTTTAATTCACTTGGAAAATATTTACTAGGACTTGTATAAAGTACCTATCCTTTTCCTATGTAAGACAATCTTAATGGTGAAACCTAGCAAGTCAAAATAAACGTTTTACAATCTATTATCTTCTTAAACCGACTAGTTTTGCATTTCTAATCCTATTAGCTTCTAAATTAAGTTTCCACAGCTTTGATTTAATCCTTTCATTTCGTGTAAGTAGATGTCACATAATGTACAGGGTTATTCAATATAAATTACCCACACCCTATCATCGTTATCATTACTTTTAGAAAAAAAAGTCTCATATAAAAGTTGCTTCGTTACAGTATCATTAATAATTTTCAATTGTAAAAAAAATCTTTTGTGTAGCTCAAAAGTAAAGAGTCATCATCATAAAGGAAAACTTTTCTTTGAAATTTTTGAAAAATATCAACATATATACCTTATCCAAAACCTTAAAGTAATGACATCAATACGAAAGGATCTACTCACTTTGAACAAAACCATCTTTTGGATTGAGAACTGAATGGTTTGGTTTTTGTGAATGTACTGCAACAATGCTGCCCTATTCTGTCCAAATGATAGTTTAGCCTGCAGTTTCAAGTAAGGATTCCCATTATGGACCTGGTCTTTTCTTTCTAAGAACGTTTCCAGCGAATCTTGTTTTAATTTTCGAGTCGTCTTTTTATTGTCGTGGTCCCCAATGAAGGAAATGGATGTAGATACCACCTAACCTACATTGAATATTTCAAATTTATATGATAGAGTTTTATTTGTGAATACAATGGTTATCAATGGATGTTGTTAACAGATACTTAAAATCTAATTGTCAAAAAAATCCATTCGAATGTTCTCTGCTAGTCACTCACTTTTATTATTCACATTCGATTCCTGAATCTGAGCCGCCACACATGTAGCCAATTGATATTTCAAAGCCACATGCTTCTCAATAAAAAGAAAATTTGTTTTGTTTCTCTGCTTCCGAATTTGGTTCAAACCCCTTTCTATGTTTACATTTAACCCTGAATCTAATTTAAATACATTTAGAACGTTTTCCGCAAAGACATCACCTCAAGGAACAACATTAATCTTTTGGATTACTACATGCAACAACTTCATTTACATTTGATTAACATACAACAGGATGGTGTACTTCCTAGATGATCCTAGATAAACTACGCATAATCATAATTATACACATTTGTTCCTGGATCGAATATTGCAGTCCAAAACAAAAATAGCAACAGCAGGTAGTGTCGTGCATTTTAAAAGGATTCAAATTGTTCATTCATCATTTACAAATGTATATTCCTTAACCCCAACTCTTTTGGTCTAAAAAATAGTTTTGTTGAGTTGGAAAGCTTGAAAATGCAGTTAATCTAACCATTGATAGGTGGCGGTAGCTATGCACTCGCACACATTTGTGAGTCTAAGCTATGAAGTGTCATTAAAAGCGGTGACACGAAAAAGCATTTTTAGTCTGGATCAATCTTGTTATTAGCCTTGAAATTTATTTTAATGTTTCATAATATTTAGGTTAAAATTAGTTAACTGCCATACGTGAACGTTTCCAGTCCATAGATATCGAAGTAAATATTGTAATAATTGTAATTTGCAGGCTACAATCAAGTCGGTTGTCACCCGTTTCGACCATTTAAAAACTTATAAATATCTGTTTTCATATCACCAGCAGGCAACAACAATAAATGATACTCACATTAATATAAACATTTTCATATATTAAGGTTAACATACAAAAACATAAACAATAAGTAGTAGATATAATGATAGCTTTTATATGAAAATTTATTATTTATTCATATTGTAACAGTTTTAATATTTATTATATACAAATAAATGTGATGCTCACTCTCTGTCTATCATACTTATAGTTGGCTGCAACTAAGAAATTAACATTTTTTAAATCCATTTTCATGATGAATTTGTCGAAAAGAAAAAACTTACAATTATACACTGGCACGTAACTACACGAGAAACGTAAAGTCCTACATTCTTCGCCATATTCGAGTGAGCACGACTCACAGCCCGTCAGACGAACACCGTTTTGATATTTTTTTCTAAGCGAAAAAAACATCGAACGGTATGGTGACGTATAGTTTCATATCTGCACATTCAAAAGACAAAATCGAATACGCTTCACGTTTAGGTCAATAGATGTCAGTGTGAATAATGAATAACCCACAAATTATAAAATTAATAACAACTGAAGAATCAGAGGGTCTACTCGTACACCTCTACTGGTAGGGAAGGAATCGAAATTATGAGGATGGGATTTAAAAAGATGGGGAAGAACTAATAACAAAAAAACGGTAGGAAATTAAAAAACATGAGAAACGAAGAGAAAATGGTTTTCGATGGGTAGAAGTCCTTAATTTGAAACTAAATACAATGTAGTATATGAAAGTATAAGTGATGCTTATAAGACAGAATATGACAAGTTCATCAAATGGGTGGAAGATCAAAAGTTACCTAACAGATATAAATGTACGAGTTGTGCTTGCTTACTTTCAGAAAATGTCGGAGCAGTAAAAGGCGTCAACTTTGTGGGTTATCCATTCGAAATATCAATGGTTGCTGAGGAGTCGATATAAAGATGATTTGCGGAAGTTTTTCATAGATGCACCTAGATGTACCTATTTATTTTTGAAGGTGGAAGCCTTAATGGTATCTTTGGGTCTTAATGTCGAAGATGTGAGTTATTTAATGTGCGCTTACATGATATCAAAGGATAAGGAACTGTATTATTTACTTCTATCCGACCGTCTAAGACACTGAATGCTCAAGGTTTTCCTGTAGCCGATAGTGAAGCGGCAACCACCCCCAAAATGACATGGTAGTGACCAGATCACTTCTAATCGCTAAGAATCATGTTTTCGAGGGTGCTGAATACGAATATGACGTTTGTTTAACTCTAAAATTGGGGGAACACTGTTAAAATCTACAATTACGTCGAAAAATAGAAAAAAAAATTTCGCGAATTTCGATTATTCAGGGAATACTTAATATTTTTTTATTAATACTTTTGAACGTATGCCCGCTACCATTATGGCAAATAGTGATATGACAATAGATCAGATCCAACGACAAGTAGGATGAAAATCGGCAGCTGTAGTGTATGGTTACGTTAAGGAAAGCGTTAGCAATAAAAATGTTTCGAACATTATTGGGAATACCATCAATTAAAGTTCAACCTCATTGAATTCTAAACAGTATTATAATTTACCTAAATATATCGAAATAATATCTCAAACAATACTATCTGTACTTTCCATTTTCATTTATAACAAAAAATGCTTGAATAAAGATCTTGCATTAATTTGATATTACTTCTGTCAATAATCAAAATATTGGCATTTATACCCACGTTTCTCGAGCTGTTGATGTTGCCATGGTCAATTTAAAAAACGCGGGTTGTTGAAATTTCGATTCAAAGGAAAAATGGGGTGGATACCAATAAAAATAATTAAAAAATGTTGATTTCAAAATGTTTAACAACTTAACTCTGAATAGGTTAGTGACTAATACGTAAGTTAGATTTAGTTTGTCAGTGTACCTTTTCCGAATAGATCCAAACAGAATTATCAAAATTTTTGACAGGCTCTCAGAGACATGGTCATTATTTAAATTCTTGGAACAAATAATGGTAAGACTGACTTAGATAAGTTTTCAAAATATGTAAGCACATTACTTTATAGGGGTTTCGTTTTCGATGTTAAGATAATATAAATTTCAATAATCATATTTAGGGTCTGATCTAATTGAAAAAAAAACTCTTATACAGTTCTACATAATTTTTGACTTTTTACCTTTTGACAGGTGAGATATTATTCCCCATAGGGAAAGAGTTTTTCAATTTTTTGGATAAAAAAACAGGGTTTACCAACCTAGCGTTAAAGAAACATTATCATATCATATTAAACTGTATAATAGCTCACAATCTATGCTAGTTAAAAAATGTATTTGTGATTTCTACAACATATCTCTAACGTATTTCCTTCAACTTATTCTTTGTAATAGTAAAAGTCTCTCAGGATTAGTTTAAAGATGATATTGACAATAATAAAAAAATAAGAATTGTCGCCTTTTTAGCGCTAAGCAGTTTTTGGAAAATTTTTGATAAACATATTTTACAAAGTAGAAAACAAACAAAAAAGTATAAAATCATGCACACATCGTTTTAGGTAGCATACCTTATCATATGCTATCTTAATATATGTTTTATACATACAAGTTGATGTAAAAATATTCATATTAGAATTTATGCTAGGAACATTACTATTAACATTATTTGCCAAAATCCCTTAACATACTATATAATTAAATGTGTCTTTCGGTACACTTTTTCAGGTAGGTACTCCACTATACTTTTGTTATCCTGACCTCACAACTGTAAAATCTCTTAAGGTAAAAAAAACAGCTGCATTATTTAAGTTTAACCACCGAATTGGTTCGACGTATCAATTCAAGAATGAGTTAAAACCATGCTAGAAATAACAATGTAAAAAGCAGGTGGTGCGAATTCCAGTGAAACTGACTATTTTCTCGCTGATTCAACATTTTTATTTTGAGTTGAAAACAAATTTGCGTTTTTAAGAATTCTTGGGACGATTATTAATAATAATTTATGGTTTTAAATGCCTCCATCTTGCGGTGGTCGTATTGTGGTAAAAAAGTGGGTAACCAGAAACTGTAATTTGTGTGCCGTCATTCACATTTCACTCACTCAATAATGTTATAAAATTAAAGATATCTCTTGCGACTTCTAATATATTTGGCAGTCTATAACCGTAATTTGAGAAAAGTAGATGTATTAACAAAAAGTTTGTTTTTGACGGTCGAAAGAAGAAAGAATTTTGCTAAATTCTGTTTGGACAAACCTTTAAATATGACTTTTGCTTCAACTCCGAATAAAACGATCTCCGTTACCTCTCACAGTTGATATTTAAAACGGTCGAATATATTTTTATGTGATGTAGATAAAGTCTGAACCAAAAATTTATTTATAATCTCTTGTATAGATGTCGTCCTCTGCTTTTAAATTTTAAGTTGACGCGTATAGGACAATTTTTGGTTCAACTTGTCACTAAAAATGTTTATTTTTCTTTGGAAATGTGCGCCCTAATTTTTACTTGTTGATTTATGTAGATTGAAAATACAGATCTAGTCAGATTTTATTCTATTCTTCGTATAAACCAAAAAAAATTATAACTTTATTTTAAACAACAAAATTAGTTAAATTTGCTAAATAGGACCAAACCAGCGTTCCTTTTTCCGATACTGGCTCTTTTTTGGTAATATTTTTCGGTGGAAAATTTCCTTCCAACTATCGATCTTTCGGGTAAAGAATATTATCCATGCATGTCTTAAGATACTCTTGGTTTATTTCTTAATTTAAATTTACAGTGAACTCCAGAAGCAGATTTAATTGGTTTAAGTGAATGGACAGTCCTGTCAGAGTCCTTGATTTATTTTGTATCTTTTTATCAAAAGTTGTTAGTTTGAAATATATAAATAAGGATAATGTTTTTTCTGGTTTATAAACTATATTTATTGTATTTATACAAACTTTATTATATAATACCGACTTCCAATCCTTATCAGTATGTAAAAAAGTGATATTCCTATGGTGTTTATATGTTTATAGTTTCTATGTTGCATCACTATAATAAATTATTATTTATTAAAAAGTTGTTTTTTATTTGTTTCTATAAATTTATTTTAAACCTTTCAGGATTTTGTATCGTTTTCAGCGTTTTTACAATACCTTATTGATAATGCATTTCATGTTTTATTTTTATTGTTTTATTTGTGTATCTTCGAAGTATAAGGACCAATAGCAGTGAAATTAAAATGGGACCTCTTTGGAGCTATACTAAGCCTAACGCAAATTATTGAAATAGATTAATTAACAAAGAAGTTATGCTCTCTTGGTGCACAAATCGCGCACATTTAATTCAACATCCTATTAGTTGAGCCTTTTAATTCTTAAAACTCAACTGTTTGGTAAGTTATACGTTATAGCTTGGTAGCAAATGGGTTAATAGAGCGCTATAGCTATGAATTGTTGGAAATTTTTCACTGAACACTGTTTTCACCACCACTACACCAACACTTCAGTCTCAGAAGATAACTTGGTTATCGAAGCGCGCGTAAGATAGTGTAAAGAGTAAGTGTTGGAGTAGGTATAGTGTAAACAGTGTTCAGTGTCATGTATCGACAACGGCTCCAGAATTCCTGACTTAGATGGAAATTTTTGGTGATACATAAGGAAAAATGTTGAAAAATATAAAAGAGCAACTAGTTGAAAAGATAAGAATGCTTAAACACCAAGTATGTTTTAATGTGTCGAAAAAAAACTGATATTTTAAGTTACAGATTTAAAACAACTAGGTTATGGCACCTTACCGGACCTATATTGTGATCCTCTGAATCTCTGCATTATATCATTTAGCCCGAATCTTTTTTATGTAGCCAATCAGTTTCGAGAATGAACCTAAACCTTCCATGTAGTTCCTTGCCGGTGGCTTCTCATTACCTGGTACTAGAATCCACTCATTCTCCAGGCAGTCGCACTGGCATATAATGTGCTCTATATTGTTTTCTTCTCTAGGTAACTGAATGTCCACATGTCTTCGCCTGTCAACCCAATTGGGTTACGTGCCTATTAAACTTACAGTATACATATACCGACTACTACTACTACTTTGACAGTTTTCCTATTTTCCTATCTTTGCTTATTAGGCCTGCCGTAGATGTTCTTTAATGAAATGTTTCGCCTGCCTCTATTCTGGTGAAATAAACATCCATTCTGGAAATTTCTGTTCCACACACTCTCTTGTGGCTATGTTTATTGTCTATTTTGCGACACCGCATAAGGGTTCCTGTCCAATGAATCGCATTGATGATCTTTGTCTGGTGATTTCACCCGCTATTCCACTTCGTAATGACCCTCATCGTGCGCTTAAGGCACGTACGCAATTTTCATACTATCGCAGATTGGCTGTCTATGAAGATGTCAACTGCCTTTCCTTCAACGCAGTGGTGAATTGCTGTCCCTTCTGCTTGGAAAGTTATCATGTGTGGGCTTATTGGAATAGTTGTTATTTTTTTCAGCCCTACAATTCCGGCTCCTACACGTACTCCTGCCCTAGAGCCGTTCATATGCCAGGTTGTCTGAACCTGCATGGATACATAGTTATTTGGGACTTATTATTATAGCAGTCTATTGTGGCTGTTACGTCAATAAGATGGTAAATTAAGTCAATCGCTTTTAGTTCCTCGATAAGCCTCCGATACTCAGCAGTGTCCATTTTGTTAATGTATTGTTGATTTTTAAGTATTCTATGTATTAGGAAATAGAATAGTAGTACCCAAGTGCCGGTGTAGTATGTTAAAGTTTGTCCGAAATCAATTGCAGATGCGATCGTCGTCCTTGTCAGCAAGGACTACGAACACGTACGTGTTCGTCACTTCTGCAATTGATTTTGGACAAACTTTTCCACATTAGTTATTTTTCAACACATTGTTCAAAGACGAAATTTAAGTCAATATCTATATGAAATTAAATATAAAATACATCTTAATGTAATAAAAACACTTTAAAACCATTAAAAATCAGTATCTGCATCAGAATCTTCATCGAAGCCGCTAGTAGTTTCTTCTGTTTCCGTTTGACAAGCCAAACACACGTTGCCCATATCAATCCAACATTCTCTGCAGTAAATAAAATGACAAAAATCGTTCGGACATTCGACAAACTCGTTTTCCACTTTAACTTTTCTAGGCTCAGGCTCTTTACATATCAAGCATTTTCTTCTGACAAAGGAAAATATTCTTAACCAATCACAAGCTTTTGGATGATTGATTCTTAGAATTTGTATGCCTGTGAAATCTTCTTTGAGACGATTTTCACGAACCATTCTTTTGATTTTTTTACGCATAAATCTAAAAAGAATATTTTTTTAAAGCGTTAATTAAAGCCGCTGATGATTCACGTATTTCTGTAATGGGAGACTCGTAGGGCTGAGTAAATAATTAAAGATACTCCAGGGAAGCTACAAACAGATAGAAGGGGCACCTATACAAGTTGTAACAACCTTGTTAACGGACGGCTCCAAGGCAAGAACCGGAATTGTGTGGCTTAAACAAAGTATAGCTTTCCCAATAAGGTTATATAAGGACGTCAAAACTTTCCAAGTGGAAGTAACGGCGTTGAGGAAATTAAAATACAGGAAATAACATATACCATTCAGTTGCCATCTTCACCAAACAGCCAAGCTGCACTGAAGCTACTCGATTCGATAAAAGCTGATATGAGATTGCATAGGTTCCTCAAACACACATGGAGACCATTGCAAGTACATGGTAGCTTGAGAACCAGGACACGAGTGTCAGAGGGATAACGAACTGGCGGATGAAACGGCCAAACAAACATCAATGCCAGTTATTGGACCGGAATCCTTCTGTGGCGTCGCAAAGTCGATAATAAATATAACCACAAGGAAGTGGGTGGCACAAAATACTCTAGAATTGGTAATTTCACCAGAACAGAGACAGGAAAAACTGTTTATTAGAGGACATCATTCGCCAACATTCATGGCAGACCTAATAAGTAAAGATAGGAAAACTGTTAAAGCCGTAGTAGGTATGTTAACATACACTCAAAGCTAATTGGGTTGACAGGAAGCCATGTGCAGATTCTGTCACCTAGAGGATGAAACTGCAAAGACATTCAGTTATCTAGAGAAGAAAACAATAGAGCACATTATATGCCATTGCGACTGCCTGCCGAATGTGTGGTTTCTTGTACCAGAAGATAAGAAGCCACCGGCAAGAAACTACATGAAAGGTTCAGTCTCTTGACTAGATACATAAAAATATTCGGGCTGAAGAAGGCAATTTAGATTCAGAGAACCACAATAGAGATGAAAAGGTCGGAGTGGAATTGGCTGATCTAATTTAATTTAACAACCAGGGAGATCAGAAGAATGCATAAACAAGACTCATCACCTTAATGGGCGCCTCAAAAAGCTCAAAGTAGTAGATAATAAGGAATGTGGGCTCTGTGAAATGGGAAAAGAAACCTTAATTCACACATTCGTGAAATACAAAGCACTACATAATCCCAGGGGAAAACATCTGGGAGATTGCTGAATAGAAGAGAAACATATCTACCTTAACTGAAGCTTGCAGATAACCCAAAACTCCTCCAAGACATAGGACTAAAGGAATCACTAGTATCTCATACCTTCCTCAGGAATTGAGTAGAATGAAGACAATAGTTGATCCAGCTTTATAAATCTGTAGGTACCTGCCTTGTGGTCGTTTATTCCCTCTATATTGAAAATGACAAAAAATATCAGTAAATACCTGAAAAAACCTTTTCTTCTTTTCAAAGTTTCGTTGTATAAGTACAGAACTCTTTTCTTCTCTCTTTTTCTATAAAAATATGAACAAACAACTCTTCTAAGCCTCAAACAATAAGCTTGCAAAAACATCATTACCATAACAGCTAGATAAGTACCATAAATTTTGTATAAATAATAACTTAACAGTAGATTCGGTCTTGGTAGACATTTTTCGTTTGTTCTTTCAATTCTTATTCTTTTTTTAATATTAAATCCTTTGACCAAAGATCTTAGAAGGGATGCTATCATTCCTGTACCTGTAAAAAAATACAAAAGAATGGAATAACTTCTTAATACTGAGCCAATTGTTTTCGGTAGTATTAGTGATCTATATGAAAAAATTAGTGAATATTATCAATAAAACAGTTTGTAAAAGCTGGACTAAAAGTGTATACATCATTGGAATAAAATTATGTTAAGTTCATTTGGATTTTTTTTTTATTTGGTTATTCAACGTCGGTCTATTTCTGCGACTAAGGCTAATCACCGACGCCGGGAGCACTCTACCCGTAACCGGAAATTTTGCCGAGCCCACCAGTGGTAGGGTTCTTTATTGAGCCCAACATCCATGGACTCGGGACCTCTGTTTTACCGGGATCGCCGAGTTGTACCACAAGATATCAGGTAGGTATAATCCTACCGTCGAGTTGTACCACCGAGTTTTCTGGGAGGATTAACGATTTAAAAACTAATGACTAATGACCTTAACAATTTGATATACTTAATATAAAATAAATAGACATTCAGGTATAGTGTTACAGGTTTATTTTGAAATATACAATTTACATTTATTTCATACCTACTATAATTTATTTAATCCGCTTCCAGGTTAACTAAATTGTTCTGAAAATTCCAGTATGTCGTAATCTTGAATTCTAATGAAAAAATTGAATAACCTATTGGGATTAATAGCGTGTGAGAGTGCCAAACATAAAACATTTATAACTATTTCTTATTTCATACATCTGAAAACGGACCTCTCTTAAAACTTTTACTGTTCACTTATTGGGTAAAATTACTGAGAAAATAAAAACAAATGTGCGCCTAAATACAATTTATTATTAGTGGTACTGGGTATATTCCCTCAATAAATAAGGCTTATGTGTAATTTCGTAATGATCCACCTCGATGGTCAGTATAATCCACAATAAAGGCGGAAATGGATTGACTCAGGTAATCGTGGTACAACTCGGTAGTCCCCAGGAGCGTCTAAATGTAGCTCTGCACAAACGTTGCCAAGTGTAGTCCTAAACTGAAAGGGCGCCATCGAGTATCTCCGGTGGCGCTCGGCTTTCATGCGACGGTTCTAAAGCTTTTAACCTTCTATACGATATCATTAATGTATGCAGAGATTAGCCCAGCGTAAGTGTGCTGGGCTCCTAACACAGAGGTGCCAGGTTCGAGTCGTGTCCGAGTCAAGATATTTTTATTTTTATTTTCTTATTGTTTTTTTCAAAAATTGACTAAAAATACGAAGAATTTTTCGATTCGGATTAGGGTAGGGGGTAAGGTAGGGTGGTTTTGGTTAGGTTATTATTGAAAATTATTATAATAATCTGTCAATTACACAATTCAATTTTTCGATTCGGATTAGGGTAGGGGGTAAGGTAGGGTGGTTTTGGTTAGGTTATTATTGAAAATTATTATAATAATCTGTCAATTACACAATTCAATTTTTCTATGTATGTATCTATGCATTCGTGAGTTTTCCTTTTTGTATGATAATTCTGTATTGTAAACTCGAACAATTTTCAGTACGTTTTGCTAAACATAATTTTAAAAATGACAAATATTGATTTCTTAACACATTGCTTTTTAATCAACTGTGATAAATATCATTATTAAAATATTTTTACTTTCCAAAACACAAACGTTTTAGTTTAGGACTACACTTGGCAACGTTGGTGCAGAGCTACATTTAGACGATCCTGTAGTCCCCTGTTTTACGTCTTTTCCGAAAAACGGCATACCTACACTATACATCGTGCACATTGGTATAATGCCTGCGAGTTGTCATATTTATGCTAGTCCGCTGCAGGCTATTCGGGCAATACGACGGTCTTCGCCAGTAGTCACCCATCCAAGTCTAACCGCGCTCGACACTGCTTCACTGTAATTATCGCATCAGATGCGTTTCATTACAGTGCTAGGCCGACGTTCTTATTTCTAAATATTTCAGAGGATGTTGAAGTCTGACAACATTTAAATATTAAATATTTCTGAGGGAGAGATCTGACGTATAATTGTGTCATTGTAATGAGGCTAGTCACTTGATGCACTATTTGTATATATGTCAGAGTATTTCGAAATATAAGTTAAGCCTACTATAGAGTTTTATAAAAATTAGACAGCAATTAGTTAAAATTATTTCGAAGCTTTAGAGTGAATCAAAATTACTTTGACTCACCTTTCACGTCAATTGTAAGATCATGCTGGCCAGTTTGAAGATAATCTATCCTAGCATGTCTTCTAATTATATCCAACGCTTCGTAAAAAAGCCTATCTAATAAAACCAAAATAGTGATCGTAAGCATTTCCAGCAACATTAAAACCGCTTCAGTCTTAATTTGTGTCCTCTCACTTTTCAAAGGCAACGTTGCCAAAGGATCCACCAGTTTTTTTGTCTCTATTTTCTTCAACGGTAACAAAGTGTGCTTTTCTTGCAATTTCCTACGACCGTCTATTTTTCTAAAGTACCTAGTTATATAAAAATTATCGAATTCTATATCTCTTAAATATCTATCGTGATAATTTTGGGATTCTAATAAGATTTTTAAAAATATGAAAGCTAATAGTCTCTTCACTATGGTCAAAATTTGTAAAAGTATTCTTTTCTTTCTGTTGACTTCGTGCCAAATCGATTTTGCTGTATCTCTGGCGTTTCTCACGTCTTTCAGGGCTTTTACGTGATCTAATTTGTACTGAAGCTTTACGTCTTTGAAATTTTTCGATAAAAATGATCTAGAATGCTTCAAATATGAATAACCTTCTCCAAAACCTGTAAGAAACAAAAAGGCTGGCTTTATACCTACGGCAAGGAAATAGAAGAAAAAAACCTTTCAATGGTTTCGATCATTCTCCACCTAAATAATATGTATTCCAAATGCATTTAGGTGTCGAAAACGACATTTTTTATCGATAAACCGGAGCCCGGAAGATTTTCATTAAAAGAATTAGACAATACATAGCTGTCGGAAGAGAAAGCTAAAAAAGTTACCAGCTGATCTCATCATCAGGAATCATTTACGTAGCGCCCCTTGTGAAAAAAGTGAAGTAATACATAAAATTATATTCCCTGTCTAAAGTTATGCATCTATGCCGATTTTGATAGCAATTGATATACAGTCAAATTATTAGCAGAAATAAAATTATTATCATCGATGCCAATTAATGCTATAATAACGTTTTCCAAAACAAACAGTAATTTTCCATTTATTCAGTGAATCGACAATTGCTTCGTAAGAAAATTTTCCGCAAAAAAAATCTAACCTCAATAATGCATATATGGCAAATACAACTGAGCTACCTCAACGCGTTGCTGTGTTTTAGTAGTAGATAATTTTAATGATTCTTTTACCAGGATCCATATCTTTTCGTGGATCACATCTTTTGTTTCCTCCTAAAGATTCAGCGATATTACAAATAAAGTCTAATTTCATTGGCCAGCATAACAGCCAAGCAGCTATCCAAGTAACCGTATCATAACAAGCATTATAACCATTTTCGAACATTTTTCTACATCTGTTGGCTGCTTTTGTGAATTGATTTTCACATCTTAATTCTATTTTTTCCATGTACAGCTTCTCGTAACGTTCAGCTTCAACTTGTTCACCTAAAACAAACAATAAAAATACAAAAAATTGTATAGCCATCGAGGTTACGATGTATCGCCGTTGAAAATTATCAGCGTTATGAGTTGTCCGTTACCATTTGTGGGGTTACGAACTGTCGCGTTACGATATGTCATGGATTCGCTATCACCACTACTATGGGCAACCTTAGTAGACGACCTGCTCACAGAACTGTTCACAACAGACTTTTACTGTCTTGGATACGCAGACAACATTGCTATTGTGGCCATGGGCAAGTTTGCTGGAGTGGTATCGGAAATAATACAATCAGCCTTAAATGTAGTTGATAATTGGTACTTACAAAGGAGACTGATAGTCAATGCTCAGAAAACGCAAAAAAATACGGTACTACAAGGTCTGAAATCAATAGTCTAGGAGGAACGGTAATTTCATTTGTCAAAGAAACAAAGTATCTAGTAGTACATTTTTATCAAAGGCTTTCATGGAACACTCACCATCAGAAGACCACACAGAAGGCAAATGCATAAGAATGGGTGGAGAAAAAACCAATGTAAATATATGTTACGGGGATAGGGGATAGCTGGATGGGTGGAATGAATGTTGGGAAAAAATTTAATGAGCCAATAGGCTACTGTTCAGATAGGCTCCTAAAAAATCAAGACCAGATAAGCAAGTTCAAGTTATCCTTACCTTTAGTTTTATATTTATCCTCTACCAATTTCGATCTTTTTGTGTCGCCTATCTTCAAATCCAAATAGTCATTCTCTTCTTTCATTTTCTTCATTTCACTGTCATCTTCAATTTCACCAGTGATTGGAGCAGAAACGTCTTTAATAGATCTTAAAGTATCTTTTACTTCGTTCATATCTGTCTTCATACCAAAAATAGCTTGCGTGAAAGGTTTAAACATCAATTCAAATCGAGTTTTCGTCATATTATAAGTTAACGCAGCTGTACAAGCAAAAACGCGTACCACTTCTTTACCGTTTTTGGTAATATTTTCAACTGGACCTGGTAAATGTAATACAATAACTGAAAAATATAGGTGGAAATTCCTTTTCGCTGATACAACTCCCTATTTCCCATTACCGAAGCAAAAACATACTATATAACCTTTTAACATTGAAATATTTGCAACCCTCTATACTATCTGGCTGGTACAGCCCCCATATTTTACGTGACCAAAGCTAGAATGTGAGCATATTATGGTATACAGCACCTAGGCCTCATTGTGCATCTTCCTGGAAGTACCTCTCAGTACCAGACTATGGTTTTAACATAGTTGATAACGTCTCCAAGAGGAACTTCTCTTAGAATTTGCCTGTGCGGGCCAAAACTCGACGACGCGGGATTTACGAATGGATGATAGAGCCAAAAGCTATCAAAGAAGTTATGCTCTACCATATTATCTTCCTGTTTACTGCCTCGATAAAGATGTGACTAATAGCCTAAGTCTAAGGAGATGTTTGTTAAGGTCCGGTAAGAACTCCTGTTGCAAAACGTAAATTCCGTCTGGTCATCGTCAAGAATACTTTTGCAACTGCTCTGTCAGGATAGTGCAGTAATTCCTTGGCTAGTTTGCAGTATTTTGATTCAGCTCACTATTTTTCGAACTATTTGTATATTCACGCACTAGGCTTGCAACTGATGAAACTTTCGGAGAGGCAAAGCAGCCAGGTTCAAATGTTTTTGAGTTGCTGCCTCCCTAGCCAGCGCATTAGTCGCGCGGTTACCTTTATACTTACCATGATCTTTATTTGCCAGCTCAATCAAGGTATGGTGACATTCCAGTACTGACCCTGATAAGACACGTGGTCTCTTCACTCTTCCGGTTTAGTAGTGCTCTGTACAGATGCATACATTTTTCACCCGAAATGTTTCTACCGGAAATCTCTTTTGCAGTTATATAGTAAAGATTACATTCAGTTCAGTATAAACTACATAGCCATAGCCCATTTTATGAAGAGCTTTAAAGTATTGAAGTATACTCCTCATGAAGAACAGACCTTCATTTTCCATCACCAAAGCTAGAATGTGAGCAGAGATATACTTTACCTGATAAAACAAAAGCTATGACTAGAGCCTTTAAAACTCCTCTTCCTACTTTTCCTCCAAAAATTGGAAATGTTAGACATGTTATACACCTAATTTGTGACGAAAACGCGTATCCGAAGGCCATCATTAAACATATTATACCTCCAACTATAATGCTTACATCTTCTGTAAAATCCAAATCTACTAAAATGAACTGGTAAAACGACACACCCAAGCACAAACCGAAAAAAAATCCAAAAAATTTTTTAAGTAAAATGCTTTCGTACTTTCCGCTACAAAACAGTTTGTCAAAAAGAGGAACTTTCTTTTTGATCCTTCCTATCGCTTTGAAAAAATTTTCTTTTGCCATAACGTGTTTACGAATAATAAAAATGCCATATATGTGGACTGAACTATCAACTTTTATAGGTAACGTCAAAAATATGCCAAAAAATTCAAATACTTCAACTTAAACTATTGGTGGAATGGCTACAGCGCCACGGTGGTAAAATCTAGATCTGCTATGTACGGTATTCTGAACATTACAATAGGGTGTCCCTTTGATCATTAAGGCAGAAAAAAGCGAATTTTCCAGAATTTTTTCAAAGACTGCTTGGTATTCCTGTTCGAGATGAGGAAATTTGTCCAGTTTTTGTTCTAAGAAAAGAAATCGATTTTTTTCTTGGACAAATGAGTCACATAGCTTTTTGTGCGCGTTTTCATAAATAAGAGAAGGTCCTCTTGATACTGTCCATCTGGTAAGATTTGAGTTGTATTTTTGAATATGATTTCGGCCAATTCGTCCTCTTCAGATAATGCAGGCCCATAGGAACAGGCTTCTTGTTCCATGAAAGTTTCAAGTAAAGTTTTTATAGCTTGTCATTATTATCATTGTGTGAGGTGCTTTAGTGAAAGGAGTGAGATACTTGATGACACATCGAATGATGTCTTAAACATATTGAGGTGAAACTGTCCCTACTGTCCTGGATAGAATCCATCCCAATTTGGTTTGAACTAGAGTTGGAGGAATGTAGGCCTGGCTTTGATATCTTCGTCGGTCACTGACGAGGGAAGTACATGTGAATGTTGAGACATTAGAATCCAAGATTAGAATGCTCTATATCTTGCTTTCGATGGAAATAACCGAAAGAGTCAGGGAATAAATAACGAAGCAGTCGACAAACAATATTGAGTTAAACGTCATATTCACGAGTGGCTGTATGAATAGGATATTTATTTTAAAGATTACTGGAAACTACTGATGTATTTATAAACATTTAAGACAAATACAAAGTTGAGTGCTTTGCGGAAAACGGCAGGAATCACAGTGACGAACAAAACTGCATTGACGTTCATATCTAAATTTTTTCGGCTTATCACTGTTAACTGAATCCAATAGACATGGTGTGGTGTAAAGTAAACAGGTACGTGTGTCCTTTAAGACTATGTTTTAGATATTTAAAACCGTTCCCTCCACTCTCATTATCTAAACTTAAAATTTTAACTTAAGTTGCAAGATAAGCCTATAATGACCCAAAGGAAAATCATTGTATCCCTTATTACCGCGAAACACCTTCAAAACCCATTCCAATGAATTTTAAATTTACTTCACACCAAATAGAAAAATTACTTTGTTTATTGCATCTTTTAAATCACTTCAGAAACATCATGGAGTTATTTGCTTTAATAAATATTTAAACCGCGGGTCCAAACTAAAAGGAAATGCCTTGTTAGCAACCACTTATGTGATACCCACTAAGGAATTTTTGCGGTAATATACATTAGTAGACGTTTTATAGTGACCAAAACATATTGCGTAGTTTTCTATTGAGAAAATAAATCCGTACCCAGCAAATTAAAGTGAAAATAATGGGACAGATAAAGCTATGGATTTTGTGTTGTGTTCTGTATCTATTATTGGATTGTAAATACGGTGAAGCCAAAAGAAGTGGATCAAAAGTGGGAGGTTCTAGAAAAAGCTCAGGTAACCATAATTATAAAATAAAATGTCTAAACATATCTACTACTCTGAGAAATATCTCCTTGAAATATTTTGTGTTCTTTATTCACACAATAAAATCAAAGGTTTTTGCTTAATTTTAGGTGGTTCTAGTTGGTGGTCATCAAGCAATACAAAATCGTCGTCATCGGCTAAAAAATCAAGCGCAGTTCACTCTGATCCAGCTCCCAAGCCAGCAGCTCCACAACCTGAAATTAAAAAGCAGAATACTCATCTACAACAACAGCCTGCTACTAACCCGAATTATAATACACAGCAGCAAAAACCAATTGGGTGGAATGTACCAGGAAACAAGCAAGGTAAGATGTCGTGCATTTGAAACAATATCTGCATTATTTGCGCAAGTCTCCTTTTTTTTAACGTATACCTTGATGTATTTCTGCATCATCAACATTCGACATTTTATTATGTCCACTCAAATTAAATTGACCGTTCTCAGCTTTAATTCAATCTGGCTTCCCCCTGAACTACTAAATAGATTAAGAGATTCATTATCTTTCTCTAGGCTATTTAGCTATTATATTTCTGTAGCTTGCAGTTATTTCGACCACCATATCTACCTTTTTAACAGCCCACAGGATTTTCTGTCTTTATTCTGATTTAAAGAAATAAACTATTTATTGTAGGTAGCATATTCAATAAAAAAAATAAATCTCCATCTTCTACTTGGACGCTGCAAAGTTCTAGAAATAAAAAACGAACTTCTACCCAAGGCTTCCAAACACCCGCGTCTTCTATCCAGCGACGACTTGGTACTACTAAAACTCAAACCGTTTTAAATAAAAACAGTCAAAGACAAAACGTACAATCTCCAACACCTTCAAATTCCAAAAACTTACCTCACTATAATAACCAAGACAAACCTATAAATAGCTATAATAATAATTTGAAGAGCCAAAGTAAGTAACTCAATTTTCGAATCATCTATTTAAGTCTCTAAAATTCATTGCTTCAGGTACACACCAACAATCCCACAGTTATCCTACAGGCAATCAACCGAATACAGGATATCATCCTCAACAACAAGGTGGCTGGGGAAATCAGCATGGGAGCTATGGAAACCAACAAAGTGCATGGGGAGGTCAACAACAAGGTGGTTGGGGAAATCAACATGGAGGATATGGTAACCAGCAGCATGGAAGTTGGGGAGGACATCAAAATGGTGGTTGGGGCGGTGGATACTCCAACCAGCAAGGGTATTCAGGATTTGGTGGTGGTTATGGTGGCGGCCATAATTCATATGGAGGAATGCAGCAGAGAGGTGGTTATGGCGGAGGAATGGGAGGTTATGGCATGGGAATGGGTGGAGGCTATGGTATGGGGATGGGCGGGGGTTATGGAGGCTATTCAGCGTTTGGTAAGTAATAAAAAAAATAATGAAAAAAAAAACGTTTATATCTTATGCTAGCTAACCATAACAAGGTCCACAGTGGACTGAAACTATTATTTTTGGGATACATCAACGATCAAGATTTTAATTAAAAAACAAAAAAATGGTCTAAAAATCAATATTTTGTTACAGGAGCCCCAAAAAAATCAGGTTTCTTCAGTGGCGGCAGCACATTCGGTAACATTTTAACCGGTATGGCTATCTACCACGTAACATCCAGTTTGGTCAGAGGAGTTTTTGGTGGCGAACAAAAAAGACCTTACAATGTCTACAACTATTATAATCAACCGTCAGAAGCTCGGGAAGAAATCAAATTACCATCAAATGTCTTATCATTATGTGAAGGAAACCTGACTACAGTGTGTACAGGTAATTGACTCTAATTAGATATGTGTACTTCTACGATTAAAAGTTAATTTTTTTAGGTGCTACGGCTATTTGCACTACAAACAATACGGTACTTTGCGTTGTAACCATGTCTCAAGCATCTCCGTGTGCTAACGAAAAATCTATGTGTATCAACACAACTATACCGTGTACTGACAATTCCGATCCGCTCTGTCAAAATAACACCAACGAACAAAAGGAAACGACGGTCAATTTACCCTGTTATACAAATTTAAGTGTTGATATTAATCTACTGAACGATCCCGGAGCTGCTAAAAATGGCGATGATTATCAATATTGTGTGACTACTATGGCTGTAGCAGGTCCAGATTATAAGCACTGTTCAAAAGAGAGTCTTTTGAAGACGCCAGATTATAGAAATATTTTAGCAGGTAAGAAAAAAATATCCTTCTCTTCCTTCCTTCAGCATGCACTTTACTAGTCTCTCATATTGTCCATGCTTTTTATTAGTTTTAGGAAAAGATCTCCTCTTTCGAACCACACTAACATTTTCAAAAGTACTGACGTTAATAATATTCCGACACGTTATTGCCGTGAGGGCCTCATAATTTCCAAATAATTGCAAATAACCAACTTTCCAAAATAACGACAAACGATTCAAATATGACATTTGTCACTCTCGTCATTTCATCCGCAAATCCATAATTAAGTAGTTGCATGAACAATTTCACTGGGTAAGGGAAGTCAAAGCGTCTACCCACCAATATGATACAGTTAATGTACCCGGCAGTTCTTAAGAAATAAAGTCCAATGGGTTTTTATTCTTCATTTTGTCACTTTACAATATTTCAATAAGTCAAAAACAACCAGTAGAGAAGGAGCACCACCGGATTTATTTTCTCTTTATTTCTTATGACTGGACATTCCCATTTTATCACGTGCATATTTATAGCAAATTTTTTAAGCTTACTATGGATTATTTACCTACTTCTATTTTCATTATAGGTGAGTACACATGGAATTTGACGTTTATCCCAATGATGCGACAATACCAATCTTACAATCACGACAACCCAACGCAAACTCCTTCCGGAGAACTCGTACTACCTTTGACAGCTCTAATACCGTGCATAGAAAATGCTACCAAAATCTGCCCACCAGATCTGATAACAATATGTACAGGTTTCGGTGAAATTATGTGCGTAAAACCTCTAACAGATACATCTATATGTGAAGAAAACAACTCAACATGTTACAAAAGTTTAATTGAATGCAAGCAAGATGTAGAAGAAGATTTCCTGTGTCAAAACAAGACAGAAGATGAATTGACAGTTAAAGAAGATAAGAAATACGTTACGATCGATATGCCTTGTTTGGGTAACGTTACTTTAAATACGAACATACCTAATTTTGATGTAAATACTTTTAATGGAACTGTACCAGATACTGCTCCGAGTAGTTTTACGTATAACCATTATTTATGCCTTATTACTTTGAGTATACCCGGTCCTGAATCGGATATGTGCCTGGTAAATGCTGGCGATGATGTGAAATCTTGAAAATAATTAGTTTTTAAGTTAAGAATAGAGATAGAAAATTGTTTATGACAAGGAAAATTAATACAGTCGTTGTCCTTTTTTTATTAAAATATAGATCAACACCCTTAAATAAAATTTTAATAAAAAAAATAAAGCCACTGAAACTCCATCTGCCATATTTATTTTGCGAGGTTCGTCCTCCTTCTCAGAGCCGAATTACCCATACTACATAAAATTGATGAGAGTTCAGAGAATGCTTTTTATCAGTAAAAATTGTTAATTTTCGAAAATTATTATTGTACACCGAGAGAGAACGACTTTTTTGAAGTTAGAGGGCACGATATCTCAAAACTTCTGCATGCCACTGCCACTAGCTCCTACTGCCCTTCGTTTAAATGCTGCACTGCTTCCTTTGGTTCTAAATCCAATGATTTAACATAAATTTAACTGAAATTTTTTTTTAAAGAAACTGGTAAAGTATACATGGACGGTTTGTAAAAATATACAGGGTATCCCACTTAAAATAGATAAGTTAAACTGACCTTTAAAGACTGTATATCGAAGAAACCAAAAATACGATCTAAATTAATCTTTATTTGGAAAATGTGAATAAAACACACATTTATTATAGAATATATTTAATATAAAACAATAAATAAGTCAAAATATAACATTTATACATTTTAGGCAGTTTAAATAAAAGTTACAATTAATATCACATGAGAGTAGAAAATCAACAATTCTTTTGTATATTATTTAAATAGTAGCTGGGACGCAACAAAAAAATGCATTCAACTAATAGAGAATAAAAAATTGCTCCCGTATATGTTTAAAATTGAGATCAACAACAAAAATTTGGATTCACATGGAGAACTTGAATGTTAAAAATATGATTCTACTAAGTATCATTTATCCTAACCAAGGACTTAGTACTATAAATGATGAAGAGGCTACCGCAACAATTCCTACAACTGAAACTATTCTGATTTTAGCTGTATAAGTTGTTACACTTTATTTACTTGATTACAGTTTCCTGTAACGATTGGCATAGTAAAGCGTGTTATGAATAGACGTCAAAATAATAGTGTAAAACTATTAAAACGCTTTACAAATTAGAAAATTAATTTCCAAAGGATAGACCGTTCACCAGGAAGCAACATCTACTTCTCGGGCAATATGCCCCGACAGACAATGAATTACACTTCCAAGATAAACGGAGTTGGTATATATGAACGTATAGAACCAACCATTCTGGTTTATAATTAGAAGGAATAATATCACTTGCAGACCGGTTTCGACGTATTTGCACCTCATCAGTAAAAGGTAGATATTATTCGTCCAGAAGCTCGAGCTTCTTATAAATACGCCGAAACCGGTCTGCAAGTGATATTATTCCTTCTAATTATAAACCAGAATGGTTGGTTCTATACGTTCATATATACCAACCCCGTTTAACTTGGAAGTGTAATTTATCGTCTGCGGGGCATATTGCCCGAGAAGTAGATGTTGCTTCCTGGTGAACGGTCTATCCTTTGGAAATTAATTTTCTAATTTGTAAAGCGTTTCACACTATTATTTTGACGTCTGTTACAACTTTGTTACAAACAACAACAACCAAAATAACATACGAGCCACAATCGAATCGAATTTAAGAATAGTAGAATCAAGTTTGTCAGTGAATCATTGATACCGTTAGCACCCCACCTTCATTAATCATTGAAATCCTTCCAAACCATCCTCCTCTTCATATCCATCTAGTACTATAATTGCGTAGTATGCTAGATTAATATGGAACTCAAATAATGCTTCCAGGGGTCTATCCACTACGACCTTTGTAGATCTATTGTGTATACCCCCATGTTATGCTAGCGTTCCTTGTTTATGCCAATCCATATTATTAGACTCCATGGACTAGACCTAAGGTCCTCCATATATTGGGAGAGGTGTGGTTTTTCCTCCCCTATCGTCGAAAACCTGTTTAGTTAGACCTTCACAGTAGCATAGCTGGGGTTTCCTCATCTTTTTGCACAACCTGCTTATGGTTGTGTCTGGCAATCCGAGGGTATTCATGAGTTTGTTGAGTCTATCAGGAACCCAACCAAAGTCATGGTTGTCCGCCAATTCTGACCTGTCTCATTCCACATTGATCCACCATTACCAAACCTGAAATACTTACTGCTACTTGTTATTTGCTGCGCTTTCGCTACACCACAGAAAGGTTCTGGATCAATAGGAGTTTGGAATTTATCTTCATGATTGACTGATTGCTTTTATAGCCGTTTCGATGTCTCTGTGTGGACATTAAGAGATCCACACAGCTATAATAATTGAAATATTCTACCCTTTTAGTTATTAAGCAAACATTGAACACCTGGACCTGAATTGCAAAAGAGGTAGTTTAAATGGCCACAAACTGTCGTTAGCATCTTTTCCAGTTTTACCAAGCAAACCAATATTGGTTTCTTCGAATAATGGTACCTCCTAATAATTAATGGAGTATCCAACAATTTTACTCCTTCTAACCTAGTTGAATAAAGGATACTATCATGGAAATTAAACTCAAATTCTTCCAGTCAATATTCTAAAAAACTTGTGAATGTTATGGGCTAAAATGTACCTTTACCGTGAAAAATACTGGCACTCATTTGTAAATAAAACTTAATCGTCTAATAGCTGTCAAAATAATACTTCTATTATAAAAAAAATAATAATAAAATAGACGGAAAATAATAACGATAGTTTATAGAGTCTCTTGTAACAATAAAAGTCAATAGGTATGTAATTCATGGCAAAAATGAAAGTATTGAAAAAAATAAATTATAATTTTTTTGGAAAATTAAGCTTGAAAATTGTTACTTTAAAATTATTTTGGCTGGATAGTTGTCCTGAATGATCGGTAGCGAGGATAACGAATTTCTGTAACAAATTATCATGGGAAAATTGGCAACTTATCTTAGTTAAGAGTAAGACTGAATTCATAGGTTAAGAGACGTATTTGCGAATATAAGAAAGTTGAAAAGACGATAAGATTCTGCACCTATAAACCTAAATTAATTGAGTTATCGAAAAATACATTGAACCTACAGAAAATCTACAAAAAAGCACACAAATTAAGTAATTTTTGTTAATTTTTCTCTAAACAACTGTTAACTTCATTAAAATCCAAAAAAAAAAATTACTTCTAGCGCATCGAAATTTAAAAATTGACTCGCATATCTATTAAATAATATTAGTTATAAAAAATAAATCCCACCTGCTTCATTATTACATATCACCCTGTATAAATATCTATATTTACGCTGAAGCAGGCGGAGATGGACGACTGCTCTCTTCAATCAATTTCAACGAAATTAATTCGAAAATTTGCAAGACGACGTCTTCATTGATCTTCTGAATTTGTAAAGAAGAAACCAGTAAGTTGATAACCTTTTGAAGAACTTCCTTTCCAAAAATAACCTTAATCGAATCTGCGAACAAAAAAAAAACGTTCTGTCTTTTTCATTGCCTAACAGTTCTGTGGTTAGAGCTCAAAAATATGACTTGAGCAGTACAAACATTTCATTGCAGCAGCAAAGTTAAATTTTATCCAAAAAATGAACGGTCCAAGTTCAGTTAAGAAGTTGATGGTATCTTATTTGAAAGAATACACAATACCAAATTGGAAGACGCTAAGCCGGCTGACGAGTAACAGCAGTTGATTTCGCGTGTGTGAAAATTCATTTTTTCACAACACTTCACACTAATTTAAGGGTGAAAAATATCGACATAGACAAGTGCAGGTGCGAAAAATGTTATGAACAATCTAAATATCTCATTTGGCATAAAACTGACATTTGAAACAGCAGCAAATATAAGTTTGAGCGGTTCAAGTTTAGTTAAGCGGTTCAAGTTTAGTTAAGAAGTTATTGTTCTCTTAAGAAAACAATGAGCCATGGAGAAACTGTAATATTTGAATTATTAATAGTATATTATTAAACGAGCAATTTATGCTAGCCATTATTCACGCAGGGTAACATTTGCGTCCCGAACCGTAGGCGAGGGGCGCAAGTCACCCGAGTGAATAATAGCCATAAATTGCGAGTAGAATACTATACTTTCTCCACGACCCTTGATTTCTATATTAAATTCAAGTAAATAATGCGAGTGTGGAACGGAAAGTAATAATTTGGTATTCTAACAATTTCAGGAGTACGTCAAATATAACTTATAATGAAAATTATCAGAATTTGTCAAAATTATCAAAAGAACACCATATTGTCTAAATAAAAGTCTTCGACCCTAGTCAAAGTAAAAAATCCTCTGTCTGAAAATCGGATAATTATCGCCACATTGACAACACAGTGATGCAGCTACTAAAATTGATGTATATTGATAAAATTATTCGGACATATTATTTCGATTATGTTCACAATTCCTAATGTTCAGTATACAATAATTGGCTCCTGATTGGCTAGTTGCGATGACCTTTCTTTTAGTTCGCATATTTTCCGGGGCTTTTGTTTGCTTCTGTCGACTGTATGTATATTTATTTATTTATTTATTTATTAATCAGCTGTATTTTTTTTTCTTTTTTTTGTTATATTATATCATACCGTCTCCTTGTTCATGTACTTATCTACTATGTATGAATGAACAATAAATATATCTATCTATCTGTTATAAAAAAATCAGACATTCTGACAATTTTGCAAGATACCTGTATTATTTTATAGTTTGTTCGGATTAGCCGTCCTTGTGCCACGAGGCGCACCTGCCATATCTGACAGCGAAAATTTAAAATGAAAGTTCGACACACGTGCTGACAGATATCAATTATCTGTCGAAATCAAAAACAGCACCTTCTATTTTTTTTTTTAATTTATTTGGTTTATCATTTTTGGTTATCGTGTGTCGAATTTTTATTTCAAATTTTCGCTGTCAGATGGCAGGTTCACCCCGGGGCACTAGTGCAAATAATCCGAACACACTATTAAATAGTTAAATAATAGTATAATGTAAAGTCTAACTAAAGTCAGTGTGATGACCATAAAATAAAGCAATGTTGTCAGAAATATTTTCTAAAATTGTTGGGCTCACTATACAAATGTTTCCCATTACTTCAGTAAACTGTTAGCTCGTGATGTTCTCAGAAAGCTAATTTGGAAATATTTAAAAAAAATACATAATATAAATTTATTAGTAAACATTAAAAAAAGTCGCTCGAAATTGCTGTAAAAAGAGAAATTAATTAAAACAACTTTTTGCATGTCTACTATATTTAAGAAAATTTTGTATATCTGACAACGCAGCGCAGGTGGTCAGAAGCTTCCAAGACAATACAATCATCAAGTACATTATTGTTTGAGTAACGGGTCACTTACTAAGGCGGAATAACTGTAACTAAAAAAAATTAAACTCCGAGGGTGGCCTGCGATATTAGAGAGATATTAGTATTGTGTGTCGATTCAGGGGCGTGTGTGAATTTTGTTTTAAAGAAATATTTAAAAGAATAGTAGTAAATATCTAGTATCTTTACAAAATCCATAACAATTCTTTCATCCAAAAACCGATAGTATTGGATTTAAACTGGCGCCATCTGCTATTACCAGAAATGGGAAACATATTTTTAACTCAAAATAAAATGTTTTCCAATTGTGTTCACTTACCTGGAATACTTGCAACTATCAACTGAACAAAAATATCCATCTCCAAGCATAACACGTTAGTATCAGAAACTTCCGGTACTACCAGAAGATTTGTACACAGGTCTTCCGTAACGCGGTCTATTTTACCTACTAGGAAATTTTCGATAGCATGTCCTACTGTGAGAAGTATAGCTTTCACCACGGGTTCGGTTATAAACGGCGAATCGGTGTCTGATAATAATTCACAAGCTATATCTATAAGAACTTTACTTATCGGTAGTTTTGCTTCGAATTCGTCTAGTTCGTCTGAAAATTTAAAATTATGCCAAGGTAGTAAATGAAGTTGCACGTTTTCTAAAAATTACCTTCAAATTCTAAACTTGACGAAAATAAAGATTGTTGGAATGTATCTAAGGAATCTATAGCTTCGTAAGCAGCGTCTATTTCTGTGTCTAATGTACAATACTCTTTTCGCTCGCTTAATAATTTTTTCATTCTTATTAGAATATCAGCTTCCTAAAACAGTTTATAAAAATCTTTACGTCATTAGGAATTGGAAACCTACCGTTTGGTCGGTTTGTATAAAAATCCAAGCGTTATCGGATTGTTCTAATGCTGACACATGAGTCGGTAGAGCGGTCTTGATAGAATGGATGGTTTTGTCCAAAACACCAGTCGCAGTTTTAGCACAAAACTTGTAAAAACTCGGAATCATACCGTCGACTTCGTCAGATTCCATGGTAGTTTCACCTTCCAGAGATTTTTGCGTTAAATCATCGGGTGGCCTAAAATAATAATGTATGTATATATATTTTATTTTATTTTTACCGTTTCCCGATAATGTTCCCAATGTAGCTTCAATAAAGTGTGAGAAGGATCAAAGGATAATTAAAAACAAAGAATATTATAGTTATTGCAATATTTATCTTGTTAACAATAATTTAGAATACAATCTGTATCTGTAGAGTAGGGAGGGTGAGTGTAGGCTCACAGCACTTAGGCCACATGTGACCCATTGTACATCCTCCCGAGGAGTTGTCTTCCTAGGTCATTGTCCATCCTGTCCTTCTCAGGAAGGTGGACAGGTCACTAGGAGACATCTCCTTTATATCGGCAGGTGTAGGCCAAGACTCACCGAACACACACTCTCTTATTGACGATAACTCCGGACACTCGCATAAGACAGTTTCATCTTCCTGTTCACACATCCTGCATAGAGGTGTGTCCACTAGCCCCATAGTATGGAGGTGTTTCCCTAGTTGACAGTGACCAGTCAGAAATCCTACTGTTAAACGTAGGTTTCTCCTGGTCATCGCCAAATATTTTTTCGGCTCCAGCTTCCCAGGGTCGCCCAGGGTGATCCTGGCAAGACTGAGTATGGGTGTAGCGTTTGGCTAGTTCCGCAATTGTCGAAGTCGTTAGGCCGTAGGTGTCACTGGGTCCTAGAATTTTTAGTCCAGCGGCTTCCCTGGCTAAAGAATCAGCAATGCGATTTCCTTTACTCCTGTCGTGCCCTTTAACCCACCTCAGGATAATATTGTTATGTGCCGAGGCGTCAGCTAAATCTTGGTGGCACTCTAGTACTAGCCTCGATATAACACGTTGTCTGTTTAAGGCTAATAGGGCTTGTCTACTATCAGTGCAGATTATTATGTTTTTGCCAGAAATTCCTCTTCTGGTTATTTCTTTTGTGGCAATTGAGATACCAGCCAGTTCTGTTTGAACTACGCTGGTATTGTTTCCCATTCCCCACTTCATCTTTAGGCTTAGTGCTCTTGAGTAAACTCCACATCCTGAGCCTTCTTTCATTTTTGAACCATCTGTATATATGCGTATTGCATTTGCAGTACCTGGCTCTGTGTTCTGTTTTATTTGAATTTTGTAGGGTTTGTTAAACAAAAACCTGGGTTCAATTGCATCATTGGTTGCCTGCAGCAGAGGTAGCGCAGTGAGCGCTTCCTGCCACAGGCTCAACCTCAATTGGCCCACTCCTACTTCGGGGTTTACACCAGCCGTGCGCAATCGTACCATGGCCATTAACGCAACCTCCTTGACGTACAGGTCCAGAGGGGTCAGACCAGTAATTAGTTACATTGCTGCGGTTGGTGTTGTTCTCATGGCTCCTGTGATGTTTAAGCAAGCCATTCGCTGTATTTGATATAATTTTTGGATGGCCGTTGCTTGTAGAACCTTCGGTCCCCATGCAATTGCTCCATACGTTAACATGGGTCTTATTATTGCAGTGTAGATCCAGGTAACCACACGGGGTGACAAACCCCATGTGCGTCCCACTGTCCTCCGATACTCCTCATAAGCCACATATGCTCTTTTTGCTCTGTTGTGTAGATGAGAGTTCCATGTTAGTTTCCTGTCGAGGGTAATACCAAGGTATTTCACCTCTTCCGAAAAGTTTAGTTTGCTTTTGAAGATTTCAGGAGTTTTCAAACCCGATAAACTTCTTTTCCTGGTGAAAAGGACCATCTCAGTCTTTCTGGGATTGATCGACAGTGAGTGTTCCTTGTTTAGAATACAATATCTGGTTAGGAGACAAGTGACTGCTGACAATGGTGAAACAGCTTATGTCACCCAATAACATTAGACAAAACTTTATACTACAGAGGGTGAAAAATATTAAATACAATCGCATTAATTGGATATTGTAATTTTTAATAAGTTGAAGGATGGAAGGGGAAGTCGAAGTGAACTTTATATAAATTAGAAGAATAGTAAAGACTTGTTAAATTAATTGTTAATGTTGATGCAATTTCCTATTAATTAGTAAATGTAAGACCAGAAATATCCCAAAATTAAAGCTGATTTTTAATTTTCAATTGTGCCAAGAAATTGTTAGTTTTATTTATAATTAATATATCATTACTACCTAGATTGGAATATTTCAGCAACCCAAAATTTTAAGCCGTTACCTTTCGTCTGTACCAATCTGTAATATCAAGAAAAAAAAGTAAAATTAAGATAAAAATAAACCTATTTCGTTCCAACCCCTATATTCAATAATTTACTGAAAATATCTTACATTGGACTCAGAGCAGGTGTGGATAAGCTGGATTCTGAAGATCTTTGCTGTAAAAGAGATCTTAACTTTGCTATGCTTGAGGCTAAGTCTGCTGTCTCTTCATATTCGACATCAGGAGTATTTGTTCCAGAAGAAGGTTCTTCCATTGAAATAGATGGAATTTCCATGTCTCTTTTTTTTCTATCTTGATTTTCCAAGGAAGTTTCCTACAAAAAATGTAATATGCGAAATCAGTTGAGACATTCACGTTTCAAAACAAGAGTGTGGCGTTATAACCACTGCCAGTTACCCACTTTTGGGCAGCTGAAGCTATTACAGAGGGTCATAAAGAAATGATAAGAAAGGTTTTAGAACATAGGAGCTGGAACAATGTTTGTACGCAACCTGTAGCGCATGGAGCCTCACAGCCACTAAATGAACTAACAAACCCCGCTTCCAGCAACGAGGCGCGTAAACTGAGAAAAGAGTACATAGTAAGCTGAATCGCAGCCAGTAGAATTTTTGGAGAAGAGGATCACGAAAAAGGAACGGAATCAGTTACATACGCCACACTAACAAAAGGTCTAAGGACGATGGAAGATTTCAGCTTCCAAAGATATTTGGATTAATACTTTCGTTGGAAATGAGTGTATGTTCTGTGTTCTGGGTAACCGAATGGAACACGACACTTTGTTTTATTGCAGAACGAGCTGTCATTCAATATTAGTAAGTTCATGGTGAAGTCAAGTCAGAAAACACCGGCTACATACAGAAGACTGATGAGATTATTAATTGTTCTACAAATTCATTATTATTTAAAGCGTTATAAGTGTTGAAATAAATAAACACATAAAAGTGCATGTGCATTGGATCTGTTTTTTATTTAATATTCTAACGACTTTTCTCTTTTTTTCCTGTTCAGATGATTTTAATTTACAATAAACAAACAAACAATAAACCAACCGAAATGACAAATGAGAAGTACTGAAGTATATAGTTACCAAACTCATCAGAATAAAATTATGGTTGCTCTGGTGACAGATAATTCACCGAAGTTTCAGAAAATGATTACAGCTTTTTCAGAAATTTTACTACCAGTTAACCAAAGTAACCAAAGATATATACGGAACATATACTTGACGTTGACCATGAACCATGATGACAGTAGACAGTTGCAACACAACCTCAAAAAAAAAAGTAAACACAAAACCTCAATATTTAAACATGGATTTTAATGAACTAAGTAATTTGTTTGAAGAAATAAAACAAACAAAAGGATCTAGTGACAAACAAAAGTTATTAAAAAACCGTTTAATACAAATCCGAGAAAAAATACCAGATTCGTCAGAGTTTTTTCAGATCTTTAGAATAATGTTGTCAGATTTAGATCGTGAACGGAGCTCCTATAACATGAAAGAAGCTAAACTTGCAAGGGTTTTAATCAAAATGTTGGATTTACCAGCTGGAAATGATAGAAGTGTTTTAAGCAATTCCTATTTAATGGCAGCAAATGCAACTGATTTTGGAGATGTAGTTTATTCAGTTATAAGAAAATATTTATCAAGCCGTACCACCACACTGTCTATTAAAGAACTAAACGAAGGATTAGATAAGTTGACAAACAGAAAAAATGAAGCAGAATCTGAATCAATATTAACAAGTTTATTTATAAAGGCATCATCTGACTCCATTAGATGGATTATTCGAATCATTTTAAAAGACCTAAAACTTGGTATAGGATCAAATACAATTTTAAACTGTTACCATAAAGATGGAGCAGCTTTCTATAGTTCCAACAGCAACTTGCGAAAAGTTTGTGATGTTTTAAAAAATGAAAATGTAAGACTTCATGAGTTGGAAATTGAAATATTTGAAGCCTTTAGACCAATGTTATCTAAAAAAATAGAAGCAGCAAATTTCCTAAAATGCATTCCTGAAAATAAAGTATTCTTTATAGAGAATAAATTTGATGGAGAAAGGTTTCAGATTCATTTGAATGGAGGTGAATTTAGGTATTTTTCAAGGAATGGTTTTGACTACACAGATCAAATGGGAAAATCATATGACACTGGTAAGTGTTCACTTAACTACCTTCATAATAAGTTGGAATAAATGCTCAAAGCTAAGCTGGGTTTATAACACAATATTATAATATATAAATTAAATGTACCTTCATTTTTAGGCATACTAACACCAAGACTTCAAGGAGTGTTTAAAAAAAATGTTAAAAAATTCATCCTAGATGGTGAACTTATGCTCTACAATAAATTTTCAAAAACATTAGGTTCAAAAGGTATGACTTTAGATGTAAAAAAATTAAATAACAAAGGTCCATACCAACCATGTTTTTATGTCTATGACATAATTCTCTTAAACAACAAAATTTTAACAAACAATACTTTGAAAGAACGCTTGAAAACTCTTCAAACCATTTTTACAACTGTTAAAAAAGGTACTATTGAGGTAAGTGAAGTGAAAGAAGTTAGTTCCAGACAAGAAATAGTTGATGCTTTAAATAGGTCTGTTGAAAAGGAAGAAGAAGGGATTATTATAAAGGATCCTGATAGTATTTATAAATACAGTGATAGAAATAGTGGTTGGTTTAAGATGAAATTGGAATATTTCCAGGTAAAAAAGAGTTTTTATTGTAGTTTTGTAATAACGGTTACACCTTTCAGGATGTAATGAATGATTTGGACTTAATTTTAATGGGTGCCGACCATACTACGTCAACTTCAGACAAACTAAACTCATTTTTTGTTGGTATACGCTCAGGAAATGCTACAAATGGCAAACCACTTTATCTTTCTCTTGGAAAAGTAAGTTCTGGTTTAAGTTATGAAGAACAATCGATGCTTAACAATAAATTTAAAACCGAAGGAAAACATTTCGATAAGTTTGATAGTGGAAATTTATTATTTGGGAAAGAAAAACCACGTTATTATTTAGAACCTGAAAATACGATTGTTTTCCAAGTAAGAGCTTCTGAATTAGTTAGAGATAGCAGAAACTCTTTCAAAACCCATTATACTCTCAGATTTCCAAGAATTTTGAAAATTCGATACGACAAACCAGTCGATGAATGTTTATCCATGAATGAACTGTTAGAATTAACACAAAATAATAAAGCAGTTATTAAATTAAACAAAAGAAGTATAGAATTAGAAGAAATCGCAAAAAATAAAGTTAAACGTGCAAAGAAATGTGAAGTAGCAATGCCGACATTTTACGATTCCACTAAAGTGTCCGATTTGCTGGAGGGTTACGCAATTTTTGTACTCGATGGAACAGATAAATTTGTTAAGGAAAAGGCAGAAAGTTTAGTGAAAAAAGCAGGAGGTAAAAATAAATTTTATGTCATTTCAACTTTAGACCGAGCTAATTACCATTTTTTTAGAGAAAGAACTGGGTAAATGATGTTGGATATGGTAATAAAAGGCTTAATTAGTGGATGGAAAAAATTCAGCATCCGAATGCATGCGAGGTGGGAGTTGAAACTGTATGTATTCAGATGTTGAATGTTTTTTCCTAGTTACGTCTCAAACTTCCTTTACCCTGTTACGAATTATTTTGTCATGTAGCTGGTTTTTGATCTAATTTACTTGGTCTTATGTAGTAACTTTCTAATGATTCTAGGTACTATTAGATACAGAGCAAGTGATAAAGTTGACATAATTTTAACCCCATACAGAAATGAAGTTGTCACGAATCTAATAAAAACCAAACCGAGGTATGATGTAATAAATTTAACCTGGTTAGAAAGAGTTATACGAGATGGCAATTTACTGGGATATGAGCAAGATGAAGTGTTTTATATAGGATGGAATTATAAGAATACATTAGCTGAGGAATTGGATAAATACGGAGATAGTTTTACTGAGGAAACTACAGATGAAAAATTAAAAGAAACTTTTAGAGTTATCCGCGATATGGGCGATTCTTTTTTAACCAACAGTCCTTTAATAATGGAAGGAAAAAAGCATTTGGGGCAATACACGGCTTATTTTGATAAATTTTCAACACCATTAGATCCAAAATCTGATATAATCTACGACTGTTTTTTGGATGAAATGAAATTTAAGTACAACAGTGGCAATACATGCGAAACAATTACAGATGAAGTTAATATAATTATTTTTAACGGCGACAGCGAAAGAAAACAAATTTTAACAGATTTTTTAAGTAGCATTAACAGATGTGATATTGAACTATACAATAAACAATTTATTTACGATTAAAATTTGTTTTAAATAATTTACTTAGTAAAAACTCACCAATAATATTTGTCCGTCATAATTTGGAGACTCCATTTGTAGAGGGTTCATCCATACAGATTCCTCTTCGACTGATTTATCAGTAGAATAAGATCTGTAGGTCTTATTAACTTTTGTTTTTGGTGCAAGTTTATTGAATTGCGAAATATTCAAACTGGCTTTTGCCTGTTCAATGTTATCTTGCAGACCGGTGAGTCTTAAACCTTTCCTAAACCCAGCTCTGCCAAAGTCTAAAATACCTTCGACCATACCTGCGGCTTCGTCCTACAATTTTTATTTAGAATCGACATTTTCTCAATGAAGAGTAATTACACATTACCTGAAGCCAACATTAAAATCCAGAACCAACACAGAATGACCCACCCTTAACATTTTAGAGATGCCGAAACAGGTCAACTTTTAAGAAAGACTTTTTGACGCTAATTTTATAAATGTCAAATTGGCCCTCTCCTTACTCGACACACCTACTACATTTTTATCAAAAGGCTTTGGATATCATTTGATACTCTATTTAAAATTGATCATATTTTTTCCTTTTGATGTATTTATGTGAAGGCAATTAAGATGTGGTTGAAGTTTAGTCCCACCCACCCATATCAGTTATTGGTATAGTTTAGTACCCTTTGTGTCATTATGTCACAAAGGATAATCTCAAAGTCTCCCCCAGCTGTTATGACAATGTCATCGAAATATCTTTGGCAGGAGATTCCGAGGTCGCTCAATCTACAAAGGACTTCATATACAATACTGATAGTGTCGGGCCACACATTAACCTCTAAGTATTTAAATTTTTCAGATGATCCCATATTAAGATATTACAATAATGAATGTACTGAACTGAACAGGAAAGGGATATACACCCAGGGATATGCAGATGATCTGACAATACTTGTACTGGGGAAATACCCTAATGTTATATCAGGGCTGATGCAACAGGCTCTGAAAATGGTGTAGGACGAAATGCTTAAGGGTGAACACTTCAAAAACTGCGCTCATTCCCTTCACTAGAAAAAGGATGCTTGAAGGACTAAAACTGCCAAGCCTCTTTAACGTGCATCTGTGTCTAAGTCAGGAGGTTAAGTATCTGGGTATGTTTCTGGATGCAAAACTAACCTGGAACTCACACCTTCGTGATAAAACCAATAAAGGGAAAATGGCCCTAATGGCTGCCAAACGGGCGATAGGGAACATATGGGGACTAAATCCACAGATCGTACACTGGCTGTACACAACTGTGGTGAGACCCATGGTCACCTATGGGGCCTTAGTTTGGTGGCCAAAAACAGATCAGAAGAAAAGCTGAATTGGAGTTATCAAAACTTCAGAGGCTTGCCTGTCTGTACATAACGGGTTCTATGAGAAGCAGCCCGACTGCGGCAATGGAAGCAGTTCTCAATCTTCCACCTCTTGTTCTGCACGTTAAGGCGGAAGCGAGGATGGCTGCATACAGACTGGAATGCAATGGAAACTTGCATGAAAGAATCAACACCCATAGACATTCCAGAATCACAGAAGTTATCACAAACTCACTCATTACAATGAGAAGTGACAACATGTTGGCTAGAAGTAACGACACCCAACCATACCATATCCAGCTAAACTGGGATGGGTTGGAAGCATGCAGTCAGGAAGGAACGTTGGTGTGGTACACTGACGGATCTAGGACTAACATTGGAACAGGTGCTGGACCCAGGTGCAATATCCACGCATCGTTGGGAAATCTTGCTTCTGTATTCCAGGCAGAAATCTACGCTATCGATATGTGAATATCGAAAGGGGGTACAGAGGCCAAAAGATCCTTATTCTCTCCGATAATCAGGCAGTATTAAAATCTTTAGCATGTCCTCAGATCAGATCTAGACTGGTATGGGACTGTCTACAGAAACTAAAAACCCTGACTAACCATAATAGAGTTACTCTTAAGTGGGTCCCAGGTCACAAGGGCATTGTAGGAAAGGAAAAGGCAGACATCCTAGCAAATCTGGGGTCTGAGACTGCTTTCACTGGTCCTGAACCAGTATTTGGGATATCTAAAACTGCTGCACGTGGTTGTATATCTCGGTGGACTCAAACTAAACACCAGTCGTACTGAAGACACGTGCTAAAATAGGAACGCAGTAAACTCCTGGTGAAAAAACCCTCGGAGACGCTGACCAATGAAATACTTAACCTTAGCAGGGGCCAAATAAGGATAGTAAGGATAAGGATAATATACAATCGGCATATATAGGGAGGAATCTATCTGTCGGTTGTGCATGGAACAGGAGGAAACAGCCTCTCACATTATCTCATTGGAGATATAGACTCCTAGGACTAGAATATCCAAGGGAGGATTTCTCCAAGAAGAACCTAGTGAAAAGTCTGCTGAGCCTGATAAGGGTCTCTTCAGATAACCGGCACAACGAAGAGCACAAAAAGCCTTAAGGCTGCGAGGTGCCGAGGACTTCAAGCCTTTGACTGGTGTGCTGATCCAATCAATCAAGATATTACAAAAAAAAACTCTAAAGGATGTGGTTTTTGTCCCTACAACTATGACTTTTCTCAACTGTCATTATTGGTTTGAACTAATACAGGGAGATACAAAAAAAATTTAAATAAGTAGCTACCACATTAGGTATCATGTGCAAAATCTTTATTCCATAAGTGGTTTTTGCACTGTATGAATTAGGCCAATATATAAAAAGCAATTCGATTTAATATTTCAAATTATGCAATACTTCATTTATATTATATAAATGTCAATATTCCAACAAATCACATTGCTAAGGTTAATATTGCAACAAATACATTCTAATATAGAAATAAAATTAAATTTCGAGACTGTTCAAAGTAAATTATAAGTTCTCAGTGGCGTTAATAACTGCTACTGGAGGCATCAGCAGTTGATATGTTGGCTTCAAACAAAGTGTATGGCTAAGATTGTGTATTCATTATTATTTAATCTGATAAGATATTTTAAAGCAAAAGCGAAAAGAAGAAGATTAAATTCCAAACTAAGCAGAATTTAAAATATACAGTGGAAGATCAAATTGTTGGTGTTTACTTAATGTCCGTTGGGTTATTTGCAACAAATACTGAAATAATTATTTTAGTAGATGTAGGGCAAGTCCACGTGACGTCATGTGACAGTCACCCTTATGAATCCTATGATATAATCAAGCGTTCTTTGCACAACACATGGTTCTTAAAAGTTATTTGATCATGTTTGAGTTCATTTAATTTTGATTTTGTGCTTTCTTCGCTTAGGTATTTTAAAAGCTATATCTGACTTTTCATAATAGAAAGGAACATTAAATCAATACAAAACAACCAATTTACAAATCTAAAATATATCCAAATGATTGTTTATCCTCAGGGCGACTGTCATTTGTGTCAACTTGTCAGTTGGTGGACATGTCCTATACAGATTGGCCCACTACAAGTTATGGTGACTTTATAATAATAGTATATTATTAAACGAGCAATTTATGATAGCCATTATTCACGCAGGGTGACGTTTGCGTAACGGGCCGTAGGCGAGGGGCTCAAGTCACCCGAGTGAATAATGGCCATAAATTGCGAGTAGAATACTATACTTTGTCCACGACACTATTAAATAAAAGTCAAGAGTGTACAAAGTAATAATTTGGTATTATTGACAATTCTAACGTCAAAATTAATAAATTTCTGACATATAGAGATGGGCGATACTGTGTAAAGTATCGATAGACCGTACCGTTATACATATAGTGTTTTAAAAATATCAATATTAGAAAATATCATTATGAAAAGTATCGATATTAAAAATTTTTATACTTTATCTATATACAATATATTTCAGAAACAAATTTCCTAAACAAAAAAACGGAGATTTAATAGTTTATTTCATATTGTACCCCCATCTCTAGTCACCTATGTACCGAAATGTTGTGAGTGTTGAGTTGTCATGACATGTTATTTAAATGCAAAAGCGTGAATTATGGACCATAATTCACTCTAGTAGATATATGGGTACCATATACCTTTTGTTAGGAGGTAAAAGATTGACTTATTATTAAGTGGTCGTGGACAAAATTCTTATTCCCAAATTGGCCCTAATCCTATTCCTAACTTAGTACTAGGATTTGGACAGTGCTTTAAAAAATGTCATATTTCTTCAATTTCACCAGCTGTCCATCATTGACTACTACTACTAAGTTTGCAGGCGAACCTTGTCCTGGACAAACTCAAGCCAAGGTTCCGGCACTGAGGCCACTGGCGGCCCATTGTGCCATTTCTGCTACCTAGACATCCATAAAGCCGAGCCCTTCAATAAAGGCCACAACCTTTTTCAATGGATGCCTGCTTGTGTCTCCAGGGGCCAAAACAGGGACTCCGAAGATTCGCCTGCGTAGTACAGCCCAGTGTGGACACTCTAGGAGAACATGGACTGACGTTTCGTCAGTCATGCCGCAACCCCTGCATAGGGAACTTCCCTCTACTCCTAAGTTGTGGAGGTGTTTCATCATACAGCAGTGCCCCGTTAGGAGTCCTGCTATCTTCCTTAGCCTACTTCTTGGTAGTTCAGTAGCTGCTCTAGCGTGTCCATCCCTTCAGTAAAAGTTTGGATTGCCTAGGACCCTGCAGAGCATTCCAATGAGCGGAGGTGCTGATTCTTCAGCCACTTCTTCGTCTCCTTGCGTATTCTTTGTTTTGTTAGGCCCAAGGTCGGGCCCGGGCCGCAGAATGGAGCTGCCGCCCCTTCCGCAGCCAGTGCATCCGCCATCTCGTTGCCTTCAAAACCAGAGTGGGCTGGAATCCATTCTAGCCGCACCACGTTGTGCCTTGCAAGATTAGCAAGTCGTTCTCGACATTCATTAGCAAGTCCTGAGTTGCTGGTGCACCCACTCAGGGCTTTAATTGCTGCCTGACTGTCGGAGTATATGGTTATGCGTCGATCCACATAACCTCTGTCTAGGTTTATCTGCGCACATTCCAAGATAGCATATATCTCGGCCTGATATGCAGATACACCATCACCCAATGGTACACTAACTTGTGTTCTTGGGTTCCTAGAGTAAATTCCAGCCCCTGCTCCATCACCGGAGCATGAGCCATCTGTGTACCAGACAGTCCCATTAGGCTGTGTATTCCTCTCTTTTTCCCAGGATTCTCTATCCCGGATCATGGCCCTGTACGGAGTTGCGAAGTAGTACTTTCGCAGGCATTCATCAGGTGCTCCAGCCAGAACTGGAATATCTTCCAGTAGCCGGAGCTTCTTGACGTGCCTGCACTCTTCCCCTCTTCGCACGTATCCCAGCTGTTTTAAGCGCAGAAAAGCCCTCCCCGCCTCAGCCTCGATCACATGGTGAAGAGGCCGAAGATGTCCATCATTGAACTGATCAGTCAATCAATACATCGCCAGTTCCAATCTTTACAACAGGACAAAATTTGGTAGAATGACAACTGACAGTATATCTCATTAATTGGATGGAGCTTGCACATTTCCTTAGTCTTGGTCCTAAGAAGGTCTCAGGTCTTGGGACTAATACTAAGTTACTAGTTTTATAAACTAGATAATGTAACCATCACCCAATTTATTAGGACTAATGATTTTCTACTCATCATCAGAATGGGTGATTTCTGTTTTTCTCATAATTAATTGAAACTTTTGTATAAGGAAAGCATTTTGTTGATAAACTTGTCATGGGACAGTCTGTATTATGAAAAATATTAGTAATAGAGAAATACACTACAATCAGACTGTATTTAGGTATACTAAATTCTTTTAAATATAAAAGGTCGTATCTTCACAGACTCTTTGCTAAATACCTATTGGAAACAAATACAACGTGATTCTAGACTTTCATTCACTGTTTAAACTACAGCATCAACCCAAATGGGATAATTAAGCATAGATGTAAATATAAAAAAGTATAAAAAGTAAAACTTCATGCACATCATACCTTTTGCTGAATAAGAAGGATGTTTATGAGATGTGTAGGAATGTGACAGTTTCGGAAAGAGACAACATATTTATTATAACAACTTGTAACTATTTTTAATAAGTATTTACCTGAAAATCGCCGATTCTGTGCAGTGCATTATTCACAGTGGTTTCTTGCAAATCTTTGAAGTTATGTAAAGTATGAACGGTTGCATCGCCTATGAAAATTAAAAATTATTATTATTAAATTTGAATTGTCCTTTACAAAGGAGCATACTTATTGGTTTGATAGAACTTTTTAGGCCTTCCATAGTAGACTGAGTAGTCTGTTTAACTTCACTGAAAAGTAAGCTAGCAGAGTCTTCAACATGTTCCATTTTACCTAAAACCGAAATACTTAAACCACAAGTTCTACAATTTAGTAAATACTTAATAAAAATTATTGACTTGCTTTTGACATTTTCCATCCTCATTGGCAGTACATCTAGAGGATCTTGTCCCAATGATATGCCAAATGCTAAATCTTTGGTATCTGCATAAGTTTTTGTACTTCTAGTCAATTTAGGTTCATATATTTTGACAGGTGCACTAGCAGTAGATTTTACTGTTTGAATTTGCTGCACTTCTTTTACTTCTTCAGCATTGTCAATTTTCTATAATCAAATACATGAAAGTTCTATTAATTTTTTAAAATTCCTTACCTTCACTTTATCACTTTTGTTTTGTGTGCCTTGGGAAACATTATTCTTCCTTTTTATACTCTCATTTTCATTATTTGTATTTTGTTCAATTTTAATATTTTCTTCAACTTGTACAGTTGGAGAAATTGTTCTTTTAATTTTTTGTTCAATGGGTAATTCTTTCTCTTTTATATCTTTGGAATCTACTTCATCATAATACTGATTCACACAAATTCTACTATAACTATTTAAATTGTACTTTTCCCTTATTTCTTTTGATGCTAAACTATTGAGGAGGTGATAATTCAGTACTTCAGGGTTTGATACAAAGTTTAATATATATAGTATCAATTTCCTAGCTAGAATTGATATCAAAACATGACAAGGAAGGGAGTTCCAAAGTTCTGAATTGATAAAATGCTTCATTGTGTTTGTTGTAAGTTGATGCAGAAAGTAGTTCTTGACTTTAGGATTTGTACTAACAATATGTGAATACCTGTAACAAAATTATTTTCAAATATAAAGAAAATTTCTGAATTTTTCAATTTTTACATACCTGTACATTTCTTCAAAAGATCCATTATATTTATCTTTCCTTTTTAAACTTCTTCTGTATTCTTTCAAGTGTCTTAAATATATATTTAAAATCCCCTGTGTCAGAGCTTTATTATTTACACAAAACTGTATTTCTGCTATTCTTTTAGTTACATCTTCAAGAAATAATCTGGTTTCTTCAGTAAACGCAGAGTCCTTACTTATAAATATATACCATTTATTTATAAAATAATTGTTTATATCATTAGTGAAACCTTGTAACTTGTGTTGATTGGGTTTTATCTCTCCCCTACGTTTTTTCAAAGGTGGGATAGGTTTTATAAATGTTAGAGGTTCTTTTCTTTGCAGTAACTTATGTAGGTAAAAAAATGTTATACACAGTGATGCAAACCAAAACAACACAGAAAAAACTGAAAATGTAAATCCACTTACAGGTAAGAAGGGAATTATAATATTAGTTATCAAAGTTAAGGCTAAAACACCAACTCCTACTAGAAAAATTTTCCAATCTAATACATCTGTCGCAACTGGCATTATTTATTTTTTGTTTTATTGATCGATTATATCAAGATATGGATGATATCCGAAATTAATGGGACTGATTGCTTTTTCATTTCCTCAATTACTTATATGTTTGATAAGGTTTCCATATCAGTACTAGTACTAATGATTAATCAGAGATAATTGTATCATTTCACATCTTGTTTACAAATGTTGGGTAGTGATATGTCAATGTCAAATGACCTATCGCTTGACACTTTTGACAATGATTTTAAATGCCCCATTTAAAAATATGTTTTTGATATTTGGAATTTATTGGTTCGTAATTGACACTGGAAAACTTATTTTTCGGGATAGTTTTCGTTAAAATTTTAATTAAATTGGATTCTTTCCATAATAATTATAAATTGTAATCTGTAATACTGGTTGCCTGAGTAGTAGGAACCACTAAACATTATATTGGTTCGGCAAATATTTATGTTCCGTATGTAGAATCTCATATAGGAGCAGCAATGAGCTGCACTTATACATAAAATTCTGTATGTCCAAGAGAGAACAGGAATACTACCCCTTCATGAAACACCCACCGCTCTAGACTCGTCCTAGTTGCAAACCCAAAAAAATTCATATTTTTTCTATCACTGGAGAAGGGAAATTTCAGAACGAATTTGCCATGTAAAGGATCGTATTATTTATAAATATCTGTAAACGGTGCCTTGGCTCTTCAAATTGGGCGTATTCATGGCTCAAAAGAGAACAATTAAAGCTCTTTTCAACTTAAAATCTAGAACTTCTTGTAGACCATTCTTTAAAGTAAATGGAATAATATGACCATGACAAACACTTATATTTACAAAACTTCTTTATTAATTCACAAGCATCAAAATGAACTTCTTACCCCAAATGACAGACATAAATATCCTACTCGAAAACAAAACATAATACCTCCAAACTATAAATATATAGTCGCACTCGAAATGGCCCTTTATATTCAGGTATTAAAGTATATAATCATTTACCTTCAGATTTGAAAAATCTTACAAACAAAAAATTTAAAAGAAAAATTAAACAACTACTACATCAGTATGTTTTTTATATCTCTGAATTCTTTCTGACCAATTTTAACTGAAAACTTTTTTTTTCACTTTTTTTTTGTTATTTCCAACGCTTAGGCTAAAATCACTGTGTATTTTATTAAATTTCTATATGATTTGTACTTTATATTGTGATTTTGTGGAATAAATATCTATCTATCTATCTATCTAAATCCGCAAAATAAGTAAAAAAAATGCAATTGACAAAAAAATGTAATGGTCATCATGCTAAAAAACAATTATTGTGAAAAATACAGTTTTGTTGGCTACTCAAAGTAGCTATTTAACTTTGCCTACATGGTACCTATACCTTGTAAATGATTTTTAATGTGATGAAAGCTTATAGGTGAAGATAGTTCACTGGCAGTCACTTTTATTGTTATATGATTAGTTTTACAGTAAATTTGATAAGATCTACATAGGTATCCCATTGAAATGGTTAGCCAGAAGGTGAGTTTTTTTTTCAAACACGTGCCGATCTAATTTTTGAAGAATAGTGAAAGTAGAATAAAAATAAATTAAGATAATGGTATATATCAAAACTGAGTAATTAGAAAAGGAGAAGAAAGTAGTTTGTATTTTTTCGACAGCGGTATCTAAAAGTATAAATATAATTTTGTTATTATACAGGACTTTCGTACATTAAAACGTTTTAGTATTAAGCGAAAGTACCAAAATAACCATTCTACACATTACCATACCATTTTTGATATAACGACTCATCTCTAACATAAAAATAATGTCATAATATTCGATAATTTTTTATGGAAATATGCATGAAAATAGGACTTGACATTTTGTGTTGTCATATGAGTAGATTCATTGATTTTCATACGTTTGGGTTGTGCTCAACAGACCTGGCACTTGAACTAAATCTTTGTACCTCTTCCCATGTTATATCTACTTCCATTCCAGAAGCTTCGTGTCATCTATATAGGCCACACCAGTTTAACTGGAAAGATTTTCAGTAGTTATGATGGTTATATTATTTCGTCTCCAATTGCTTCCATCGGAGTCCTTGTAAGTTCCATTTCCAGTACCATTTTTACATGTTTTGGACACGCAAATGTTGTTCAGTAATTTGTTATAAACATTTAAAACGAAAAAAACCTTCTTTTTTTTAGTTTTAGCTTCAATCTCAATGGTATGTACTCGTCTAGATAAATTGTAGATAATTGAAATAGGAACAAAATGAGGGGTCAAGCGGGTCAATCGGAAATTTTTTTGTCCATCAGTATATCCTATTCTGATGTTTTCATCAATACAGACTATAGCGGCAATCGTCTCTGCTTGAAACACAGATGTGTCCCCAAGGAGCTGTGAGACCTGGTTGTTGATGTGGGAGCCGAGTAGCTGTTTCCACCTTCCTCTCCTCGGGTCTTACGGGAGACAGGGAGGAATACGTGAAATCAAGAACAGCTCAACGGATTACTGTGGAATGCAGAAATCCGATATATCAGGATCTTCAGCGTCGAGAGTGGACTGTTGTCCCGACGAGTTCGGTGATAGTCGTTCGCTTGCTGGAGGCAGCGGGGTCGTCGGAGCAACAGTTTACTGGTGGTGGACCCTCAAGTCAAGTTGGACCTGCATATGTCGAGGACTGCGTGGTCAAGGGGAAGCTTGATCGCTAATATGCGGACTCTGGATACCTGGGGACATCCAGTTCAAATACCCTCACTCCTGCATGCAGAGCTCTACAGGAGTGGACCTTAGCTTAGCTACTCGTGGGATCATCCATGAATAAAGTAAAAAATAAATAAATCAAGTGGGCAAGCCCCACAACCACAGAAAAACAGAAGAGGAGAATGGCAAGGGCACTCGCACCCTCAACCTCCTCAACTGCTGAGAGTTTCGAAGACAAATCCGGGAACAAAAGTAGAAAACCCCTATCCTTCCTGAACTGGGTAAACCCGGAGGAAAGGACGACCCGTTGAGGCGTGGACTAAGAGGAGCAGGGGTAAGATGGTACCTTCACTTTCTCAATTAGGGACTTGCGCCTGAAGAAGCAAGGAAGAAAGCTGCAGAGCGCAAGAAACAAGGGCAGGAGAAGAACATCCTTCCTAAAGGAGAAAACAGAAGCGGGAGGCGGCGACAACCCCGTCACCGCAAGTACAGGTGAAGATTAAAAATCAGGGCAAAATTGCCATCCTTTCTTCAGCTGGCAGCTGCTGCAAAAATAATGAGAATAGCTGCAGAATGGCTCCAGATGACAGTACCGAAGATAGCAGATCTGTGGATAGCAGAACTGATGGTGTGTCATCACAAAAATGCACACCGTAACGTTCTTCCTCCCAAGAGTAGAAGAAGAGCTATTACGTTTGATAGGAGCGCAGAATGAAGGTTTGGCAACAAACCAATGGAAGGTCTTCAACCTTAAAGAAGAGGGTAAAGGCCTAGCCTTGAGGGGTTCACCATTCACTACCGATTTAGGAAAATCCCCGTGCATGGCCTCAGAAAAGAAGAGGGAAGAAACCTGGAAAAGGATTCTGTCTCCTCCATGGCCAGTGGCGACTCGGGTAGTGTAGAAAGCCCACACACCACTAAACTCCTAGGAGAGGAGTCGCCGATGCCCGAGGAGGAAATGAAGTTTGGATTGGAGGAAGGTGTAGCACTCTTTCAGAAGGGGACATCAGCCTGACGAAGGAGGGAAACACCCAATAGGTTGGCGGGAATTGACTTAGCTCAGGTTACTACTCACCAAGTCAAAGGAACCGGCGGTGGTCACAAAGGTTGTTCACCAATGACCGATGGGGGATGTGTCTGATCCAAGAACCTTGGGTCAGTAATAACCAGGTAAGAGGATTAGCATGTAAAAATGCTAAGATAGTATATCCCACAGGTAGAGTGATATACCAAGAACATGTATTATGATAAGGAACAATATTAATAATTTTTGTCTTTCAGAATACATGACTCGTTCCAGTTCGAGCACACTTCGAACACAAGAAGGAGGGCGAAGAGATAGTGATAGCATGATGCTATACTTTGCAGAAGATGGGCTAGCACTACAACTAGAGCTGCAAAGGCTGGTGGAACACTGTGAAGAGAAGAGACTACCTCTACTAGTAGCATGTGATGCGCACAACACTGTTTTGGGCAGCAACGATACCAATCAGATAGGTGAGCAACTTTTAGAATATATCCTTAACAAAAACCTCTATATTCACAATATAGGCAATACCCCAACATTTGTGACAAGGGTAAGGCAAGAAGTTTTAGATATCACACTGGCAACACAGGATCTAGAACAAGTAGTAAAAGATTGGAGAGTATCGGGCGAACCATCTCTCTCCGATCATAACATTCAAGTTAGAGTTGGGCAAACCTGAGACAAGCCTTAGAAGAAAACCAAGAAAAACAGACTGGGACTACTACAATACCTATCTGAAAAGAAAACCTAGCACACATCCTGAGGGTGGAAGGGCTAAGCACCATCTCGATCTGGAAATGAGCTTGAGGACCTGAACAGGGCAATAAATCGATGCATTTGAATGGAGCTGCTCTCTTCAAGAACAACAAATCAGCAGAGATGCACCCTGGTGGAATAAACATCTGTCAAAATTAAGAGCTACACTGAAGTGAGGCAAACCTACTACAAGGAAATTAGAAAAGCAAAAAGAAATAGCTTCAGAAAAATCTGTGAAGATATAAACACAACACCTGCTGCGACAAAACTTTACAAAGTCATTGCAAAAAGTAGGGTCAACACAGATATGGCTTTGAGGAAGCAAGACGGTAAATATACCGAAAATGAGGAGGAAAGAGTGCGACTCTTATTGAAACTAATTTTCCTGAGAGTACCCCAAATAGGGGACATAATCCTCTCGAAGGTCATAACAGACCTTTCAGCGCACCGAGAACAGATGGGATCTTCCCAGCATTGCTCCAGCAAGGACGAGACGAAATTCTACCACATTTGATTAGAATTTGTCGAAGCAGCTTAGAACTGGGTTATATACTAGAAGCATGGAGAAGGGCAATAGTATCCTTCATTCCAAAAGCTGGAAAAAGGGACACAAGAAACCCAAAATCCTTTAGACTACCAACAACTCGGCATAGGTGAGTTGCGCGCAATGGTTAAAATTTTATCTTATTTAATAAGGGGTGTCTCAGGTAGTAACCGTCAAGGGATTATCGGCATTCCCGGAATACGTAATTTCGACGATAATGCAAAGGGGTGCTTATGCTAATAAAATGAGGAAAAAACCAAAAAACCGTGATTAGGATATTTGTTGTAATAGAATTTCAAGACAATAACAGGCCAATAAATGTTCTGTTATCGGGACTGCCCTAATAGTTTACCCTGGCGGGGATAGGGAGTAGGCAGAGGTTTTATTAGAATTCTATCTTAACAAATATTTTACGGGTTGAATTTTATTTGTGTTCGAACTGTTGTACAACAAAGATGGAAATTAAGTGTGAAGTTATGTTAAGTGAGAAGGGCAAAACTCTTCTAGTGGTAAACCGTGGAAAATTTCGAAAATGTAGAACAATGACATCTGGCAAAACTTATTGGCGAAAATTATATTGATGAGGCAGAAATGTCATCAAGTGTTATACGTTCCACTAACGCATGTGAATCGTTCCATGCACATTTTAATAAAAGTTTTTATTCCTCGCATCCTAATGTGTTCACTTTTATTGATGTACTTTATATTAAAATAAGAAGCGCTAATAATAATATTAATTAACCGCTTTATGGTAAAGCGAAGAAAAAACAGATATTTTTAGATCAACAAATACATCTAAATAAAACCAATGTAATAGGCTTAAAAACTTTTGTAAAATCCGTGTCTTATTATTTCTGAAATAAATGTACAAATACCTTTACCATTTAATTTATTTTATATTTCCTTAATCTCCTTAATATTTTGTGTTTATCTAATTGCGCGCAATTCGGCTCCTAATTTTGGTGTTCTTACTATCGTATTCAGGTAGAAAATGACCGCTGCGAGCAACTCATCCCTGCCCCGACAAGTCTGGCCAAAAATAAACAAGGAAAGAACAAGAAAGATACTAGAATATAGAAAGAACTCAATTCAGAAGATCACGGGAGTGATCACTGGGCACTGCACAGTAGGGGCAAGACTCTGGAAAATCAAGGTAAAACTGGATGATCTGTGCAAAGAATGCGAGAAAGAGGAAGAGACGGTGGAACATCTCATGTGTTTATGACCTGCCCTGGCAGATAAGCGCCAGAGGTATTTGGGGAGTAGACGAATAAGTGAAAGTAAGTAATGTCACTTCCCTACCGTTTTAAAGGTAAGAAATTCCTATATTACTGACCGATTGTGAATAATAGTATATTACATACCTAGCAGGGAAGTAGATCATTACAGCCCAGGCTTTGTTACAGACCCGAGGCGCGTAGCGCCTAGGATCGCTAAAAGCCTTGCATGGAATGATCCTTCCCGCGTGGTATGTATACTATTTTATTAACAATCTTACAAGCTTTTAAAAACATTATTTTAAGAAAATTTAATATTTTTTTAGACAAAGAACTTCATGAATCTGTTGCTAGGTAATATTACTAATTTATTGGTCACGAAATTTTAATTTTTTTGCTCAAACAAGTACATAATAATGTCTTATTTTGAATTAACCTGTAGGTACTCCTCCGGAAGTTCAAGAAGCTGCGGCCAAGGGAATAATTCCGTAGAAAAGCAAAGAAAGGTATTAACTTTTTTTTTAAACCAGCTTTACACAATAATGTCATATTTCAGAAAAGTGACACTATAGCGTGGAAGTGAAAGTAATGAGTCACTTCCCTACCGTTTTAAAGGTAAGAAATGTCTATATATTACTGACCGATTGTGAATAAACTTAATTTACAAAAATTATAGGTACTGAATATATACCTATAAACAAACGTGCAATAAGAAGTGAGTCGTAAATAAAAATTATGTACATTGATATCATTCCCAGATTCCCACCATGATAAAAGTCAGACATGATTGGACATGATCGGTCCACTGTTCACTGTTGCCAAATTTAAGCATTTCGGCCTTGTGTTGGAGGTGTCCATGTCTCAAGCACCATTCTCATAAACCGACAAGTAATTTCTTATAGAAATTTCGCTTTTGTCTCTGTGTGAGTGGGTTAAAGATAGTGTTAGACTAAAAATACTTTTTACTTGACAGATTCACTGAATCTTATGAAATAAAAAAATTAAATGGACAATATTATATTGTTCCAATGACATACCTACATAAAAAAAATAATGTTATATCACTTCTCATATGCAATCCAAAACATAAGTAGACCTACATATTAAATGTTCCATGACTATGAGAGTTTAAAAAAAATTGTCAAAACATTACCATCTAATATTTTTCATATTTATAATTGGATATGAGTCAGTGAACCGAAAAATAACAATTACATAACTTGTGTAGCAAAATACTGGTTAGGTATATGAATTGTTTGTTTATTAATGTTAGTTAATGCAACCTTAGGCTTTAAAATACAAATTATCAGGAAATGAGCGGAAGTTGTTTATAATCTAACCTAACTTGAGAAACAAAAAAATTCACTTTAGTGAAGGGTAATGGGAAAGTATTATTAGTAGACTACAGCGCCCTGGTACACAGTAGTCATTTGATCACCGTCCATATGTCTCTATGTCAAAAATAGCACAATAAAACTTCAGCAATTCCGGCATTTCTTTTCGGAAACACTCACGAATTGTTTCTGCCGATACATGCTACCTTCCGCAAAGTTCTTTCGAATTCGGCATCATTAAGTCTCCATTTTTTTTGTTCTCCATATAGTTCAGACAGACAAGTGGAAGAAGAAATTCGCTATCAAGCTTCATTTTGGAAAATAGTTTTGAAACGTTTATTCCGAATAACTTTAATGTTATCAAAGAATTGTTTAGCTTTTCGAGAACATACTGTACGGGGGGAGGGGACCAGCGAAAAGTTTTGCGTAAGGTCCCCACTGTCTATCTACGTTTTCTGCTGGATACCATTTTAAATGATATGCTTTGAAGTTTCGAATATTGTTCAATGTAAATAAAAATACTTTCTAGTTGTATTCCATCATAAAATACACATCTCAGTTAAAGTCGATGCTAAGTATCTATGTTAAACATGAATGTTGGCGCCTTCTGCACCTGAGGGTTTCGGTATTTTTGCATTACATAATAGTCACCAGAGCAGAGTGAATTTAGTTCTTTTAAAAGAAAGTGCTCCATGCATATTATTTTACAGTGAAGTCCCATTTTTTTTTGGAAAAAGCTCAACGAAATTCGAGCAGTCCTTACAATAAATATTTGTCTATGCACATGGCGTAAACGTTACCAAAAGTCATGCCACTTATAAATTTACAACAATTAGGTTGCCTTTTCTATTTTGCATATAGAACTAGAAAAAAAAACAGTAGATAACTTATATAGTTTTTCATAGTATTCTCCATGCAAAAAAATGCATTTTTGCATCCTTTGTATGCAATTATTCTGGAAGTAGTTATTCCCCTTGCTTGCTGGTACATTCAAAATAGAGTTTTTGAAGGCGTTGACCGCATCTTCTGGGGACTGGAACCTTTTCATTCTCAATTTTAGGAGAAGTAAAAAAGTCTTCATGACTTAGGTCAGGACTGTATGGAGGACGGTCCAACAGGTAGATGTTTTTCTGTTTTAAACACTCAATTATTTTTCGAGCTGTGTGGGAACTTGCATTGTCTTCGTGGAGGATCACTCGTCGTAGAGAGTTGGTTTTTCGAAACTGAGCAAGTACTTCCGGCAAGCAAATCGACATGTACCAATTAGCGTGTACAGTTATTTGATCTTGCAAGAGGAATTGCTGTTACTTGACCCGCTTTTGAGACAAATGTCGCCAATGTCGCCACCATCTTTTTGAAAACACTTCGAGAACGGATAACTTTCGACGGTTTTGGTTCATCTTGGCCGACTGATATTTATTTTTGAGTTTATCAATACTGACAATACTGAGTATATTTTTTGAGTTTCCTGCGTTAAACGGTTTTAGAGTTTTTTGACACAAATTGCTCTCTGTTCTTCCGTCAACAGATGCGGCATCCAACGGAAATTAATTTTTTTACAGACAATTCTTCGTGTGAAATTTTTTGTATTGTGGTCTTTGAAAATCTCAATGATGTTTTAATTTCATGATATGTGACGTCGATCTTCTTGGATCAGCTTACGTACAGCATCGATGTTTCTCTGGGTGACTGCCATTGTTGGTGGAGCTCTTCTTGGATCTTCGCTAAGATTAATCCGTCTACGTTTAAATTCTTCATACCAATGAGAAATTGTCGACTGATGTGGAGCTTCATCGCCGAAAACAGAAACCAGCACGGCAGGACGTACATTCTTGTTCAGACAACTGTCTTGTAAGATTGTAAAAAATTATCTCTGCTTAATTCTATTATTCGACTGATACTTAGGCGTCAAGCTAACTAAATATGACAGTTAATTTTGATATTCGATATTTGTTGACTGACGCAAACTGGGTTGTTAAGTGCAAAATTTAAAAGACAACCCTCATATTTTAAGTAGGATCACGGGAAAAGTATACTAGACTTGATAAATGACTCTGCACCTCCTACAAGGGTTTTTGATAAATCAAAACAACTGAAATTACAAATTCAGGTGTATTTATTCAATTTTGCATTTTATTTTCTTGACAATAACCGCGGCACGCCACTGGCGATTAAAATAAGGCGGAATTCCAAGTGAATGTTTTTTTTTCAGTTGCTGAATCATTGTTTTGGTTCGAATGGTCCTTACGTCATGTCACTTAATATCAATACATTTTTTGTGACACTGAAAATGTTGCATCATTTTTTTCCATTTCTTTTTTTAATGCTTTGAAAGCGAATTATTAAATCAATGTCGGCATGTAGAACACTTACATTTGAAAGGATGAGTTACATAAAAATATAATTATAATCGTTAAACTCATGTAGTTTTTAACTTTATTTTATTTAAAATATGAGTAAATGGATTTTTTCTTTGGACAAAAAGAAGTCGTAGAAAAAAAGAGTTTAACTGAAGATATGTAGGTATACTTGGTACAATAGTGCATACCTTTATTTTTGTTATTTACTCACTAATGCTTTGTTTTTAGCTGTGTGAAAGAATAAAGGGTGCATCTGATGATATTCAAAATGATCTCAGATTTATTTCAAGAGCTATACAATCCTTACAATGGTATCTGCGGGTGCAATATTGAACTGCGCCAAATTACAAAAAAAATAACCCCGTACCTGAACTGCGCCAGGTATTTTTCTTACCTGAATTTGATCTAATATCTGTCTGAATTGCGCCAATTATTATTTCAATTTAGGATTTGTTGCAGGTTCTATATTTAAACATAGTATTAAATAAAATATGTTACAAAGTGTAGAATAATAATTTTTCGTGCAATCGCACGCGAAGTCAGTTTTTCGCGTCCCCAGCACAGTCCGCGAAATACAATTTCGCGGCCGTTACCAATGGCAACGGCTGCGAAACCAAACGTCACTTCCAAATTTGAATATCACTTCCAAATTTGACATTTCTAAAATACTACAAAGACAAGGATGAATTTTTATTGAATACCAACAAATACATAAGTACTTATATTATTTAGGATGAATATTAACATCAATTGTACAGTTTGTATTATTACTTATATTTACTCCAGAAGTTGAAGCAAGAACTGTCAAAATATTTTGTATATGTTGAAACATATCATTTCCATAGCACCCATTGTTAAATAAATTGAACTGCAGTTGATTTTAGAGCAATAATATATTTATTTACAATTATCTAGATTAATAATTTTAACGATTGCACGAAAAATTGTGTGTATGCCATGGCCGCAAAACTTTTTAACGACCTCAAGATTATCTTGCCTCGGCGATAACTATTCTTTCGGTACGTTAAAAAGGTATTTCGCGGCCTAAGCATACAAATTACTATATTTTCATGTAATATACAAAGGTACAAATATACAATAATTATGAATGTAAAAAAAAATAACATAACAAAGTTAGAAATACTGACTTCGCGTCCGATTGCACGAAAAGTATTTTCTCGGTGTATATAATATATGTACATAAATGATAAAAGTGTAAGTACGGCGCATTGAAGTAGGTCAATCACATGTTGTGATACAGATTTAGCCTTGCATAGTTGAAAAGAGAAATTGTCCAGTATCTCGAGATAAGCCTTGTAAGAAGACATGTGCACTTCATTTGTTAATTAGTAACTTAGAAAATTAACAAGGTCGAAAGTAAAAAAAGAAAAGATATACTCTCTAGATGTTGTTGTTTCTTTACCAGACGGAGAAAAAATAAATTAATATATACGTGGTGACATAAATTTATATATAGATTCCACATTTTTATCCATTGTAATAATAAAAAACACTATTAGGATGACTAAATGACAAAATGAAAGGAAATAATGATAAAAAAAATACAAGCGTCCTGCCGGCACAGGTAACAAAGGATCAACGAAACGCGCGCACCCAACAGTGAAAGGGGAAGGAAAAACATTATTAAGTATGTTGACTCTTTCCATCTGAGAGAAACTAAAGACGCCCACTTTCCACCCTCAACAATTATGTCCTACCATACGAGGACGAAGGCAAACCACCAAAATAACAAGCATAATCCTCCTTTCTACTAAAAACGTTAAAAAGGCTCCTGGACAGTTACATAAAAGACCAATTGTTGGAGAATGAACCCCTTAGCAATCGTCAATATACTTATCAACCAGGCAAATCTATGGATCTATCGCTTTCAATAAGTTATTTTGTCCATTTTTCTATTTTGTAACATTTTTATTGTTCTGTCTGTTTTTTTATTGCTTTTTGCATTTTTACACGTCAAGTCATAGTCAAAGGCCGTTACCTTCAGCGTATCATACTATAAAGAGTAAAACAGATGAGAGTACCGAGGAAAATGCGTTTCAATATATGCCGTACAGGGGAAAAAGGATGATGGTCCATTCGATTTATGCAAAACGGATGAGAGTAGAAATTGTTCTCACTCTAACTTGTTCGGATCGTTGTCGTCGGCCACTACAGGCGTCAGAAGAAATTAATAGCAAAACAGTTCGTTTTTGTTTTAAGCCTGAGTAGGTTGCGTGCGAGTGGTTTCTGCTGACTTTGTCGGACGTGTTTCCATATAATTTTCAAGATGGATGTCTGTAATGTGCTACCCGTGACTAAGAAAAGGCCAAAACTGGGACGTGTTTCCGATTCCTCCAAAAAGCTAAGATTGCAAACACATGAAACTGGTAGCAGTTGTCGTTGTTCAAGGTTAAAATGTTTCGAAGTTATTGGTGTTCAAGACCGTGCAGCGATTATTAGAAACTCTAATGAATTGAAGTCGCATGATGAGCAGAGCTTATGGGCTTAATTAATTCCAAAGCCTATGCCGAGGTTCCCTCTGGTTGGGATAATTACATTAGGAACTCCCGCGTCAAACCAAGCCCTTTCAAAGTAATTAGTTGTGAATACCAAATGATTTTCCGAAGCTGGACTGATCATTTGAAAAGCTATTATGTACCGAAATGTCCGTTCGAAAGCCGCCGGGAATTAGTTGTAAAAAAAGAAGAACCCAGAATGATCGAAAATCGCGACTCTTACAATAAAGGCTTCACATCAAGCATTGTAGTGCCGACAAAGAAAACTCAAGGAACTACCAAGAAAGGGAAAGCAGTTATAAACAAAACAGAAAAAATGGGTAAAGTGCATGTGGTACCAGATCTACCTTCTGGACAATTTGAACTTCCAAGTTTCAAATATGAAGAAAGGATTCCCAATAATCCTAAGAAGTACCAGAACATACAGGAATTGAAACGCTTCTGTAGTGTAGAAGCTCAACTTTACTTTGAAAATTTACCATGTAACCGAGTGAAAATAAATATTTTTTGTGGACCCTCATCTTTTTTTCCCTGACTTTATGTACTTAGCTATCTTAAAAAAAAATCTCGACGCTCATGTTAAATAACTAAAAATAACAAGTTCCTTTACCAAAAGAAGATACACAAGCCAATTTTTTTAAAAATTTGTTGTTTTAAAAAAATTAAGAATTAGGGAAATACAGAGTTTTGAATTTTAAAACTCGCTCCACACAAAACTTCGGATTTGTGGCCCTCATCCTTTTTCCCCTGTGGTCTTCAATTGCTAATCATATTTAATTTGTATGTGGATTTTTCACAATATCACCTCGTATATTACTTCCGCACGTATCTAAGTGAAATACAATAAAAATTACATAATTTTCTTCCGATTTTATAATAATTGCCATAGTCGACTTAATATTATCAAATACGCGCACCAGTGGCGTCTTGTTAATTTTTTTTAAAACCGTATTATATTCATTAACATTTCTATAAGACATGTTAAGCTCAATCACCATATTTTGGTGTATAGTATCTCCAGTTCAGAGATTGCCCATTCTTAATGAATCACCCTGTATACGCCATCATTATTAAACATTCGGCTGTTCAGAAACCGCCGGATGGAGGTGTTTGGTTTTGCCTAATAGTGCATGAGCTCGAAAAGGCGTCAACGATGACGAGACAAAAATATCATTTGTACAAATTAGTCTGCGCTTCTGGCCACAGCGGTTGAAATGGGGGGGCAGAGGACATTCGGCCGGCCTCTGGAACTAAATACAGGCCCTCGGTGGCCACGCACAGTTGTTCTTTCTCTCTCTTTCAAGCTGTCTTTCTCATATTTTCCTTGTCGTGCTTGTGTAAATCGTACGGTTCGAAAAGCCCTTTCGCAATCTGTATAATCATCGTATTTATAATCCTATAACGGTTGTGTAGTTTACTGAAGGATGTCCTAAAATAACTAAACTGTTGTATAAACTGGGGCCCTTTTTGGTTCTAAAGACATTGTATAAAGACATTATAAGATTTTCACGTTTCTATAAGATATGCTGTATAGCAGTTCTTACAGCATTTATGAAATTAGTTTTGCTAGTTGGGAAAGAACATAAGAATTTTCCACCTTTTGGAAGTTACGAAAATGCAGTAGATAGATTTACGATAAGTAGTCTTAGGCTTATGCTTTTTTTAATGATTTGCAATTTCTTAAGTTATTTAAAGTGACTTAAATTAGTTACTTATCGATAGATTCTAATTCAATATCAATTTCTTTTACTAAGCTTGAATAAAATCTTAAAGACATCTGCTCTGCCACTGTAGCAGTTTAGACTTCGAAATCAACGTTCGTTATTAGAAGAACACGGAAGTTTTGAATAATTATTTTCGTTGTACCAAAAGGAATAATAATTCCAGGAAGGAATGTAACGAATGAAATAACGATGAGTTGCTTTTGTACGTTTTTTTTTCATTTGTTTCTAGTTATGTAATTTTTATGCAAATCGCTTTTGTTCGGAACCGGAAATTACCTGTAGTCCGTTTGAAAATGCTTAGTAACATAGTGTTTAGTGCAATAGTTTAAAAAGGTTGGTTCAAAGTAGAAAAGTACAATTATATTATTTTACGTTATAAAAATTGTAGTGCGACTTTTAGTTGGTCCACCGGGTATAACACTAGACCCAATGAAAATACAATACCATCATAAAATGTAAATAAGATTTGTGTACCTACAGTTTGTCTAAAATCAATTGTAAAAGCATGTATTATTCGTCACCCTTGCCGACCTTTGCTTTGATCAGCATAGGCGGAGATATATTTTATTATAAAAAGGTGTAACGCTACCGAAACGTTGAAACAAAAATTTAAAAAAGAAGAGTGTTGAGTTTTCCACAAAAATAACAAAAACAATATTATTTGTAGTAAAATTACGTAAGTACAGGGTGATTCATTATAATTTGGTAATATCACCATCCTTATAATATGTAGTGGAAACCACCAATTTTTTCTAAAACTTCATTAAAATATAATAGTAGATTACACAAGGTACGAAAAACAATAACACTATGTATCCTTCCACTCAATTATTCATGATTTATTGAATAGCAAATGGTATTAAAAACCAATATTCTCACATTCCAGGTTACACTATTCGTCGTTAAAGTCTAAAATATTATTACTCTTAGAACTGTCGCCAGTTGGTTAACGTTGTCTTAGGGATTATCAGCGGCCCATATGTCTTTTTCAATTTTAACACTAACATGTGCATCGTAATTACTCCAATTTTATTCAGTGACATGTTCAAATGCATGATCTATCAAAGAAAGAAAATGTGGTGTCTTGAAATCGGACATGATATCCTTCACTTAACAATTCGTCTCAATAAACTTCTAAAACCCTCATCACATGTATAATCACGAGAATTTGACTGACTCACTTGTTTTTTTCCCCAATATAAACTACCAAGATTTAACCAAATCTATCAACTCATTAAGAATTTATCTAGGGGGCTCATGACACATTTACAACTTTCCAGAAAAAAATTTTCTTAAAACGTTATATAAATTACTATAACTACTTGAGATAATTTTTGACAGTCGGAGAATACAAAAGAAGAACAAGAGTGACTTATTACAGAATATTACATTGGCACCAAGGATACAAACTTGGACTGTGTCGTTGAAATGAAATGGTTTACGACATTAGTTATACCCGCCGTGGTGCCATGACTTGTGTTGTATTTAGATATGTAGAGCAGTAGTTTATTTCAACTATGTTGTGTATCTGTAGAGTAGTGAGGGTGAGTTAGGCCCACAGCACTTAGGCAACATGTGACCCATTGTACATCCTCCCGAGGAGTTGTCTTCCTAGGTCATCGTCCATCCTGTCCTTTCCAGGAAGGTGGACAGGTCACTAGGAGACATCTTCTTTATATCGGCAGGTGTAGGCCAAGACTCACCGAACACACACTCTCTTATTGACGATAACTCCGGGCACACGCATAAGACATGCCTGATAGATTCATCTTCCTGTTCACACATCCTGCATAGAGGTGTGCGTGTCCACTAGCCCCATTGTATGGAGGTGTTTCCTTAATTGACAGTGGCCAGTCAGAAATCCTACCGTTAAGCGTAGGTTTTTCCTGGTCATCGACAACTATTTTTCCGACTCCAGCTTCCCAGGGTCGCCCTGGCAAGACTGCATCCCTTGATTTCATCCCATCTCTTTAGAGATTGTGCATAGGTGTAACTTTTAGCTAGTTCCGCAATTGTCGAATTCGTCAGGCCGTAGGTGTCGCCGGGTCCAAGAATTCTTAGTCCAGCCGCTTCCCTGGCTAAAGAGTCAGCAATGCGGTTACCTTTGCTCCTGTCGTGCCCCTTAACCCACCTTTCAACTATGTTATTATTATAACTATTTGCTGAACGACCAGTGAGTTTTATAAATATAATTTATTAGTAGTTAATTAGTATGGCATTTCGAAAATCTATTTTATAATCATTCTACCATATATAGCCGCAATCAGAAACTGTCAGAAACGATTTGAGAATAACTGGACATAGCAAACAACGAGTTTACTTTCGCGTAATTATTATCAATGATTGCAATGGTCGACTATTATTTGATCGTTTCTGACAGTTTTTGATTGCGGTTGGAACACACCATGGGGTGGTGTTTGCAATCAATGGGATAAAAACTTCTCTTTTCACATTAACTTTAGAAAGAGTATGAGCGAAACTTGACCCATATCCTTCCCTTTATTATACTCTACTGATGCACATTGCTAATGTAATCAGCATTAAGTTTTGTATATTTAAAAATTTCGAAAATACCATTCAAAACCCATTTATTTTAAAGAAATACCTAAACTACAATGAGGACATCTCCCATTTTTTAAATAATGAATTTATAGAGATTAGCACTCAAAGGATATTAGATAATTTATAAGTGAGAAAATGCATCTTTAATTTTATACTTAACGTTGCCCCCAAAGATGCTGCGTGACGTCAGTATACGGACAAACGGCATAAGAGTGAATTCTATAAGAAGCGGTTAAAAATTAACGGCACGCTATTAGAAATGTTTTAATCTATATGTCGCAGTCAACTAGCTTAATTAGCCGTTCAATCAACAGCCTAGCCTCTTTACTAAACAGCCCCGTTCAACTAGCGGCCTGAATGATATTCAGTCATTTGATCAAACAGCTAGGCAATTGACTTGGATCCATGATGTTTCACTACTTGCCCAGCCAATTTAGTCCCATTTTCGCCAAAACTCTCCAAACTGTCAATATGCCGTCGGCAAACAACAAATTTGATGAGGATCGTTGGTTAATTTATCGAGAAGTGCAAACAAAATTATTGAAGATGCTAAACAGAAGAGGAAGGTAAAATAACCATTCCGTTCACCCTTGATTGATGATTGATTGATTGGTCAGCACACCAGTCAAAGGCTTGGAGTCCTCGGCACCTCAGCCTTTGTTCTTTTTGTGCTCTTGGTTGTGCCGTTTATGTGAAGAGACCAGTAGCCCTTATCAGGCTCGGCAGACTTTTCACTAGGTCCTTCTTGGAGAAATCCTCCCTTGGATGTTCTAGTCCTAGGAGTCTATATCTCCAATGAGGTAATGCTTCACAATCGAATATAATGTGAGAGACTGTTTCCTCCTCTTACATGCACAACAGATAGGTTCCTCCCTATATATTCCAATTCTATATGCATGTGCTTCCTTAGGGTTTAGTGACTGGTGAGTAAACCCATCACTATCCTTATCTGGCCCCTGCTAAGGTTTAGTATTTCTTTAGTCAACGTCTCCGAGTGTTCTTTGACCAGGAGTTTGCTGTGTTCCTGTTTTGGCACGTGCCTTCAGTACGATTGGTGTTTAATTTGAGTCCACTGAGACTTACAACTACGTGCAGCAGTTTTAGATATTCCAAATACTGGTTCAGGACCAGAGAATGCAGTCTCAGACCCTAGCTTTGCTAGGATGTCTGCCTTTCCGTTGCCTACAATGCCTTTGTGCCCCTGGACCCACTTAAGAGTAACTCTATTGTGGTTAACCAGAGTTTTTAGTTTTTGTAGACAGTCCCAGACCAGTCCCGATCTCATCTGCGGGCATGCTAAAGATATTAGTGCTGCCTGACTATCGGAGAGAATAAGGATCTTTTGCCCCCTATACCCCCTTTCTATGTTCAATTGCAAACACATGTCGATAGCATAGATTTCTGTCTGGAATACAGAAGCAAGATTCCCCAACGATGCGTGGATGTTGCACCTGTTCCAATGTCAGTCTTAGATCCGTCTGTGTACCACGCCAAAACGTTCCTTCCTGACTGCATGCTTCCAACCCATCCTGGATATGGTATGGTTGGATGTAGTTAACAGTGGCCAACATGTTGTCACTTCTCATTGTAAGAAGCCAGTTAGTGATAACATCTGTGATTCTGGAATGACTTTGGTTGTTGGTTCCTTCATGCCAGTTCCCATTGCATTCCAGTCTGTATGCAGCCATCCTCGCTTGCTTCCATTGCCGCAGTCGGGCTGCTTCTAAAAAAAATTATCGAAAAAAGGTCATATAAATAGTCACTATTTATTTTGTACAAATTCCACCCTATTACCAATCCATAATTTATTTTTAAAAATATAAATAACAAGTAGATTCTGTATACTTATGCCTTTAAAAATATATGTTTGCTTTTAACTTCAGCGCTATGTTGTATCTTCTATGTAAGCAATGTTTTTATACATTAAGTATTATTATTAAATTAACTCGAGCCGCACTATCACCATAATTACTAAGAACGTACCATTTACCAACTCGAGTGTGCATTTCTTCCTGAACAATCAATCAACAGTAATTTCAGTGTGAACATTTGCATGCAACTAACACCATCTAAGGAAATGAATGCAAAAAAAACTTCCTAGGTACATCCTATATCATTTGTAAATTACGAGTTTGTTATCCTTCGTTGCTTAGTCACGAATAGCTTTAAATTTCTTTCCTGTCAATCTTCTTACCTCAATTTCCTTCTTATCAAATTTAGGAAATGTATTTTAGTTCAAGAAAATATACCTTTAATTGGATATTGCCTTCCCTTCTCTTCAACCTATCAAGCATTTTAAAGGGTCCGGTGCAACAACAACGAGTTTTTAACTGATTTTACAAAAAATCGATAGTTCTCACATAGTTTGAAGATTTCGTTCAATACCTATCAGTTTAAATGATTTCTTCATTTACATTCAAGAAAAAATTCATTCATTTCATCTCTATATTGTTCTAAGTAAGTATATAGAGTATTTTGAAGGGTATATAATTTTTAATAAATAAGTTACAAAACAATAATTGTCTGTAATCATTTCAATCACCCTTCTCCTTCTTGACTGGTAAATAAATTTTGTATAAACGAATGTTCTCATCTTCTCGCAGACATAGGTATAGGTACACTCAACTGCTACAAGTCTAACTCCAAGATTTTTATCAATAACAAATTTTATCTTTTAGGTGATTTAAAAGAATACTAAACACCTGATAAACAATAGTTTATACACAAAAAAATTGTGCTCTCATATAAATCTCATATAAATGATATCTAAAAAATAAAGTGAGTACTGACCATAACTAACACTGATACGAACGGAAAAGATTTGATAGTCCTTTTGCTATGACAATCTCTTCCATAGAGAAATATTTTTTGTCTCCTTTAATTTCTATCACCAAAAATAAAAACTAACTAAACTTTATCTTTATCCTAGTCTGTCGATCACGATTCACGAAGCTGTCGACGTGTGTACTACTGGTGTACCGTCTTAAAAAAAATGCAAGTAACTCGCGACGTACCTAGTCGTAGGATGGTGATAGGATAGGCACATAGGCACTGCGACGGTGTCATTCTAGTAGTCATTTAGTCCAGTTTTGTCCGTTGAAGGATACAGATCCTAAAAAACTGTAAAACGAAAGTGGCGCACGACGCGAACGACTTAAGTGATTTGTTTATTCTCGTAGACGTAGACGGTGCTCGGTGGTGTTGCAGTGTGGACTAGGTCAGTAACAGTTCTTCGGGTAAATTTATTTTTTGTTTTTATTGTGTGATGATGCATTTATTTACGGGTTTTATTGCGGATCCAATCGACAGGTATCTTATTTTTATCGTTAACTTTTACTAAGGAATATTTTCGTTTTTACTTTTACTCTGAAATATTTATGGGTGATGGTCGAATAATCAATAATATTTAGGTTCATATATTCTACAGATTTAGCATCTTGGGATTTTAAAAAAAATGTTTTAGCTAAAAAAACATTTTGGATAGTAGAACCTTTTTTCTCTCATAATAATTGTGTTTATATCTTCGACAGGTGTGTCCATGAATTATTCAATTGCATGCAAATATTTATACATGCATTAATTATTAAATGATTTACATTATTGTTTATTATGTACCATATCACTTTCACTGCTTTTATGACAGTGTGTTTGTGCTACATCAAAAACTTTCGATATTAATATTGAAGTTATTTTTATAGTTCTTTTTTGGGTGCCATTTTTAACTTCATAGCGCTGTATCTCGAGAATACTTTAAATTGCATGTGGCTAATTTTGGCTAAAGCTTTTAGTGAAAATTGGCAAAGTTTAATCTCCTTCCATATTCGAAAAAATGATCAAAAAATACGTTTGACCGGCCGGCTTTTTTGAAATTTCTGTCAAACTACGCATCGTCATATTTTATAAGAACTGTGCGCAGGATAGACGACAAGGTACAGGACAGATAGAATAAGCGGGACATATGTATATCAAGAAAGACAGAAGAGCTAGGATTGACGATGGGAGAGTAACCAGAACAGATACATGGAGAGTCAGGACAGTCATATTAGACGGAGCATACGATAGAAAGGACAAGACAGTCAATAAGAAGACAATGCAGACGACAAGAGAGACGATAGAAACATGGGGGCAGACAGGATAGACAGACAGGTGAGACAGTAAATCAGAAAGACAGGAGAGGAAAGACCTCGGGAAAGACAGACGATAGGAGTAAGAAAAGGAAGGAGAGACGACAGGAGATCCAAGACAGACATACAGGATGTTTCTAATTTTATGCGAAAAAATTCAGGAGGTGATTGCCCGTATGAAATTATGGTGGGTCCTTCTTATAACAGAATTTCCTCAACTTGGTCCCTTTCCGAGATATCACCCCTATAAAGTGCTAACATTGAGTTTTTATTTATTCTTGTCATATTTAAGTAAAGATAGGAATTATCAACCCTTACTTTATTTGGTACAAAAACATTATTTAAAATTTCTGCTTTTTTCCTCGCTTTTTTCACACTTGAAGTTTTTTTCCTAAAAAAATGGATTCGGATGAAAAAATTAGATCATTCTTTATTTAATAATAAACTGTGTATCGACAATGGAAAGCGATAAAGATGGAAATTGCAAGAATAAAATACGATCCATAATTAATGTTGTAAATGATCGCCTACAGCTAAAATACATGAACGTAGTATACGTCTCATCGATCGTCGATCACGCTCATACTTGAGGCGTATTTCTTATGGTATCACACACTATTCCAATACGATTCTTCAAATAGTTGATATCAAGTATCGGTGTATTGTAAACTAATGCCTTACCTAAGGTAACCCCATTACCAGAAAGAACATGTATTTAATTCTGGAGAGCGCGAGGTTCAGCGTTGCGGCCGTACTCTACCAATCCAACACTTGGGATAAGTTGCATTTAAGTATTGCGTAAAAAGACTAAAATCGTTAAGCGATTTTATCACCCAACGCTAAAATGTACTGGAGTGACATCGTACATGATCCACATGTTTTCCCTAATATTGAGTGAGATGTCCTCAAGTAGTTCTGGTAGATCATTTTGGGTAAAACTGATGTAAGCATTTCCATTTAATTGCTGAGGCAGAAAATGTGGCAAAATTAATAGTGGTACTCTTGAGAAATGTACCTCATCTATAAACAATATGTTTTTCAGAAATTGAGGATACCATTGTATTTCGTCTGTCATCCAATCACAAAATATTTCTATAACTTGCTGAGGGAAATCTCGAGGTAAAAGAATTAATGTAGTGATCTCTTTTAAAACGCTACACAGATGTGTGGCTGATGTATAAGGTGGTTGTTTTTGGGCGTTGATTAATTCCATCCAGAACATATTACATTTTTTACTGCCTGGGAACTAACCTGTGCTCTTTGAATTTCTTTGTAAACTTCCAGTATCCGATGGGCGTTGGTGAATACGTGCAAATAAATAATGATGAGGCGTCACTCGTTACGAATATTGTTCAGCATAACGACATCTAGCTTCTCTAGAGAATTACCATTGTCCAAACCATACACAAAATGCATTTCGGTCATTACAGCGTTTGTATACAGGTTATAAAATGAATAAATGAAACCAGTATACAGAAAATTTACACAAAAATAGCAAACTACAAAATTACTACCTACTAAACTTGAACTTGAATAAACATTAAGTAGAGTGGAATGAATTGCCAAAGGGACGCCAGCCTATTCTTCCATTGTGATTAAAATATATCACACTGGACATTAGATATTGTTGCTTTCTTACCTTTATTTTTTTTACACTGTTATAAATAGCATTTCTATTCACTAATCTGTCGAATGTAAATATTACCAAACAACAAATTAAATATTCAAATAGTTGCATTAGAGGTAAAGTCCACGGTCGATATTGTGAAACTTCTCTAAAACCATCATAGAATATTTAATGAAATATTGCGACGCGTTTTTCAATTATTGATTTTGAATGTGTTCGGCGACATGACGCGTGGAATGTATTGCCTAAATCAGTTTACTTATATATAAAAAAAATAATTGAGAAATATCGGCATACATAGTTGTCTTTCTTCATAAAAGTGTCAAGGTGTAAAACTTCTGCTTTCGTTTCGTCACAATTTATTTAATTCATAATCAAAATATTGTGTTTACTTTATGCGGCAAATAACTATATTAAAACGAAGGATGTCTATACATTTAATTCGAAATTTAACGCTATTGGAATAAAATATAGTTCAGGGTGCTGCATACAATTCACTAAACCTGTATGCTTAAAAAATGTGGTTTTTGGATATGCACACTGATTTCTTAAGGTCAAGTGAAAATAATGAACGAATCGAATCCTAAATGTCATTGTTTCTTTCTCAATCTTAAGTAAACGAATATTTTGATTTCAAAAATACTGAAAATCATACTTTAAAATAAAAAATACATATGACTCTTATCGTAGTACAATATCTTCGAAAAGTTTTTGTTCATATCCATGAAACAGTAGAGAGACTTACTACATCAAGCGCCATATTTTTCGTCAAAGATTACATAATTCTGACATACAGATTGCGTAAATTACATCTTTACTTTAACACACTCACTCCTTCCATGTTGGGAGCATACTGAATACCACCAACTAGTGAATTCTCTCTGTACAGGACCATTCGGCCAGTCTCGGGAAATAAGTATACGCCCCTAAGATGAAACAAAATGATGACCGCGCACAATTATTCTTTCTCTCTCTTCTCTCCATATATCCTTGTCGTACTTGTGTAATCGGAGGCCAGGGTTCCGATGTAATTTACGCAATTTGTATATATCTACTCAAATAATATCAACAGGTTCCAATAGATGCAGTCCGACAAAGTCGCTCTTGCTTACTCTTTGCCCATTTGAATTTCCGCTCAAATTGTATCATATTCCAGTCCAGGTGCCGTATTTTCGAGATCAGTATCACTTTTTCGTATGCAACTTAATTCGAATGAAAAAAATCGCTCACGATATTTTCGAAAATGTATTCGTATGCGATAAATATTTGCATTGACAAAAGCGCAAATTCGACCATTCCATTTCTCCCTCGCAAAAAGCGTACATCTTTAAGACCATTTTTCGACATTTATCACTAACACCTATACCAACTTTTAGTAAAAAAAATTTAAAAACTTTTTTGTTTGTATATACAGGGTGTATACCAAGATTTTTTACAGGCTGTAACTCAGGAATTAACGAATAGGTTTATTGGAAAATTGAGTAATCTTTTTGGGACCTACAGTAATTCCATCATAGCAGCAGGGACGTCATCGCAATGAAAAAAATTCAATAGAAGAGGGGGATCAAACTTAACTCAAGTGAAAGAGGGTACTCAAAGTGGATAATTACACCAAATTTTCAGTTTAATGTTTATTCGTAACAATACCAGAACATTTCGACTTTACAGTGATTTTATAAAAGTTGTTCAAAATGGCCTCCGTCTGCAACAACACAAACATCGAACCGACTAAGTAGTTCACGTGTACATGCCGCAAGTATCATCTCTTGCGTAAGGTTATTACAAGCTTGTCTAATTTTATTTTTTAAATCGTTCGTGCCTACAGGTTTTTCACTATAAACAAACTCTTTTAAGTATCCCCATACAAAAAAATCTAGGGGTGACAGCACCGGCGATCGTGGAGGAAATTGAAAGGGTCCATGCAATCCATTTGTTTGGAAATCTAGCATTAAGATAATTTACTACAATACCGCTATTATGTGGTGGTGGTTGCTACCATATCATATCTCTTCTTTCATTCAAAGGAATATTCTCCAGTAACGCAGGTAGATCATTTTCTAGAAAATTCAAGTATCTCTGACCATTGAGCCTTCAAAAAAAGATCGACCATTGAATAATTCACACCAAACATTAACTCCCCATCGGGTTTAAAAGCGAGTTTCCCTTACCCACCGCGGGTTTTCCACTGACCAATATTATTTCCACTGATTTACGACGCCATTATTATGGAAACGCACTTCATCACTCCACAAAATTTTACTCAACACATTGGGAGTGTCTTGCACAATAACTTGCATGATAGCGATAAAGGTTAACACACAACTAAAGAGAGAGAGATAAGGTTATAATCGTATACAAAGTTTGATGTTCAAATGGTGCTTACCCACTCGAGTCAGCAATTTAGAAAAACAAGAGAATTTAAAATCTAATTTGGAACAGCAACAAAAAATTTTAAGATTTAATTTAGAACCAGAAAATTTAGGGTCTGATTTAGAAAAGCAAATTAGAAATATGAAATTCCAGGACACACTGGAATAGAAGGAAACGAAATAGCAGATGAACTAGCAAAGAGGGGGAGTGAAATACCCTTTTGGGGGCCGGAACCTTTTTGCGGAATCAGCTCCAATGTAATATTGGAAGAAATAGGTAAAGCCGAAGAAAATAGAAGATCTGACAATTGGAAAGATCTAATAGGGCTTAGGCAATCAAAGATTCTTCTGGGTGACTACAACCTATTGAGATCAAATGAATGCATAAGTCAAAGCAAAACTGCACTAAGAGTTTTAACAGGAATCCTAACGGGACATTGTCGTCTGAATGGGCACCTTAAAAAGCTCAAAATAGTGGAGGAAGAAGATTGTAGGTTTTGTGGAATGGAAGAAGAAACCTCCATCCACATACTTTGCGAATTGCACAGCAATTCAGAATCCTAGGGCACGGTACCTGGGAGACTACTGGATAGAAGAGGGACAGTTACCTAAGTTGAAGCCTGCAGATATCCTAAAATTCCTCGGGGAAATAGGACTAAAGGAGCTACTAGTCTCTGAGACTTTCCTCAGGAACTAAGTAGAAGTAAGGGGGCACAATAGATCTTTTAGGTCTCAGTGAATGTTACCCCAAAAGTCACACATACATACATACATGGTGCTTACCCACTCGAGTCAGCAATTTAGAAAAACAAGAGAATTTCAAATCTAATTTGTAACAGCAACAAGATATTTTAAGATTTAATTTAGAACCAGAAAATTTAGGGTCTGATTTAGAAAAGCAAATTAGAAATATGAAATAGTGAACTAATAAAGATGAATGATTACCCAAGCTCCAGTAACTAATATTGAAATTGAAGGCATCAAGTTACAGAGCACGCTAAATTTGTAACTTGATAAAAATGGAAAAGAAATAGCAAAGAAAAGAAATTTCTTCCTATCGACAATAACCTAACCTAACCCTCTAGGTCTAGGTACTTGATATTACTGTTTTCCACTCTCAATTTAATAATGAATAAAATCATGAAATTGTATTTTTTTCACCAAATCTCTTGGTTCTAGTAAGAAACTTCAAAAGTGAAAAAGTTTTTCAGTACAACAGCGATTTTAAATAATATTTTTCTTTCACAAAACTCAATCTGGAAAAAAAAGATTTGGTAGGTATTGAATAAATTAAGAGTAAGGGTAGTTTCTTTTAAACGTGATGACTCGAACGTTATTCACACTGTATAATAGATTATTTTTCAAAAGAAAAAGTAAATTCAAAATTGACATGTTCCGGGATATTGCAGTTTATTTGAATAGCAATGAATTTATGCGAAACTTTTTTTCACTCTCTCGAAGTTGGGAGCAAATTCAAAAACATTCCAGTCAAACGAATAATAAATAAAAATATTATTGCAAGTGATTTACCTAATCGGTATTATTATCATTCTTACGAATATTAACTTCATAAATGAAATCATTTATTCTTACATAATATTATACACAAAGTATACTCTGCTATCTTATGTAAATTTATCAGGAAATAATTCACGCAAGAATTTATGTTAAGAATTCATTTTTTAACCAAATATGGAAACGCACCGTTGCGCTCTTAGTCTCAGTCAATTTACTTCCTCTATTTTGTCGGAGTGTAGTAGAGATGCGACGGTATTTAAGTAATAGAACGTAACATATTTTTCTCATTATAACATCCCACATACCGCAATATGTTCCCAACGATAGTCCCAGCACTGTTCCAGGATGTTCCAGGATTTCGTAAAACTTAATGAATAATGATACTTCATACAGAATTTGCGCCGTACTCCCTTCGTTAACGAACTATAAGATTCTGAAGTTAAAAATTATTTTTATACCCTCTTTGATCTTTCAAGTTTTTGGTGCTAGCTCCTGGGCACCCTATTTAGTATAAGCTCTTGAACTTTTTATTAAAAACTCCAATTATTTTTAATATATTCTTGTTTTAATTAGGTGGTAGGGGATACCATCATGTTTCATAATAATTAGCTGGGGTTCTTATACTTCGATTGTATGGGATTTGCATATAAGTGTATCAAATCTTATGGAAGTGCTACACTTATTTGATATTTAAGGAAACTCTTAACTATATCGCGGATATTGTTATATTAAAAATTATCTCCAACAAATACACACTAGCCCACCTCTATAATGTTCATTCTTTGCTATCCTACATCGATTTACTCACTTTGCTTACTACTTTCTTATTTTGTTTATACAGTGTGACCAAATTTACATTCTACCACCCCTGCTAAAGTTAGTTTGAAATCTGGAAAGCTTCTTTTGAAACATAATTTGAAGCTCAATAATTGTCCAGGGCCCCAATTCTCGAGTCTGTAGGAATTTGTTCCTATAGGAAGAATCGTCATTTTCCATCGGAATTTTGAGATGGTGTATTCTCGAAAATAGTATTGGAACATATTCCAACACAATCTATAGGAATCGCTTCCCATGCTTAAAACTATAAGAATCAGTGGTTTCCCATAGGAGTATCACTGAATAATGTCATGGATGACATTTTAGTCCTGTCACAGATTTTACTCCGTTAAATTTTACGAATTCGTTTCGAATTCCGGGGTTATGGCGAATTTAGATGAATTAGCTCAGCTGGATGCTTTGCAAAACCTGGAAGCGGCTGAAGTACTTGCTCGGAGGCCAGGGAGAAGGTTCACCCCTAGAAGAGATCCATTTCAGTATTTATCTGAAAGTGCATTCATAAAAGTGTTCCGGTTATCCAAATCAGTTACAAGAGAATTGTTGGAAATGCTGGACCCTTTCTTGGAACCGCCCTCAAGGAGTTCAGCTTTGGACAAACAAACGAAGGTCCTCATCGCATTGCATTTTTTCGCATGTGGAAGTTAACAGACATTAGTTGGACTGAACTTATATATTGGTGTTAGTCAATCATCTGCTAGTCGGTGCATTAAAGAAGTAACAAACGCTCTGAATGAACATCAAATTTTCAATCGATAGGTTAAATTTCCACAAACCCTTGAAGAACTGCAACACATTCGTCAAGAGTTTTATGATTCCTTCGGTTTTCCAGGGATTATAGGATGCATTGACTGTACCCATGTGGCAATTTACCCTCCTCCAAAAAATGATTTATTGTATCCTGAGCATATATATGTTAATAGAAAGAACTATCATTCCATCAATGTTCAATTAATTTGTGACGCCAAAATGAGAATAACTAATGTAAATGCAAGATACCCAGGAAGCAGTCATGACAGTTATTATATCTGGAGCAGATCTCGAGTGCAGGAGGCTGTAGTGAATCTGAGTAATGTTCATCCAGATTTCTTCCTCATAGGTGATTCTGGATACCCCCTAAGGCCGTGGTTACTGACACCACTTCCAGATCCTCTGCCAGATACACCTGAATTTCGATTCAACAAGGCTTTCAAAAAGGATGCACTATCGAAAGATGCAATGTGTTATTGAAAATGAGATTCCGATTCCTATTGAAGCATAGAGTACTTCATTATACACCAAATATGTGTTCGAAAATTATAAATTCCTGTGTGGTGTTGCACAATATTTGCATCGAAAATAATATTCTGGATGTAGATGAGGATGAGAGAGATGAAGATTTTGGAATATTTGAACCTTTGCACTTCGTTGAACATGGTCTTGATAGACAAAATGATGAGCTCATGAGGGCAAGAAATATACAGAGGCACATAACTAGAAATTATTTTGCTTGAATGTTATTATTCGAATAAATTTTTCATTTTTAGCAATTTTTGTTATTATTTATCTGGAAAGGAATTAAAAAATCACAGAACTTTAAAAATTGTATACTCGGGGCACAAAATACCAAACAATAACTCAACATAAACATGAAAAACAATTATTACCTAACAAAATTTATCTATTCCTATTTGTTTTGTAAGGACTGTGAAATGTTTTCTAATGCTGTTGCAATTCTCTTTCCGATAACCACATTCTCCTTCAGTATTTCAATTTTTTTCTCATAATATTTTTTTTTAATCTCAACTTTTTCAGCAGCTATTATAAATTAATAATAGGTAACTGATGATCTATTGTATTAAACGAGGGGCATTACAAAGGTGTTTCAGCCTTTCAGTTTCGTAGTTCATCATGTGTAGATGTAAAGACGTCCGTAAGTCATTATAAATCACATGTGTACGCTCTTAAAAGTTTTCACGACTTTATACACTAATTTTAAACTGGGCATATATACTTTCTAATGATATTTCAGTTCTTAAATGGTTAAACAGAATTTAACGTGAGAGAAATATTACTTCTCTACATTCATTTCGATTTTTTTTTCAATAAGAAAGTTACACAAATCTTTTTTTATTTCAATGAAATATTGTTCTAACGAAAAAAAACAAATATCATGAATGTTACTATTAGTACTAAAAGAAAGTACCTATGCTGATTGGGTAATCTAAAAAAAACAAATTTCGATTTAAGTGAAAATGTATGTATTCCCAAAACGCCTTGCCCAATCGCAACTGCGATAGCCACTGTATTATTACGACACAGCACCACAACAAACGGATACTAATAAGCTATGGAACGTGGTTAAAGTTTATGTAATCGTTCGTTAATTGTTAACCAGACTAAACAATATAACTATTCATTTATGTTCAATTAAACAAACATAAAACAACTTTTAAATTTCTTTTGTATTTGAAGTATTTATTTTTCTTAAAATAATTTAATCACTATGCGATATTATCGATTTTGTTGAACAACCAAGCATCTACCTTTTAGCGATGCAATCTCGTTATATGGAATTGTAGAACTTCCTAAAGCTGACTGTCCAAATATTTTTTACATTAAAATTAAAAATAGAAAAGCTATGGAGATATTTCATTATTGGTATACCATTGTCATTGACCTAAATCACAATTGAACAATTCGTTACAAAGTATACCTCACATTACCATAAACCCATTCATTCATTATAATGAATGTATTATTTCCTCTCCAATGTGGTTCCGTCTGAGTCCTTGTAAGTTCTCACAGAAGCAGATTATGTGAGTAGGTGTCTCATCCGTTAGTTCACATTTTCTGCACACGTTCATTGACTTCACATTTTGTGCAGATGTTTCCTCAAGGTACAGTGTCCAGTGATCAGGTCGGTAACTGTCTTCAAATGTCTCTTACCCATTTTCAATAGCCTGGTTAAGAGTTTCTTGTCTACCTTGTTTAGTAAACTCTTTGCATGAACATAACCTTTACAATCCTTTGTAATTCCACTGAACGGTCCAGGTCCTATGGAATCTCGTTTAGAGCCTTCTTCAGATAACTGGTCCGTAATATCATAATCTACCATCTCCTCATGTATCCTCATATGGTACCCATACTAGAGACACTATCTTGTCTCTTGCCAGCCTGTTAGGGGATTCTCTACAGTTTTTTACCAGTCTAGACTTGGTGATTGAATTGTAGATGCTTTTATCAATACAGGCTGTAGCGGCAATCGTCTCTGCTTGAAACGGAGACGTATATCGACCAAGGTATTAAAGAATATTCTCTTTCTAGGTCCGTTTATCCCAGTTCAAGTGCCATGGTTTGCTTACGAACCAGCATGTGTGCTTTGTAACAGAATAGAAAGGAAACTTTTCATATTCGGAAATTCTTGTAAAGTTACTGCGTATGTCTATTCGGAGATTTTCGAATAGTTCCGTGTGAATATTCAGCAGATAGAAATAAAAACGGCTGCAAGGGTCCTTCTATACATAGGAATCCCGTTTTGCGATTGCTTACATTGATTATTGAGTATGATGTTTGGTTTCGCAGACGTTGCTATGGGTAACGGCCGCGAAATTCAATTTCGCGGACTGTGCTGAGAATGCGAATTGCTGACTTCGCGTGCGATTGCACGAAAAGAATATTTGTTTATGACTTCTTTTAAATAATTATTATCTTTATCTTTGGCTTTTTATATAACTTTTAGATCTTTAGGATTCCTTTTTGTAATTTATTAAATACCTACCAACCATACATCAGCCTATACTTTTATCAAATAGAAAAATGTCTATTGCTATCTGCCGAATATTCACACGGTACTGCTGGAAAATCTCCTAATAGAGATATGTAGTAACATTCCAAGAAATTTCCGAATATAGAAACACATTTTCTTTCTATTCGGTTCACATATTCCCTTGATGAGCTACTTCCGCCAGATCGCGTCACGGTATTCTCCTCCGCAAAATGGTGTTAAAAACCTTCAGTTAGTTCATTTCAGAACATATTTCATTGTACTAATTTTGAAGCGAATAAAAATAGTATATTATTAAACTAGCAATTTATGATAGCTATTATTCACGCATGGTGACGGTTGCGTCCCGAGCCGTTGGCGAGGGGCGCAAGTCACCCGAGAGAATAATGGCCATAAATTGCGAGTTGAATACTATACTTTGTCCACGACCCTTGATTTCTTTATTAAATAAAAGTTAAGCAAATAATGCGAGTGTAGAACGGAAAGTAATAATTTGGTATTATTGACAATTCTAAACATCAAAATTAATAAATTTCAGGAGTACGTCAAACGTGACATATAGAGATGGGCGATACTGTCTAAAGTATCAATACACTGTACCGTTCTCTGTATCTGTATCTGTAGAGTAGGGAGGGTGAGTGTAGGCTCACAGCACTTAGGCCACATGTGACCCATTGTGCATCCTCCCGAGGAGTTGTCTTCCTAGATCATTGTCCATCCTGTCCTTCTCAGGAAGGTGGACAGGTCACTAGGAGACATCTCCTTTATATCGGCAGGTGTAGGCCAAGACTCACCGAACACACACTCTCTTATTGACGATAACTCCGGACACTCGCATAAGACATGCCTGACAGTTTCATCTTCCTGTCCACACATCCTGCATAGAGGTGTGTCCACTCGCCCCATAGTATGGAGGTGTTTCCCTAGTTGACAGTGACCAGTCAGAAATCCTACTGTTAAACGTAGGTTTCTCCTGGTCATCGCCAAATATTTCTTCGGCTCCAGCTTCCCAGGGTCGCCCAGGGTGATCCTGGCAAGATTGCATCCTTTGATTCCGTCCCATCTCTTAAGGGATTGAGTATGGGTGTAGCGTTTGGCTAGTTCCGCAATTGTCGAAGTCGTTAGGCCGTAGGTGTCACTGGGTCCTAGGACCCAGTGACACCGTACCGTTATAAGTATATTGTTTAAAAAATATCAAATACCGTTATGAAAAGTATCAATACTAAAAATTTTGATATTTTATCTATACCTACGATATATTTCAGAAACAAAATACACAGATTTAATAGTTTATTTCATATTGTAACCCCATCTCTAGTCACCTATGTACCGAAATTTTGTGAGTGTTGAGTTGTTGTTCATAATTCACTCTAGTAGATATATGGGTACCATATTATACCTTTTGTTAGGAGGTAAAATATTGACTTTTTATTAAGTGGTCGTGGACAAATAATATATTTGATTCCATAACATATTTATTTTTACCTAATAAAGTACCTAACAAAAATGTGTGTTAATTGAATAGGTACGACTGCAATATTATCTAACGTTAGGTCACGCATTCCAAACGGTATTAACGATTTATGTTGTTTTTACAGACCATTCTCTCTCTCGCATGACCAAAATAGACTTATAATGACACTCTTTCCTTTTTTAGATACTTTGGTACTTACAAAACATCGATAATTTTTATTTTACAACGTACTAGTATCAACGTTAGACATTAGTTGTGTTTGTATTAGAGGTAGGTACTGGTATTTTAAATCGAAATAAATTTTATTGTTTAGAAAATTCGGTAGTATCATACAACGTATCTACTAAAAAAAAAAGAGGGGAAACTTCGATAATTCAAACAGGACGTGTATATATTATCTGATTGTTATTCTTTCCTCATAGGGATAGGGAACTTAACGACATGTTTAAATAGTAAACATGTGCTATAAACCACAAGCATATTTTACATGAAAACACCTGTCATCAACAAAACCTTTTTTGTTTGTCATACAAGCCCATATACTTGGAGGAAATTTTGATTGATCATCAATGTAATTATCCACAATATATAGGTCGATTCTGTGTTTTTCGTAAGAGCTTACGAATCTGTAGCTAACGAAAGTTCTGTAAATGGGATCTTACAGAATCTGTAACTTTGCGATTCTGTTGTTCTGTTGTTAAGGGTGTTGGTAAATAATGAGATTATTGATTGGGGTCGAGTTGTCTCCCGTATCGGACGTTATTTCTTGTTTTCGAAAAGGGTTACAACCGGGTCGTCTCCTATTCAATTCAGATATACTTTCTTCAATTCCAACAATTTTTAAAATCCAAAACTCTAGATTAAAAATAAATGATTTTAAATGCCAAAATTTTTAAATTTATCAAAAAACCTTGTAGTGGATCGCTACGAATATAAAATTATCTATCTTCTGTATTTTCCTTCTGTACATAATTTTATTCTTTTTCTTTAATTTATTGGGATATTAAACCACAATATTTTTTGTATTTTTCGTAGTATCAGATAGGGGCCAAACATTTTAAAAACTTAATTATTCTTGATATCGGTAGCTGAAACGGTACCGAAACGATGAAGAAAAATACAAAAAATATTGTGGTTTAATTTCCCAATAAATTAAAGAAAAAAAAAATAAAATTATGTAGAACCTACTATAAAATATTATATATTATAGCTTCCTTACCCATTGTAAACAAACTTTCACTATCGATTTGAAATGTTTTGAATAAACGCAGAAAGATTATCTATTGTTGTACAGGTAGAAAAACAAAAACCTGGTTACGTATCTTAAGAAATATTAATGTTTCGTCATTATGACCTCATGATAACCGTCTTTGCGGGTTGTATTTGTGAAAAGTTTTGTGAAAATAAGTACCTAAACGTTTTACTAAACGCCCAAAATTTGGACCATTAAGTCTATACGAAAAAACAATGATTTTAACCGTATTTCAGTATGTACTTAAATAAAATCGCATTGATTAGAGGGGCAGCTCCCGTTCTGGCTCTTGGCGGAGGCGCTAATATGGGAATCTCCATAAGGAAATCATCGAAAACGAGCCACTCAAAATTAACGTAAAAGGATCATTTTGGAGTGGGGGTAACAGTTGCCGTAAAAGTGACGTCATCCATCAAATGGTACCATTCCGAGCGCATGCCCTCCTAAAAAGCTTACCAAACCCATACCAAATTTTGGCCCACCACCAAATTTTGACAATTGGCGCACCCCCCAAATTTAGGTAATTGGCCCACACCCTCCAAGACCCCCCAAGCTCGTTAAGGACGCCATCTTCTAGTGCTTACTGTTTGCAAAGCAATGTTGACAGCATTATAGAAAAATGTGCACAGATTGCTGGAGTGGAAAAATCTACTATTTGCAAATACATGCTAAACTGGGATGGGCTGGAAGCATGCAGTCAGGAAGGAACGTTGGTGTGGTACACTGACGGATCTAGACATTGGAACAGTTGCTGGAGTCCATGGTGCTAGAGCCAGGTGCAATATCCACGCACCGTTGGGGAATCTTGCTTCTCTATTCTAGGCAAAAATCTACGATGTATGTATGTATGTATGTATTTTGGGGTAACATTCACTGAGACCTAAAAGATCTATTGTGCCCCCTTACTTCTACTTAGTTCCTGAGGAAAGTCTCAGAGACTAGTAGCTCCTTTAGTCCTATTTCCCCGAGGAATTTTAGGATATCTGCAGGCTTCAACTTAGGTAACTGTCCCTCTTCTATCCAGTAGTCTCCCAGGTGCTGTGCCCTAGGATTCTACGATATCGATATGTGTTTCCAACTGAATATTTAAAGCCTAACCAAAACAGGAGCACAACAAATTCCTGGTCAAAAACCCTCGGAGACGCTGACCAATGAAATACTAAACCTTAGCAGGGCCCAAATAAGGATAGTGACGGGTTTACTCACCGGTCACTGTACCCTAAGGAAGCACATGCATACATTCAGCATATATAGGGAGGAACCTATCTGTTGGTTGTGCATGGAAGAGGAGGAAACTGCCTCTCACATTATCTTCGATTGTGAAGCATTATCTCACTGGAGACATAGACTCATAGGATTAGAACATCCAAGGGAGGATTTCTCCAAGAAGAACCTAGTGAAAAGTCTGCTGAGCCTGATAAGGGCTATTGGTCTCTTCACATAAACGGCACAACCAAGAGCACAAAAAGCCTTTAAGGCTGAGGAGCCGAGGACTTCAAGCCTTTGACTGATGTGCTGATCCAATCAATCAATCAATTAATCAAATACATGAACGAAAAACAAATCAGGTTTTAAGCGAGCCTAAGGAGAAACCAGGACGAAAAGTAAAGAAAATCAGTAAATTTATAAACAACACAATTGGAAGATACATTCTTTTATTTTAGGTAAAAAATTAAGTATCTATATTGAATAAAATATTAAAAATTAATAAAAACCAATGCAGATTTGTCGCATATAAGTAAAACAACGTTGTCGCGCATTATGCATAAAATAGATTTTAAATATAACAAAGGAACAGACTAGGAATAGTTGTCTTACTGAAAAATCATGTTGTGTCGGGAAGATTATTATCTTCGCGAGATAATGGCAGCAAGACGTCGGGGAAAAATTGTTATCTTGATGAAACTTGGATTAACGAAGGATATGCCCCTTCTTAGATTTGGCAGAACTCTAAGCGCTTATGGATAGATGATCGACCGGCATTTAAGGTCCTTGTGAGAAAGGTTTGGTTATTGGGCGTATTAGTTCCGCATCTGGTCTTACTGAAATTAGTTTGTTAGTATTTACTTCAAATACTGACGGCGACTATCGTATAGATTTTAACGCACAAGTGTTTCAAAATTGGTTGAAGTCGTTTTCGGAAAATATTCCACAAGGATCTCTTATAGTTCTCGATAACGCCAGCTACCAAAGTGATCTGCAAGAAAAATTACCATCGTCCTCATGGAGAAAAGCTGAAACAATGGAATGGCTACAAAATAAAGGTATATCATTCAATCACAGCGTTGCAAAAGCCCGTCTCTGTGAAATTGCCAAACAAAAGTCAAAATATAAAAAATATGTCAGTGTTAAACGGCTCTTACTACTGCGAGCTGAACCCAATAGGTTTGGGCAGAAATTATACAGTTCGTTGCGAGAAACAATATTACATAAAAAAATTGGAAAGGACATGTGGAATATGGACCATAACGTATACAATGTTATTGAAAGTGTGAAAGTAAATACTTTAATTCGTATTGTAGATAGTTCTAACGCAAGTGATAGTGAATCAAGTACCAGCGACACTGATAACGATGACGACCAGTAACTTTGTGCTTATACAGTGTGTATTTTTAGATTTTTATCAAAGGAATTACTCTTACAGTACCTGTCATGTTTTTATACACTTTTTATACGATTCAACAACAAATTAGGACAAAACTGTATGATCTACAACAAAATGGTAAAAACATATCCTTTCTATGGGTACCGTCACATATGGGAATACCAGGGAATGAAGAAGTTGCCGCCTAGCTTATCAATATCCAATTGTCAATGCACCTATGCTAGGAAAATATCCACATACAGACCACAAATCCACGATCAAAACGCTGATAGATCAACAATGGCAGTCTATTTGGCATAAAACAGATAACAAACTAAAAGAAATTAAACCACAAGTTACAACAGTCCGCTCTACCCCCTACAAGAGAAGAGACCAAGTTATACTGAATAGACTGCGTATCGGGCACACACACTTAACACACCAACACCTCATGAAAAAAGAACCCGCACCCAACTGTCAAATTTGTCACACAGTGATCACAGTGAAACACATCCTACTAGAATGTCCAATGTATGACACAGCAAGAAAAAGCCACAAACTAGGATCCGACCTAAAAATTATACTTACTTTCAACAAATGAAAATGAAAATGAAGTCCTTGGCTATCTAAAATACATTAAAGTTAAATCCAAAATTTAAAATACATTACTGTTATAGTTATTTATACCTCCTAATCTATATATTATGTTACTGTGAAATTGTATTGTCCCCCCCCCCCCGGTAATAACTCCTAGAAGTTGATGTGGGGTTAAATAAATGTTTGAAATAATAAAAAAAGTTTTTCGTTGTGTCAGATAGGGACCAAAAATTATTTCTTCACTAGTTCACTAGTAAAAAATAAAAAACATTATTGTGGTTTGATTCCCAAAAAAATAAGAGAAAAAAGAACAGTATTTTTTAAGTTTATTCCTTACATACATACATACAAATATACAAATCATTCCTCTTTATGATATTAGTATAGAATGATAGCATTGTCAAAAATAGCATACCAAAACTTGGGAGATAATAGGAAGGAGAAATAACGATAGTACGTCATATGAAATGTGTACCTTACTTCCTCTTTTTACAAAGCTATAGAAATTTGGAAATTCTCCATATCTATTGTATCGTTAATTTCAAGATGTCACAAGTGGATTTTTTTTAAACTGTTTGAGATTTAGGTGTAGCATTTAAAATTAAAAAAAAAACAAATATGCATCATTAACCATTGAGCTGTCTGAGTTCACAAGGGTAGTGCAGATCTGTTTATAACGCCGGCAGGTGTGCATTTTTAGTTCTAACTTTAGATGCCTTTAGTTGGTTAACGAAAATAATAGGCACAAAAATATATCAAGAGTAATTATTTTTCCCAAGTTTTTGGTACGAAATCCTGGGATACCCTGTATACAGGATGTTTCTGGAAGTGGTCACGTCGCTAGTTAATTGGAAACGTAAAATTTGGTATATTTATTGATATAAAAATTTAACTTGTAATTAATTTTTTTTTCAGACTAATATCGAGCAACTAAGAAATTTCCAAATTCCAACGAGTTTTAGCAAAGTGACCTTACTTGCCATTGGTATCTTTTCCCGAATCATATGTGCACGACGATTTTAGAGAATTTTGTCCTGGAAAAAGGATGATAGGGCCGAAAGCTCGAATAGCTAACGTTCTATTCCTTTCGGGAATGGCATGTGCTGGAATTTTAGACAATTTCAATTGGGCAAGATCGGATAGGATCGAAGTTAATTTGCCGTGGTTACCATGTAAGTCATAATTTTAAAAAAAGTTTCGGCATTCAATTTTGTAAGTTGATACAGAGAAATCTATACAAATTAACGGTAAAATTTGGCAATCTTCTTACAATATCACCAGTTGCATTTGGTCTATTTGGATATCTTTCTACAAAAACACGGCAAGTCCGTTCAACAATTCTATTAGAGTCGCCGTAAATAATAAATATTTGAAACATCAGCATTAGTAAATCCTACATTAGCCATTATTTACTATGAAATACAAACTGGTGAAGAAAACTGTCAAAACAACATACCTAAGCAATTAACGTTCCAACTATCAAATCTTTGACAGCCATGGCTTACCCCTTAATTTATAAATGATTTAAATTGTGCATGTTGGCAACTATACAAACACTCTGTATGAAATATCAAAGAGTTGGACATCTGGAGTTAGCGGGCCAGCGCTTGTTGTTTATTGGTCACAATTTCACGGGGACTGAATGAATTTAGATGTATATATTTCACTTAAATAGATAAAGACGATAATCTTTTCAACATTCCAATTCATTTGAAGGTTCCTAGGGACCTTGAGCAGTTAGTCAAACGTGGCGGGGAGAACGGCAGCTGCAGCGTACTATCGAAACTTTGAGCGCGCCACACCCTGTATATTGAATGTTTACTTGCCTACATATCTGACTAGTTTTTTTGTTTCCAAATTGATGTCTTAAAGTTAAAGGAAAGAGGTTTTCTTTTGTATTTTCAAGAATTTTACATCAGTTATCGTTTCCACTGTATTCAGTTCACTGAGATTAGTGGAGCGCCCGGTGGTTTTGGTCTCGGATCATTCGGGGACTGAATGAATTTACCTGTAACCAACGGGATTTTGGTTTTATACTTTAAATTGCAACTTATACCAATATTATATTGTGCAATTAATTTTTTCATTGTACAATAGTTATTTGTATGCCAAGGACTGAAAGTGCTACTTTGTTGGACGAGTTTGAAAATTGCGAGACGAGTGAAACGAGTCGAGCAACAGGCGAGTCCAACAAACAGCACTTGCAGCCGTGGCATACACAACATTTTTTTGGCGACGATTTAAATAAATCTACCAAAATAAAATTCACCCGAGAAAATAATTAAGTAATTAATACAAAATTAATAAACAATTTATTAAATATTATTTAAGAATGTAACCTACTTATTTGCAATATTAATAGATTTTATTTATTAGCAAAAAGTAATATTAATTGTACCTCTAGGGCAATTATTAATATTTATTGAACCGGACGAAGAAGGAAATTAATAATAATTGAAGGTTGTGTGAATAGATCTGTCAACATTGACGTGGGGACAGTTACATCTAGGAAGTTGTTAAAGCTGTCCACCCCAGAGAGTTCAGAAAGTGTTTTCATTCCTACTTCAGGGTTTACACCAGCCATGCGCAATCGTAACATGGCCATTAACGGAACCTCTTAAACGTACAAGTCCAGAGGGGTTAGACCAGTAATTAATTCCATTGTCGCGGTTGATGTTGTTCTCATGGCTCCTGTAATGTTTAAACAAGCCATTCTCTGTATTTGACATACTTTTTTGATGGCCGTTACTTGTAGAACCTTCGGTCCCCATGCAATGGCTCCGTAGTGTAGATCCAGGTGACCACCCGGGGTGCGAGGTGAGATTTCCATGTTAACTTCCTATCGAGGGTAATACCAAGGCATTTCACCTCTCCAGAGAAGTTTAATTTGCTTTTGAAGATTTCGAGGTGTTTTAAGCCCGATAATCTTATAAAAGGACCATCTCACTCTTCTTGGGATTGATAGACAATGAGTGCTCTTTGCACCATGTTTCTATTAATTTAAGCCCATCCTGCGCTCTATCGCATAGTATGTTCTCAAATTTTCCGGTCTGCAAGATAACTATGTCATCTGCGTATGCAATTGTGTAGAATCCATTTCTATTGAGGTGGTTATCCGCCCAGAAGCTCTAAGAGCTTAATCCTGGACTGAAGACTACGCTGAAATCACATTAATATGTTATACCCAGTGAAGAGAATGCAAGTGATATTGTTTCTTCTAATTATAAACCAGGTTGGTTCTATATTTTTATATATACCAACCTCGTTTATCTTGGAAGTGAAATTCATTGTCTGGCGGGGCATATTGCCCGAGAAGTAGATGTTGCTTCCTGGTGAACGGTCTATCTTTTGGAAAGTATTTTTCTTATTTGTAAGGCGTTTTAAGAGTTTTACACTATTATTTTGACGTCTATTCATAACACGCTTTACTTAAATATGACAATTGATACAAATAGACGTTTACTACAATTTTCTTTTTTTTAGTTGAAAATGAAACGCGTTGTTACGACGAACTGGGTTGCCTCAACATCACCCGGACTTGGTACCATTTGATTAACAGGCCGTTTAATGTATTTCCTCTGCCGAGATCTGTGATAAATACTAGATTTATTTTATATACCAGGCTAAATCCATCTGAAGTAAGTAAATTTATATAATTTTCGAATTAATTATTTCATTTATTTTTCTACAAAAATGTGTAACTTTCTGTAAATTTAATAGAATAGGTATTAGTTACAAGGGTTGTCTTTTATATTTTGCATATAGAGCTAGAAAAAAACAGTAGATAACCAAACTTTCAAACACCATTATGTTCAAAGTATTCTCCACATGCATTTTTGCATCCTTTGGTCCGTACATAGATGGTGGGCCCAATTCTGGAAGCAGTTATTCCACTCGTTTGTTGGTATATTCAAAATATAGAGTTTATGAAAGCATTGTCGGCATCTACTGGGGACTGGAACCCTTGACCACGCAGTATATTCTTAAAATTTTTGGAAAAATATAAAAGTCGTTAGGGTTGGACTGAATGGAGTATGGTCCAAAAATCAATGTTATCTTGCTTTAAAAACTCGAATTGTTTTTCGAGTTGTGTGGGTACTTGTATTGTTTTGATGAAGGATCATTCGTCGTTAGGGGTGGGTTTTTCAAAACTCAGCAATAACTTCCCTTCCAGCCAACAAAGCGATATGTACCAATCAGCAGTAACAGATCTTTTATCTTGCAGAAAAATTGTTGCTACATCATCTTTTTGGAAACGGATAACTTTCTTCGGTTTTGGTTCATCTTGGAATACCCAAACAGCCGAGGAGTAACTAATTTTTTTACTAAAGATTTCACACCACTACGTTTTAACCAATAGGATGCTTTAATTTTGAGTAGTTACCAAGGCAACTAAAAAAATTACCGGAATTTTTTTGTACGCTACACGATATTTAAGTGGAAATTTGTTGACAGTTGAAAAGGTAAACATATGATCTACAACCATTAAATGATGTAGATATATCTGTGAATAATGCAAAACTTCTTGTCTAATTACTTGTTGATTTTCTTTACAAAATCGCGACATTTCGATATTCGCTTATTAAACTCAACATACAGACATTTTAAACTAGTGTGACAGAACCGGTTAAACAAAAGTGATAAATCAACAAATGTCAAAGACAACAATACCCTGCCCAACTTGACAAGCAGTGAAATTAATTTAAAATATCAGGTTGAATATATATATTTTTTCCAAATTAAGGTGTGAAATTTTTTTACCTAATACCCCACGCTAGCTTAAACTATTTCTGGAAATAATTTAATTCTTCATGTAAATTTTTTTGAATTGTGGTCTTTGAAAATCCCAATGATGCTCAAATTTGACAATATGTGACATGTCGTTCTTGGATCAGCTTAAGTACAGCATTGATTTTTCCTGGGTGATTATCGTTTTTAGTGAACCTGTTCTTGGATACCAAGAGAAATTGTCGACTAATGTGGTGATCCATTCCCGAAAACAGAAACCAACTTGGCGACGCATTCTTGTTGAGACAACTGACTTCGAAATTTGTAAAAATTTTCGACTGACTCAGTTTAAGTTCACTAAACTTGACAGTTAATTTTGACATTTGACATTTGTTGACAGGCGCCAACTACGTTGTTAAATGCAACTCATAAAAGACAACCCTCGTATAAAAAAATGCAATACTATTTCAATAAATTGTCGTACGTAGTTAGTACATTTTGATGATTTTAAACACGTGATATTTTAAATAAATTGAAGATTCAATTCATTTTAAGGGCCAAGTCATTAGGGCAAACAACCAATCGATTGAAAGATCGAATTTAGATGTCAAAAAGAAAACAAAATTCATAATACATGGATTTATAGACACCCCGTTGTCGAATTGGGTGAGTATTTTTTATTTTTATTTTAACAGTTCCATCTTTCACCTAACCTCTATATATTCTACAAATTTGGAATATTCGTGTTACTGCGGGACTGTTTAATTTGATTTGTGTCGTTAGCATCATCCCTTTTTACCTATTGCATCACTCACTTTTTCGCTTTCTTCATACCGAGAAAGTAGTGGTAGCTCTTCAGGTTTGTACTCGGTAATCTAGAAGTTCAATTCCCAGATTTTGTTCTTTTGTAATGAGTTTCTTTAAACGTTCTTCTCTTCCTTGGATGAAGAGGCTGAAAACCTACTTCTTTTTGTCTTGCTTAATATCCGCAATTCTAATTTTCCGCTTTTTTATCTCGAGTATCGCCCCTAGTATTAGTAGTATTCATGATACATTTTATTTGTATAATAATTTCTACCGTCGAATTTCACTATAAACAGGTTAATACCAAATCGGGTGACGGTTAAAACGATTTTAGAAACGGACTTTTAAGTGAAAGATGAAAGGAAAACTAAAATTGTTGTTTAATTTTAATCGAAATAGATCTAAAGAGATTACATTCACATTTTCTATTTTTAGTAACAGTACTACTGGCTACACCTACTGTTTTAGTTCTTGTTATTCTATTGAAAACATTTTATAGCGTGACATTGTTTGATTCGAAATCGTTGATGTCAGATTTCTACAAAAGTCAACCATATAACGATAATTATTGAATAAAAATCTGTGTGTAGTGCATGGAGACTATATAGTGTAGTGGATGATTTTATAATCATAGATCTAAATTACTTTTAGTTTTATTATCACTCGTGTATTTGTCTGTCTGTCTGTCTGTCACAACTGAATTGTTCCAAATCTACTGGAAATTAGGTACACATACAGGGTGCTTCTATTGCTAGGATAGTAGAATACTGTAGAAAAGTGGGGATTGTTTAGTAAAAAATTTTCCTAACTGAATCCGTATATAAGATACACGGTAATAAACACATTTTTTAGGACTATGTCGAAGCTACTGGCAAGACATCTATACACAAAGTGTATTACATTTTTTTTAACATCCTGTGTATTATGATTAGTATACCGTCACTTATTTTCCACCTCATATCTTGAATACGGGTACCGTACTTATTTTTCAGTTTTCTACTTATCAACAGGGGCAGTAAAGGGGGCTTTATAAATATTTGTGAAAAATGTACCGCGTGACATATTAAATGAAAGAGCCTTTTTCCAGGGTCTCAAATATTTTTTTATAAGATAGAAATGAAAAGTATTGAAGGTTTTTAATAAAATAGAAGATTTTATTATTCCTTGCTAATTTTACTTTGAGAATCTGTAATACGAAAACTGCTAAGGTTGTGTTATTGTTGAATTTTTTCTTGCTAGACTGGTCCTTTAAAATTTTAGCTTAATTTTCAAATTTCTGTGGCTTGTAAAATTTTTGGAATAGATTGATGTAATCTCGATACTCAATTTTTAAAAAACCGATGACTCTAGTCGATTTTTTACCTCAAAAAACCACTTTGACTAAATTTTCAATACAGGGTGATTGATTAGTGTGATAAAGTTCAGTGCCTCCTTTGTTCTTTGAGATATCAATTTGAAAATTTGAGGGTTTATAGCCATCATCAGTCTCCACATTTAAAAATTATTTACAATCTTTCAGGGTGTTCCAGAATGCTGTGCCATATCAAAGTTACATTTTTTTAAATAAAACACCCTATATTTTATCACATATTTGGAATCATCTTGATCTCCCCATTACAATAATATAGGGTTGTGATGTGTTCTACGGAGTATTTAAAAAGTTATAACCAATTTTCCATAAAAATCGTAACAAGTTCAATACCATTTGAAAAAACGGAGAAAATAATGTATTCGTATTTTGATACATCCTGTATCAGATTTAATGAATATTAACGAAATAAATCATTTTCCAGAATTTTTACTACTATTCGAACACTTTGGCCGCAACAGATTTTCATTCTTGAATTTCTCTTACAATGTACAGGGTATTGAACTTGTTACGATTTTTATGGAAAACTGGTTATAACTTCTTAAATACCCCGTAGAACACATGACAACCCTATATTATTGTGATAAAGAGGTCAAGCTGATTCCAAATATGCGAAAAAATATAGGGTGTTTCATTTAAAAAAATGTATCTTTGATATGGCGCAGCATTCTGAAACACCCTGTATGATTGTAAATAATTTAAAAATAGAAGACTGATGATGGCCATAAACCCTCAAATTTTCAAATTGATTTCTCAAAGGACAAAGGAGACACTGAACTTTATCACACTAATCAGTCACCATGTATAATCTTGGATGAGAAATATTTTTCAAAATTTTCGCAAAATTTTTCGCGATATTCACATTGTATTCGATTATTTCTCTAAAATTTATTCATACAGGTAAAATTTCTTTCCAAATTGATTGGTAGCCAAAATAATGTAAGTATTCAATTATTTGAGTTATGAGCTCTTATTGGTGTTGAATTTTTTTTGGTGGTTTTAAATAATTGATTCATCTTCTCAAAAAGATGCTACCCAATATAAATCGACTTCATCAAACACGAATTTAGTCACAAAAATGTGTTAGCTATAGCTCTAATTTTTGTCCTATTTTGATAAGTTGTCAGATATCAACATCTTAAAGTTAAACTTTCTTTTTCGTGGGTTTCTTAGAAAATAAAAGGTACGCATAGATTCATATTATTCAATCAGTTTTATCGTGATTTAAAAAAAATCTGACAACACCGATATTGTAAATGCTGGTTAAATCACATGGATTAATTTTCTGTTCTGCTACAGTGATTTCGTTAAAAAGATCGCTATTATTGAAATAATGACTTTTTATTGTTCAAAATTTGTGATAAAATAACTTTTTTATTTACTAATAACGAATTTATAAATAAATAATTCAAAATTATAACAACGAAATGACCAAAATGATAATCAAATTAAACCACTTTGTATTAGGTACAAGATATGAAAGATGAGCTTATTAAATTCCAAGATGTAAACGTTGTCGTCGTGGATTGGGCCGGGGGTAGTTTACCCTTGTACACTCAAGCCACCGCAAACACCAGATTAGTTGGGATGGAAATTGCGAATTTAATCAATTACATAGTGGTAAGTTCGAATAGAAAACTATAATTAACCCTATATATCGAGCTGTATATTTTTTTATACAAACATCAAGCAACTGAGAACTGAGAAATGCAGGTCAAAACGAAAATTAATGATAATTAAATTCATTATTTAATATACACAGTGACCTAGTTTGGTGTGTAGTTCTTGTAGATATTATGTAATGTCAATTCAATAATTCACGTTAAATATCCGTCAAAATATCAATTAATTATGACACAATACGTATATAACGATGAATTAGAAAAGAATTCCTTAGATGAGCGTCATTAAGTGTCATAAATTCCGTTCGAAAAATCTCACGATAGTCATGGAAAAAACATTTTAAAATACAAGTTTGTTCAGAAAACTCGAAAAGTCAAACCTTTTACGCTGGTAGGTATACTATTTTTTACATTAAAAACCATTAAAATTCCACTAATTTTCATCATGATTCATCTGATTTTATTGTGAGCGTGAATAATAGTTTTAAGTGGAATCAACCCATCCTTTGGATACTGTATCGTGTGTTTCAAACCATTTTTCGTTCAGGTAGACTATAGATCTGTTTTCGGATCGGTTCTTCTTAATGTCCTGAAGAAAATTGAATCTCCAAGTGCGCAATCTTACCTAACCTAACCTAACTTGTTTTTTGTCAATTTTACGATATGTGAATCCCATTTTACCAATAACTCTAATATTTATATTGGTGTCATCTTCTTCTAGCTTCCTTTTTAGATTTTCCAAAGTAGGAACAATCTGGCTTTCATAGAGGGAATATATTTTTCTTATTATTATATCTTGTTGGCCATTGTCCAGACGATGAGATTAAAAATCACTTCGTTTTTTTCTTCCACTTAATTTTTCACTGTTAATAATATCATTTATAGAGGATATTAGTGTCTTTGTAAATAAGCAGGTTTCTTTTAAAGCTTCTTGTTCAATGAATCCTTTACTTACAAAACAATCATACACATTTTTCACAATTTGCTTTTTATCTAATGACAAGTGTTTTCGACGCAACATTGCGAAAAAGATTTAGCGTGCGTTTTCAAAGAGCTTTCTATACTAGTATCATTAAACGGAATAATTAATACTCCCAAATGAATTCAATGCAGCCATCATATACCCGATACAAAACTCATTTACACCTGGGGCCCGCCCTTGCCTTATCACTCGACTGTTCTAAGATTTCATTTCAGGTAAAATTTTTTTTTTCGTAAATGGTAGTATTTAGATGATTTCCGGGAAAAGCCAAGACAATATACTTGGAGACAAACTATACCAGAAGCTTATTGCTTTCTATTCCTCTTTCTTAATCTCCACTTCCTTATTATAGTACCCTGTAGTAAAATGAGCAGACTGGAAGAACAAGAGGCTGGCCAAAAAAATCGTGTTTTACCTTTGATGTACCACTTTTTCCTGATAAGGAGCTGTGTTCTTCCTCTGATGTGTCGTGTTTTTCCTCTGATGTGTCGTGTTTTTCCTCTGATGTGCCGTGCTTTTCCTCTGATGTGCCGTGCTTTTCCGCTGATTTGCAGTGTTTTCCCGTTGATTTACCGTGTTTTCGCATTGTCATATCTGGCTAAACTATGTACTTATATACACAACGAAAGCTAGGAAATTAATACAGTTTTCGACGCGAAGTATGGCAGCGGGAAAATAAACGTCTATTACTTTATGGAAAAAACGCTAGAGTGGCTAGCGTGGAAACCAGTTGCAAAAATAAAAGCGAGCGCGTTCGCTTTATATCCGGAAGGTGGAAAACCTTGAGAACGCGGTGCATCAGCGGAAAAACACGCTGTGTCAAGTACTTCTCCAATAGTGTGTTCTTGCTTGTCTTCTACGATCTAAAAGATAAAATTAGCCAGTGCAAAATCAACCTTCAATCTTAGAAAATTTTCTGATGAACCAAAAAGTTTCGTGTTCCTTTTGTAAACCATGAAAATCAGAAAAGGTTCCTAATGAGCTGAATTGATGTTTCTCATCTCATTAGGCTGGACCATTTTTTTCCCGTACCATTTGGTAAATGAATAAATTATCCTGAAAGATTTCTTTTATTGAATCAATTATAAACTAATTCGAAATATATTAAAACCTCACTCTGTAAGTTCTTTTTAACATTTGACAGAAAAACTACGAAATCGATCCAAGAGACATCCACATAATCGGCCATTCCCTAGGAGCCCACACTGCCGGTTACGCGGGTGCCTTGGTCTCTGGATTAGGTAGAATAACGGGATTAGATCCAGCGGAACCCTATTTTCAAGGAATGCCAGCACATGTTAGACTTGATCCAACCGATGCCGAGCTAGTGGACGTCATCCACACAGACGGTAAAGGTATCTTCTTCTTGGGTAAGTTAAAAAAGCAGAAACATGTTATTTGAATACAAATACTAATTGTTTTAATTGCTTTTTTTTAGGATATGGTATGTCCCAACCGTGCGGACACTTGGATTTTTATCCCAACGATGGTAAAGAGCAGCCTGGCTGTGATATAACTCAAACGCCCCTGGTTCCCTTAACGCTCATAAGGTAATGTAATGTTTTATATTTATTTTTTAACTAACCCCGGTATAGTTCATATTTATGATTTGTCTAAAGTATCCTAATCCTACGGAGCATCCACCATTGGAGCTCCGTAAGGAAGGACATGCGTAGACTAGGGATTATAGGAACCTAACCAGGGTCCTAAACGAAGAGAGGAAGGAATTGGTATGGTACACGGACACGCCAAAAGAAGAGAAACAAGGAATAATTGCCATTCGGGGACTGACAAGCTATAAGAGGAAATCGAGAAGGAACGAATCCGCAAAATATGCCGAATCCATTCCAGGTACTGCGAAAGAAGACCACTGCCAATCTACATGGTGTAGCTAGACGTGGAAGAAAAGATCAGGAAGATCCAACATATACAACATGTGAAGATAAGATGGGAAGAACAAAAAAGAGGAAATATACGCAGTGCTACAAGGGATATCAACAGGCCCCAAAGGAACGAAGACAGGAGTCATCCAAGAAGACGACGACCACATCGACGAAGCCACAGAGTCTGAAACAGGTGACAATACAGTTAGCTCAGCCCATTTCCTAGTCACTTAGAATCTTAAGAGAACCCATGACGGAAGATATGGGGGGCAGCGGGAGGCTCTTCCCGGATTGCATTGCATCGCTCCTACAAAGAAGTGCTTCCTGGGAGGGATGGGCCCAGTACAAAATGTCCTGATTTATGTAATAAATTTGAGAATTGTCTTAACACATTTATTTCTACACTGAAAATGTATTTGAATATTTATATGCACGTAAACTATTAATTATTACATGTCACTATTCATAGCAGCTTTGTCTATAATATATTATGTAGTTATATATGCTAGGACAAGGTGCTCCCAAAACAGATGCACCGTGTGCGCTTTGTCTAAGAACTGATGTTTTTATGAAGAAATTGGCGTTTGACCTTGTCCAACACATCTGCCGAAATTGTGTCATATAATGTATGCATTATGATATGAAAAGTGTTACCAAACGATTTTTTTTCCTACAGGGATGGTCTTGAAGAAGCTTCAAGAGTACTAGTAGCTTGCAATCATGTTAGAGCGATTAAATTGTTTATCGACAGTATATCCACGAAGTGTCCCTACATCGGTAACGTCCGTACTCTCATAAAATCTTCAAAGAAACTTAATTTTTTTTTTATTATTCAGGTCATCAGTGTAAATCCTTCAACCAGTTCAAAGAAGGCAGATGCTTTATTTGTAAACCGGGTTCGAATTGCGCTATTATGGGATACCATGCCGATACCACTCCGGGATATCTGGAAAACAACGAAGTCCAACCACAATCGTCGAAACTACAGGAGACCGTAGGAAGTAAATATTTCCTAACGACTGGCAGAGAATATCCTTATTGTCGTAAGTAGTTCGTAAATTCCTTTTATTCTTCCGCAATGTTCCATGTATTACATGTATTTTAACAGTGCAACTATAAAAGCCTCGGGTTAGAGCACTGTCCTTCCGGAACCAATTAAACGATCTTGGACGCAATAAGAGTTGGGATTTTTTCTGCAGATCTTAGCGATGCTGGCGGTGGAAACTCAGCTATGGGAAAACAGGAACGGTACAATCCACCGGATCAAAATTGCAACAAAAAAACTTGAAAGTTTCATTGAATTTGGTGTTTTTTTTTTCAGATCGAATGTATCGCATCACTACCGAGTTGGCGCATCCACCTTTCGCGGAAAACTGGGTCCAAGGTCATTTGAGAGCGTCCATCTACAGCCCCTCCGGTGTTTTGCACGCGGAACTAACTCCATCTGGTGATATGAAACTGGAACACGGCGCTACGTACACAACAGTCGTTTCTCATCCCATAGATCTTGGCGGGAATGTTAGAAAAGTGGAACTGAATTGGGAATACGATATGAACGTTCTGGAACCGAGAACTTTATGTTTGTTCTGGTGCAATGATCATTTGTACGTCAAAAATGTTTTGGTGGAGGAAATGGAGATGCCTGGAAGGGGGTAAGTAGCACACTGATTATTTTAAAAGGATTGTATCCTGTGATTCTCTCCATCATGCCTGTCTTATATTGAATTTTTTTTTTTAGTAAACGGGATGCTCAATTTTCCAGTAGATTGTGTTCCAAAGGCAAAAAGGACTATGCTGATATCGCAAATAGAGGCAAAGGTGTTTTTGTGGATTCGTGTGATACAGATAAATTTTCGAAAAGCTAGCAGAGGATTTTGATTGGATGGCATTACGATTGGTATTGAAAGTGAATTCGATACGATGTGTGCTTAGAGACTTTTTAGTTTTATTTGCTTTGATACAAAAATGATTTTCTTGTGATTATAAAGGGTGTTTCGTATTATGAAAGGAAAGTACTTGAACGCCGAATAGAGGTCGTCGAGGCGGTGGGGGTTCTAAGAAGAATATATTTATTGTGGATTATTGAGATTATTAAGAGTGTTTTGTCGATTTTTCTCCATTTTTTGTAACTTACGAATCACCTAGTATATTTTTTGATATTTGGTACACATATATGCTTCTTAATCACAGCTACTAAACGGAACCACTTACTAATAACAATAAAAATTCAAGTTTAAAAAAATTAGACCTGATGTGCTTTTAGCGTTATTTAAGAGGTTCAATTGGACTGTAATTGAGGAACTTTTTTGTGTACCAATATCAAAAAGGTATACCTACCTACGGTGTTTCGTTAAGTTCAGGTATGACTATGCTAAGACATAAGTAAAATAGACAAATTACCCCGCACGCCGGATACAAAGATCGTGAGGCTGAATAATAAATTGAATATTTTTAAAACCGCTTCGGTAACGTCTATTCGCGGCTTAAGTATTTCCTTTTGCCAATGAAATTCCCTGTATTATATAAATAGATGAAAATCTTCATTACAAGACTTTTACTTTGTTAATTTTAATTTAATTTCAATATATATTTAAAACAAAATGTTTTGTATTTGAATTTTATCCTATCCCCCCTAAAACACTAACGTCTAAGGGCGTTGAAAGTGGTCAAAAAAAAAAAATGAAAAATTGAAAGGGCAGGTTCTTACCAAACTGACTTTATATTTGGAGATAACAAAGCCAGTTCTCAGGACTTTGTTATCTGATGGAAATTAGGGAAAAAAATAATTATGAAAAGAAAATAAATTAATGGCGCCACTAATTTAGTTTCCTAAAACAACTTGTTCTAACTAGGAACTATCTTACAGATGAACGGTGAAGGAAAAAAACAAGGAATGTCACATTTTCTTAGTTTTGATAAAAAAGAAAATGTAGCATTCGTGGCAAGATAGTTACAAACCAAAGCATCAAGGAAATATAGTATACATTTTTCTTTGCTAAATTAGAAGTAGGTACATTCTATCACGTATTTGAACATGTTTTAGTCAAAACATTAACAATCATAAAAAAAATTAAAAAGAATCCTTAATACTGAAAAAAAACAGGGAATGTCCAAACATATCACCATTGTGGAGAAGTGGTTGCACGAACTTAAGGGAAGGCTAAAAATATGTCACTGTTAATATTATCCAGGAGAATAAAGAAAATGTTTGCCTACCTTTTAATTACGTGCTAATAAGTCTTACTGGTGAGGTATGGCAACTCATATTGTTTTTTGAGTTTAATTTATATAATGGACGTTAATGTCAAAAAAAAATTTTTATATATTTTTACAACTATACCGACATCCTCGTTTAAAATATTGTAAGTAAATTTATACATCAATTTATATTATAATTTTACCATGTATTTTAATAATTTTCAGTCCTTGAGACTGAATATTATGTTATATTCGAAAGCTTGGAATACATTTTAAAAAGAGTAGGTACTCTCTGGTATTTTCTTGTCACATCCCCCCATAAATCGTTTCTATATAATATATAATCTGACGATTTCCACAAGTCGCAGTAACAAAAATTCTTCGATAACGTTTAATACGTGCAAAAATTTCGAAGGCGCTTCCAGCTTTGCACTGGTTACGATTTCAATCCGGCATTGTATACCGACGAGGGAAAAAGAAACCTTTACGATTTCTAATAAATTTAGAAATTTTCCAAAAAGCATTTCTGGATTTGAAATCAAAGAAACATAATGTGCAGGATTCTTTTAACATCATAGGTACAGACTTTAACTCGCCACTTATATGGGTTAGACGATGTCAGTGAAGCCAGGATTGCCATCTTCAATAAGACCTACAAGGTAGAAGACAAATCACAACCCTTTTCATTGAGTATCCGGATTTACGATGCGTGCAACTTGCCACCCTCTCAATCAGAGTTACTCCAGCAAGTGTTACGCACAAGGTTTATTGCATGCTTATGAAGTAATGCCCATAATGCAAAAGTTACTGATCTATTATATAAAAATACACACAATTAGTAAAAGATGCTGATGAGGATACAAAATGTTAACGAAATCTAGTCTTTCAGAACTTGGTATATGATTGACATATGAATATATGGTTAAGGCTAAGACCATCAGTAACCTTATTACACATTATACTACATTGTCTCTTAACATGCAGTGTTGAGTAGTCATGGCATGTTATTTAAATGCAGAAGCGTGAATTATGAGTACATAATTCACTCTAGTAGATATATGGGTACCATATACCTTTTGTTAGGAGGTAAAATATTGACTTATTATTAAGTGGTCGTGGACTAATCATCGAATCTTACTTTTTTTGTGTTTCAGACTCGTCCATCTATGAGATGTGCTGTAATGTCGTCCTTTAGGCATGAACCAGATTAATAAATAAATCCATTCGAAATTATACAAATTATCAAATACGTGATAAAGTCAAGTTCAACGCTGAATAAAGCAGTATGTGATTTAGTAAGGTTACACCACAATAAATAACAATAATTTAATATTACATCAGTTTGAACTTGAAGTAAAATATATATGTGGTATTTATTATATTGGTTGGGATTCATTCTTATTCAATTATTAATTAATTCCTATTCGATACTTAGTTGATATTAAGTTAATAGTAATAGTAATGTATAGTAATCAATAAATATAAGTACAGTTTCCCAGTGAACCAGAGAGTTTTATTTAACATAAATGGGCACCCATCAGGACCAAGGGACGTCCACACACCCAATGTGGACCCCCATTTAATACATTACTATAATAAATTAATGCTTATGCAAATGGGGACGTATAAAAAAAAGTTAACTAGGTATATTGTTTAATAACTATTCAGTATTTTGTTTACGGAAATAAAAAAAAATCAACAATATTGACAACCTCTTATGTTTGTTTTATCCAGTTTTACTAATTAATTAATCATAATATACCTAAATAAATTTTGTTTACTGATAATATTGTGTCCATTTTTCAGATTGTCTAGCGTATACGATCAACTAGAAATTGACAAACTTTTCTAGACTTGATAGTTTAGCTTTTTCATCTTCTAAATTTCATTACCTAAATCTTTGTCAGAGTCAATACGGTTATAATGGTTTGGCATTTTTCCCAACACAAATAACACTATTCACGAACTTGACAGGTCGCACCAAAAATCTACAAGGTGATTCAACACACTAACAAAGAATGCATATCGGTGTGCCAGACGGATATTACCGGTGAGTACGGAGTGAAGAACAAACTCAGAAAATTACAACTAATCTTTTATTGCAGGTTAAATAAAAATCATCAGTTTGCTAGGCAATGTTTTATTAAAAATCTTACACGTTAACGTTATCACAGATTAAATACTAGGGCAATAAAATTAAGAGAACTAAGTACCTTTTTATAATACACAAAACACCAAAGTTGCAAACTAGTCTACTTAAAATATAAAATATGTGTACATAAAAAAATAAAATAAAACATTATTATAATGATATATAAGAGCATTAAATACAATATTATCCAAGATTAATAATAAACAAGACAAGAACAATTCTAAAAAAAAACTTGACAAAGATTGAACCCAGGAAGAAGAATAAATGGAAATACGAGATAGAATAGTAGGTATTCAAGGGTATCCCATAAAAACACCTACATATGTATATTCAAAATCAAAAATTTTGAAAAAAGAAGCTAAACATCCTATGCCAAGATCACACATGCGTCGGTTGGCCAATTCCAGCAAGGGTTCGCCGAACTGCGATCAGTAGGAAATTTGCCTGGATCAACGAGAACGAGAGGGCTCGTCTCGCTATTGTTCATGGCGAGCCATCCACACGTTCGGGCATTTGGAGTTTATCAAGTCTGTTAATGATGAAAGTGAAATTTTGTTTCATCTAATAAACAAGTTAAATTTTCTATGGCGAACATTCGTAGTATGCCGATTACCACATGTGCAGTCCCGACATATTAGGAATGGAGAATGTTATATTATATTGGTTTTGTACCACAAAGAAGTTTATGTTGACACTACACTAATGAGTGGTCAAAAAATTATGAGAAAACACACATAGAGACAAGTAACTCTCCGAAATAACGTACAAGTTCAAAAAATGGGCATCAGAAGATACCGCTACTGCTGAATTTATATATTTGGCGTCAAGAGGAAGACCCCATACTCTCAGTATCCTGAGTGTAATTGAAGAAAAGAAGTACTTTACGCTGTGCCCACATTCAGAGATGAAGAAAAATCGAAGGATTTTATAGTTAAAAAATGCACCAGACAATAAGGTTCAAAATTTGAGTAATTTATTGTGTTTGAGGAAAAGCACTTCAATAGCATAGCTCTAAGCTACTTCCCATTATAAACCTCAATCCTGGCGTTGTCAAGATAAGTGGGGAGATAAGCAAGAATATTTGATTCCATAAAATATAATCTTTCATTTGACTTCATCATAACATCAGTCTCTTATATGGAACTGTATCAGGAAATTCTTTATGACTTATTGAGTGATAGACCAAGGGAACAGTGTATCCTACAAATAAGAGACTTGAGGCTTTTTATATACCTATATGTAGATGTCCCACAACAAGATCACTCGTCATAGACTGTTTGTTTTAAGAAAATCGTTATAGTTACCTAGCTCTGACGTACTTATGTAACACATATTATATAATGATAGAAATGTTAATATCTGTTTTGATTTAAAAATTTCTTCACAACTTTCTCGATAACCTACTGGTTGCATACAACTACCTTCTACTTCTACTCGTTTTACTTGTTTTCTTTTTATTTATTCGAGTATGTAGACCATGTACCTACATCGTTGATCAAAGTTATCTTGTCGAGAAGTATCTAAAACTCACAATACCTAAATCACTATTTTTCTACTTTATTTTTCTTCTTTTTTTGGTGTGTCTTCGAACTCCAAGGTCCAATATCTATGAAATTGAAATGGAAGCACCTTGGAGCTGCAATAGTACGGCTCAGATCATAATTAGGTACTTATTTTCCATTAAAAACGAACAAAATCTCTAAAATCCTGCAATTACTATAATATAACCCTTTCAGTCCCGCCGTCCATTATAATGGACACACATTTTATTAGCTATAATACGAATAAACTGTAATTTATTCGATTGCCTTAAAACTTAACTACGCCACTGTAGTCCTTATTTGTCTAATTCAAAACACGCAGCACCATCTATGATTATTTTTGTGAATTATATTCTCACCATAATGCGTCAGGTATCAGGGCGGCCGCATCACGCTCCAAAAAAGGTAGGTAAAAACCTGTTTTTTATATATTTTTTTAAATTTTCATTGACTGAAAACATTCTACAGAGAAAGAAGAATATGTATAAAAGAATTTTCAAGTGTCCAACTATAAAAACCACATGATTAGAACTTCGCACGATTCATTGTCGATTAGAATGGACGTATCTGGTCTAAAGTTCTATATTTTTCAGCTTTCTATGATCCTGAAAATCAAAACGATGCGGAAATATTATTGTCATTTTTGGATGATGACGAACTGGAAAAGGAATGTGAAAAGGTTTTGGATCATCTGGGGCAGTTTTCCGACATTGAAGATGACAATGACCAGGAAATTGAAACACCATTGGATAAAATACCAGTTATTCCAAGGGTGGTAGGAAGTGATATCGAGCCAATACATGAGCCAATTGTAGTGTTACCAGAAGCAGAACAGAACGAAAAATGCAAAGAAATAGAAATAACGGAGAAATCGGACATAAACTGGAGGGAAGGGTCTTTTCTAAAGTACGAATTTGTAACGGAAAGATAAGGTAAAACGTTGGGATAAAGCGGAGAAGGCTTACATAGAAATACCTCGCCCAGAGGTAATCAAGCTCTACAATAGTTGCATAGGTGGGGTGGATAAATTGGACCAGATGGTTAGTAATTATCGAATTTTTATAAAGTCAAGGAAATGGACTCTACGCATGATGTTTCATATCCGTAAAAAAACACAAATACACAACAAAATAAACGCAAACTCTATGAAAATCAACGGCGACAAATGGTTTGTTTACAAATCTATCTGCCTTGTTGAAGTTCCAAATGTGGTCACCAGAGAGCGTATCGCTTGGCTTGAATCGCCAATATCTATGAAATTGAAATGGAACCACCTTGGAGCTGCAATAGTACGCCTCAGATCATAATTAGGTACTTATTTCTCAATAAAAACGAACAAAATCTCTAAAATCCTGGAATGACGATGATACAGTTTACAGCAAGCTGTATTACTGGTTGCATACAACTACCTTCTACTTCTACTCGTTTGGACTCAACACGAACATCAAGCTTATTCAAACAGTTTCTGTGGGAGCTGTTATTAGTTTCAGGAAATATGTGCCAGGTCTTCATTGTCTCAAATAAGACACTTTCATTGAGGAAATCCCAATGTTCGAAACGTTCCACAAATATTCCCAGGATCATATTGTTGATGAAGATTATGATTGTGAATAAAAACATAGGATTAAATACAAAAGTCTTATGTGTTGTTTAATTTTAAATCAAATTTTAATGTTTTTATTTCTAAACTAGGTATTTTGTTACATAATAAATCCTATTTAACTGTATATATTATGTTTTATTTCTTTAACACTTAATTATAGATTGATTTCAAAGAAAATACTTAAAGAAGGTTGAGAAACTTATTGATGAATTTCTACTATTTGATTTTTTCAACTTACCTAACATTCTAGCATGAATAAGGCAGTACAATAAATTGAATTTAAAAAGATCGAGGTAATACCTAACCTATTTAAATATTTTATGAAATTTTTCCCGTTTAATCAGTTATTTTTACATGTACATATAGTTTAAGTAGGAAGATTCTGTATATTTCTAAATGGATATACAAGTTGTCGATACATTACGAATTCCTCTTTTTTTCTAACCTAAAAGTCCAAAACCTAACTTTACACTCTATCCGATTTCTTAAAACCGCCATGTTTTTCGTATTTCATATTAGGATCGCAGAAAAGCGAGGAGGTATCAGGAGCAAAAGTCTAGCATAATGTATTTAAATATAAAATAAATTAAATGCAAACTACTGGCGCCATCTACGTGAAAGTAGTCAAAGCAGTCTTCTGTAAAACATAGTAATCTGTCGGCAATTTCAAGTTCGATATAACATAATTGTGACTTTCGTCACAAAACCAATCCTTTGTAGAGTTTTAAATTATTATAAATGAATGACAATATTTTCGAATGCTGATAACACATTATCACACTATTAATTTGAAAATTCATTAAAATAACATACTGCGTCATCTATGTGGGAGTAGCCAAAGTAGTCTTTTGCTGAAACTAACCATCACCAGTTCTAAGATAAATTTGAAACAATTCTAATTCTCGTCACAAAATCAATCGGTTATGGAGTATTGAATTTTTTTAAATATAATTGTAGTATTTTCAGGAGCTAATAGAGTATTATAGTATTATTAATTTCTATATTCATAAAAATAGCATAGCGCCATCTCTGTGAAAGTAGCTACATGTTCAATAATATATTAACTATCATATTGAACATACTACTAGTTTCGCCTCCTTTACTTAGATGGCGGCAGCATACTGTTTTTAATAAATTTTAAAAATTAATCCATATTCAGGCTGATTATCTCTTCAAACTTAATTTAGAAGAATGATGATGATTTTTTATTATAATAATAATCTAGTTATTATTACACATCCCTGCTCATTACATTTATTTAAACTTTGAATCTTTGTTTGACAATAATGACATTTCTGTGTAGTGTGTGTGTGTATGGATTTTGTCGTTTTTCATTGGTATATTCTCTTCGGTATCCAAAGACAAAGAGAAGTTTATGAACATTAAAAACTGTTTGGTGTAGGTATATTTACATTGTTTTTCGATATTTACCTAAACTTAAACCAGAAGGACTGAGTTGATAAACCATTTTATCATTATTCAGATGTAGCTAAGGAAAAAGTACACACACAAGAAGATTCTAAGACATTGCTTTATCCGATTATGTAGATTGACAATTGTGTTTATGCCTTAAATGTTTGACAACTATTATTTTCAATTGAGCGAGGGAGAATCATATAACCAGTTTAAAGTGTGTATCACCAATGTGAATAAATAGGAACATTATTGCTTGTTACAATAAATACTTGTGTACCTAGTAGAGAATTTCATGTGAAGTGGTTTTTGCTAGCCAGTAGACAATAACGAAGTGAACAGTTTCTAATAGAAGATTACAATATGAATTAATTCGTTCTAGACCCTCATGCATAATAAATTATCCAATGATTTTTAGATAAAAAAGAAAAATGAAGAAAAAAATTATACGAGTACCTACCTACCACACTACACAAACTGTTTGGGAAGTGATCAGGATTTTCATGAATCCCTTTACATTATCAAATTGGAACAAATACCTGTCATATTGAATGTTGTGAACATCATTTCTAGAACAAGTCAAACTACCAGAAATCATATATATCAGATGAAGGAATTAAAAGTTATAGAAATGCCAATAAACAAGATATTGTTGATCAGATGTAAGAATCCTCAAATATCAATGATTCCGTTGAAAGCTGATGCAACACAGAAACTATAGGAATACAGACATTACAGTGCTGGTCTCTGGTGCATATTGGAAGCTGAATGATGCATCTACGCTTATGTTGATGACTGCAATATTTTATGTTATTGTTTTTGAAGTTTTGAAAGGATATCTTACCTTCTGTACTTAACATTTAGTTCATACTTATTCAAGCAGTTTCTATAGATGCTGTAATTTTTTTCAAAAAATATGTGCCAGGTTTTAAATGTATTAAAGATATATACCTACTTTCATTCGCATGAATATTCACTGTTCGAAAGATTCCACAAATGTATCCAGGATCATATATTGTTGATGTAGATTATGATTGTCAATATAAACATAAGTATGGAGTACAAAATTCTGATTTGTTCATCTTTAAATAATATTTTACTGTTTTTATTCCTAAACTATTTCGTTCTGAATATTTTTTACATAATAAATCCCATTTAACTGTACATGTTGTTTTATTTCGTTAATGCAACCTAGGTACCTATATTAAATACAAAACATTTCAGGATAAACAAGGCAGATAGAATTGAATTTAGAAAAATCCTGGTCATACCTACACACTATACCTATTTAAATATTTTATCAAGCTTTTTCCGTTCAATCAGTTATTTTCACTTGTACATATTGTTTAAGCAGAAAGATTTTGCATAATTCTAAATGGATGTAAAAGTAATTTACTTAACGTCGTCGAAATATTACCAATTTCTCATTTTTCTAACCTAAAAGTCCAAAACCTACCTTTACACTCTATCCGATTTCTTAAAACCGCCATGTTTTTCGTATTTCATATTAGGATCGCAGAAAAGCGAGGAGGTATCAGGAGCAAAAGTCTAGCATAATGTATTTAAATATAAAATAAATTAAATGCAAACTACTGGCGCCATCTACGTGAAAGTAGTCAAAGCAGTCTTCTGTAAAACATAGTAATCTGTCGGCAATTTCAAGTTCGATATAACATAATTGTGACTTTCGTCACAAAATCCTTTGTAGAGTTTTAAATTATTATAAATGAATGACAATATTTTCGAATGCTGATAACACATTATCACACTATTAATTTGAAAATTGATTAAAATAACATACTGCGTCATCTATGTGGGAGTAGCCAAAGTAGTCTTTTGCTGAAACTAACCATCACCAGTTCTAAGATAAATTTGAAACAATTCTAATTTTCGTCACAAAATCAATCGGTTATGGAGTATTGAATTTTTTTAAATATAATTGTAGTATTTTCAGGAGCTAATAGAGTATTATAGTATTATTAATTTCTATATTCATAAAAATAGCATAGCGCCATCTCTGTGAAAGTAGCTACATGTTCAATAATATATTAACTATCATATTGAACATACTACTAGTTTCGCCTCCTTTACTTAGATGGCGGCAGCATACTGTTTTTAATAAATTTTAAAAATTAATCCATATTCAGGCTGATTATCTCTTCAAACTTAATTTAGAAGAATGATGATGATTTTTTATTATAATAATAATCTAGTTATTATTACACATCCCTGCTCATTACATTTATTTAAACTTTGAATCTTTGTTTGACAATAATGACATTTCTGTGTAGTGTGTGTGTGTATGGATTTTGTCGTTTTTCATTGGTATATTCTCTTCGGTATCCAAAGACAAAGAGAAGTTTATGAACATTAAAAACTGTTTGGTGTAGGTATATTTACATTGTTTTTCGATATTTACCTAAACTTAAACCAGAAGGACTGAGTTGATAAACCATTTTATCATTATTCAGATGTATAGCTAAGGAAAAAGTACACACACAAGAAGATTCTAAGACATTGCTTTATCCGATTATGTAGATTGACAATTGTGTTTATGCCTTAAATGTTTGACAACTATTATTTTCAATTGAGCGAGGGAGAATCATATAACCAGTTTAAAGTGTGTATCACCAATGTGAATAAATAGGAACATTATTGCTTGTTACAATAAATACTTGTGTACCTAGTAGAGAATTTCATGATGTGAAGTGGTTTTTGCTAGCCAGTAGACAATAACGAAGTGAACAGTTTCTAATAGAAGATTACAATATGAATTAATTCGTTCTAGACCCTCATGCATAATAAATTATCCAATGATTTTTAGATAAAAAAGAAAAATGAAGAAAAAAATTATACGATTACCTACCTACCACACTACACAAACTGTTTGGGAAGTGATCAGGATTTTCATGAATCCCTTTACATTATCAAATTGGAACAAATACCTGTCATATTGAATGTTGTGAACATCATTTCTAGAACAAGTCAAACTACCAGAAATCATATATATCAGATGAAGGAATTAAAAGTTATAGAAATGCCAATAAACAAGATATTGTTGATCAGATGTAAGAATCCTCAAATATCAATGATTCCGTTGAAAGCTGATGCAACACAGAAACTATAGGAATACAGACATTACAGTGCTGGTCTCTGGTGCATATTGGAAGCTGAATGATGCATCTACGCTTATGTTGATGACTGCAATATTTTATGTTATTGTTTTTGAAGTTTTGAAAGGATATCTTACCTTCTGTACTTAACATTTAGTTCATACTTATTCAAGCAGTTTCTATAGATGCTGTAATTTTTTTCAAAAAATATGTGCCAGGTTTTAAATGTATTAAAGATATATACCTACTTTCATTCGCATGAATATTCACTGTTCGAAAGATTCCACAAATGTATCCAGGATCATATATTGTTGATGTAGATTATGATTGTCAATATAAACATAAGTATGGAGTACAAAATTCTGATTTGTTCATCTTTAAATAATATTTTACTGTTTTTATTCCTAAACTATTTCGTTCTGAATATTTTTTACATAATAAATCCCATTTAACTGTACATGTTGTTTTATTTCGTTAATGCAACCTAGGTACCTATATTAAATACAAAACATTTCAGGATAAACAAGGCAGATAGAATTGAATTTAGAAAAATCCTGGTCATACCTACACACTATACCTATTTAAATATTTTATCAAGCTTTTTCCGTTCAATCAGCTATTTTCACTTGTACATATTGTTTAAGCAGAAAGATTTTGCATAATTCTAAATGGATGTAAAAGTAATTTACTTAACGTCGTCGAAATATTACCAATTTCTCATTTTTCTAACCTAAAAGTCCAAAACCTACCTTTACACTCTATCCGATTTCTTAAAACCGCCATGTTTTTCGTATTTCATATTAGGATCGCAGAAAAGCGAGGAGGTATCAGGAGCAAAAGTCTAGCATAATGTATTTAAATATAAAATAAATTAAATGCAAACTACTGGCGCCATCTACGTGAAAGTAGTCAAAGCAGTCTTCTGTAAAACATAGTAATCTGTCGGCAATTTCAAGTTCGATATAACATAATTGTGACTTTCGTCACAAAACCAATCCTTTGTAGAGTTTTAAATTATTATAAATGAATGACAATATTTTCGAATGCTGATAACACATTATCACACTATTAATTTGAAAATTGATTAAAATAACATACTGCGTCATCTATGTGGGAGTAGCCAAAGTAGTCTTTTGCTGAAACTAACCATCACCAGTTCTAAGATAAATTTGAAACAATTCTAATTTTCGTCACAAAATCAATCGGTTATGGAGTATTGAATTTTTTTAAATATAATTGTAGTATTTTCAGGAGCTAATAGAGTATTATAGTATTATTAATTTCTATATTCATAAAAATAGCATAGCGCCATCTCTGTGAAAGTAGCTACATGTTCAATAATATATTAACTATCATATTGAACATACTACTAGTTTCGCCTCCTTTACTTAGATGGCGGCAGCATACTGTTTTTAATAAATTTTAAAAATTAATCCATATTCAGGCTGATTATCTCTTCAAACTTAATTTAGAAGAATGATGATGATTTTTTATTATAATAATAATCTAGTTATTATTACACATCCCTGCTCATTACATTTATTTAAACTTTGAATCTTTGTTTGACAATAATGACATTTCTGTGTAGTGTGTGTGTGTATGGATTTTGTCGTTTTTCATTGGTATATTCTCTTCGGTATCCAAAGACAAAGAGAAGTTTATGAACATTAAAAACTGTTTGGTGTAGGTATATTTACATTGTTTTTCGATATTTACCTAAACTTAAACCAGAAGGACTGAGTTGATAAACCATTTTATCATTATTCAGATGTATAGCTAAGGAAAAAGTACACACACAAGAAGATTCTAAGACATTGCTTTATCCGATTATGTAGATTGACAATTGTGTTTATGCCTTAAATGTTTGACAACTATTATTTTCAATTGAGCGAGGGAGAATCATATAACCAGTTTAAAGTGTGTATCACCAATGTGAATAAATAGGAACATTATTGCTTGTTACAATAAATACTTGTGTACCTAGTAGAGAATTTCATGATGTGAAGTGGTTTTTGCTAGCCAGTAGACAATAACGAAGTGAACAGTTTCTAATAGAAGATTACAATATGAATTAATTCGTTCTAGACCCTCATGCATAATAAATTATCCAATGATTTTTAGATAAAAAAGAAAAATGAAGAAAAAAATTATACGATTACCTACCTACCACACTACACAAACTGTTTGGGAAGTGATCAGGATTTTCATGAATCCCTTTACATTATCAAATTGGAACAAATACCTGTCATATTGAATGTTGTGAACATCATTTCTAGAACAAGTCAAACTACCAGAAATCATATATATCAGATGAAGGAATTAAAAGTTATAGAAATGCCAATAAACAAGATATTGTTGATCAGATGTAAGAATCCTCAAATATCAATGATTCCGTTGAAAGCTGATGCAACACAGAAACTATAGGAATACAGACATTACAGTGCTGGTCTCTGGTGCATATTGGAAGCTGAATGATGCATCTACGCTTATGTTGATGACTGCAATATTTTATGTTATTGTTTTTGAAGTTTTGAAAGGATATCTTACCTTCTGTACTTAACATTTAGTTCATACTTATTCAAGCAGTTTCTATAGATGCTGTAATTTTTTTCAAAAAATATGTGCCAGGTTTTAAATGTATTAAAGATATATACCTACTTTCATTCGCATGAATATTCACTGTTCGAAAGATTCCACAAATGTATCCAGGATCATATATTGTTGCTGTAGATTATGATTGTCAATATAAACATAAGTATGGAGTACAAAATTCTGATTTGTTCATCTTTAAATAATATTTTACTGTTTTTATTCCTAAACTATTTCGTTCTGAATATTTTTTACATAATAAATCCCATTTAACTGTACATGTTGTTTTATTTCGTTAATGCAACCTAGGTACCTATATTAAATACAAAACATTTCAGGATAAACAAGGCAGATAGAATTGAATTTAGAAAAATCCTGGTCATACCTACACACTATACCTATTTAAATATTTTATCAAGCTTTTTCCGTTCAATCAGCTATTTTCACTTGTACATATTGTTTAAGCAGAAAGATTTTGCATAATTCTAAATGGATGTAAAAGTAATTTACTTAACGTCGTCGAAATATTACCAATTTCTCATTTTTCTAACCTAAAAGTCCAAAACCTACCTTTACACTCTATCCGATTTCTTAAAACCGCCATGTTTTTCGTATTTCATATTAGGATCGCAGAAAAGCGAGGAGGTATCAGGAGCAAAAGTCTAGCATAATGTATTTAAATATAAAATAAATTAAATGCAAACTACTGGCGCCATCTACGTGAAAGTAGTCAAAGCAGTCTTCTGTAAAACATAGTAATCTGTCGGCAATTTCAAGTTCGATATAACATAATTGTGACTTTCGTCACAAAACCAATCCTTTGTAGAGTTTTAAATTATTATAAATGAATGACAATATTTTCGAATGCTGATAACACATTATCACACTATTAATTTGAAAATTGATTAAAATAACATACTGCGTCATCTATGTGGGAGTAGCCAAAGTAGTCTTTTGCTGAAACTAACCATCACCAGTTCTAAGATAAATTTGAAACAATTCTAATTTTCGTCACAAAATCAATCGGTTATGGAGTATTGAATTTTTTTAAATATAATTGTAGTATTTTCAGGAGCTAATAGAGTATTATAGTATTATTAATTTCTATATTCATAAAAATAGCATAGCGCCATCTCTGTGAAAGTAGCTACATGTTCAATAATATATTAACTATCATATTGAACATACTACTAGTTTCGCCTCCTTTACTTAGATGGCGGCAGCATACTGTTTTTAATAAATTTTAAAAATTAATCCATATTCAGGCTGATTATCTCTTCAAACTTAATTTAGAAGAATGATGATGATTTTTTATTATAATAATAATCTAGTTATTATTACACATCCCTGCTCATTACATTTATTTAAACTTTGAATCTTTGTTTGACAATAATGACATTTCTGTGTAGTGTGTGTGTGTATGGATTTTGTCGTTTTTCATTGGTATATTCTCTTCGGTATCCAAAGACAAAGAGAAGTTTATGAACATTAAAAACTGTTTGGTGTAGGTATATTTACATTGTTTTTCGATATTTACCTAAACTTAAACCAGAAGGACTGAGTTGATAAACCATTTTATCATTATTCAGATGTATAGCTAAGGAAAAAGTACACACACAAGAAGATTCTAAGACATTGCTTTATCCGATTATGTAGATTGACAATTGTGTTTATGCCTTAAATGTTTGACAACTATTATTTTCAATTGAGCGAGGGAGAATCATATAACCAGTTTAAAGTGTGTATCACCAATGTGAATAAATAGGAACATTATTGCTTGTTACAATAAATACTTGTGTACCTAGTAGAGAATTTCATGATGTGAAGTGGTTTTTGCTAGCCAGTAGACAATAACGAAGTGAACAGTTTCTAATAGAAGATTACAATATGAATTAATTCGTTCTAGACCCTCATGCATAATAAATTATCCAATGATTTTTAGATAAAAAAGAAAAATGAAGAAAAAAATTATACGATTACCTACCTACCACACTACACAAACTGTTTGGGAAGTGATCAGGATTTTCATGAATCCCTTTACATTATCAAATTGGAACAAATACCTGTCATATTGAATGTTGTGAACATCATTTCTAGAACAAGTCAAACTACCAGAAATCATATATATCAGATGAAGGAATTAAAAGTTATAGAAATGCCAATAAACAAGATATTGTTGATCAGATGTAAGAATCCTCAAATATCAATGATTCCGTTGAAAGCTGATGCAACACAGAAACTATAGGAATACAGACATTACAGTGCTGGTCTCTGGTGCATATTGGAAGCTGAATGATGCATCTACGCTTATGTTGATGACTGCAATATTTTATGTTATTGTTTTTGAAGTTTTGAAAGGATATCTTACCTTCTGTACTTAACATTTAGTTCATACTTATTCAAGCAGTTTCTATAGATGCTGTAATTTTTTTCAAAAAATATGTGCCAGGTTTTAAATGTATTAAAGATATATACCTACTTTCATTCGCATGAATATTCACTGTTCGAAAGATTCCACAAATGTATCCAGGATCATATATTGTTGATGTAGATTATGATTGTCAATATAAACATAAGTATGGAGTACAAAATTCTGATTTGTTCATCTTTAAATAATATTTTACTGTTTTTATTCCTAAACTATTTCGTTCTGAATATTTTTTACATAATAAATCCCATTTAACTGTACATGTTGTTTTATTTCGTTAATGCAACCTAGGTACCTATATTAAATACAAAACATTTCAGGATAAACAAGGCAGATAGAATTGAATTTAGAAAAATCCTGGTCATACCTACACACTATACCTATTTAAATATTTTATCAAGCTTTTTCCGTTCAATCAGCTATTTTCACTTGTACATATTGTTTAAGCAGAAAGATTTTGCATAATTCTAAATGGATGTAAAAGTAATTTACTTAACGTCGTCGAAATATTACCAATTTCTCATTTTTCTAACCTAAAAGTCCAAAACCTACCTTTACACTCTATCCGATTTCTTAAAACCGCCATGTTTTTCGTATTTCATATTAGGATCGCAGAAAAGCGAGGAGGTATCAGGAGCAAAAGTCTAGCATAATGTATTTAAATATAAAATAAATTAAATGCAAACTACTGGCGCCATCTACGTGAAAGTAGTCAAAGCAGTCTTCTGTAAAACATAGTAATCTGTCGGCAATTTCAAGTTCGATATAACATAATTGTGACTTTCGTCACAAAACCAATCCTTTGTAGAGTTTTAAATTATTATAAATGAATGACAATATTTTCGAATGCTGATAACACATTATCACACTATTAATTTGAAAATTGATTAAAATAACATACTGCGTCATCTATGTGGGAGTAGCCAAAGTAGTCTTTTGCTGAAACTAACCATCACCAGTTCTAAGATAAATTTGAAACAATTCTAATTTTCGTCACAAAATCAATCGGTTATGGAGTATTGAATTTTTTTAAATATAATTGTAGTATTTTCAGGAGCTAATAGAGTATTATAGTATTATTAATTTCTATATTCATAAAAATAGCATAGCGCCATCTCTGTGAAAGTAGCTACATGTTCAATAATATATTAACTATCATATTGAACATACTACTAGTTTCGCCTCCTTTACTTAGATGGCGGCAGCATACTGTTTTTAATAAATTTTAAAAATTAATCCATATTCAGGCTGATTATCTCTTCAAACTTAATTTAGAAGAATGATGATGATTTTTTATTATAATAATAATCTAGTTATTATTACACATCCCTGCTCATTACATTTATTTAAACTTTGAATCTTTGTTTGACAATAATGACATTTCTGTGTAGTGTGTGTGTGTATGGATTTTGTCGTTTTTCATTGGTATATTCTCTTCGGTATCCAAAGACAAAGAGAAGTTTATGAACATTAAAAACTGTTTGGTGTAGGTATATTTACATTGTTTTTCGATATTTACCTAAACTTAAACCAGAAGGACTGAGTTGATAAACCATTTTATCATTATTCAGATGTATAGCTAAGGAAAAAGTACACACACAAGAAGATTCTAAGACATTGCTTTATCCGATTATGTAGATTGACAATTGTGTTTATGCCTTAAATGTTTGACAACTATTATTTTCAATTGAGCGAGGGAGAATCATATAACCAGTTTAAAGTGTGTATCACCAATGTGAATAAATAGGAACATTATTGCTTGTTACAATAAATACTTGTGTACCTAGTAGAGAATTTCATGATGTGAAGTGGTTTTTGCTAGCCAGTAGACAATAACGAAGTGAACAGTTTCTAATAGAAGATTACAATATGAATTAATTCGTTCTAGACCCTCATGCATAATAAATTATCCAATGATTTTTAGATAAAAAAGAAAAATGAAGAAAAAAATTATACGATTACCTACCTACCACACTACACAAACTGTTTGGGAAGTGATCAGGATTTTCATGAATCCCTTTACATTATCAAATTGGAACAAATACCTGTCATATTGAATGTTGTGAACATCATTTCTAGAACAAGTCAAACTACCAGAAATCATATATATCAGATGAAGGAATTAAAAGTTATAGAAATGCCAATAAACAAGATATTGTTGATCAGATGTAAGAATCCTCAAATATCAATGATTCCGTTGAAAGCTGATGCAACACAGAAACTATAGGAATACAGACATTACAGTGCTGGTCTCTGGTGCATATTGGAAGCTGAATGATGCATCTACGCTTATGTTGATGACTGCAATATTTTATGTTATTGTTTTTGAAGTTTTGAAAGGATATCTTACCTTCTGTACTTAACATTTAGTTCATACTTATTCAAGCAGTTTCTATAGATGCTGTAATTTTTTTCAAAAAATATGTGCCAGGTTTTAAATGTATTAAAGATATATACCTACTTTCATTCGCATGAATATTCACTGTTCGAAAGATTCCACAAATGTATCCAGGATCATATATTGTTGATGTAGATTATGATTGTCAATATAAACATAAGTATGGAGTACAAAATTCTGATTTGTTCATCTTTAAATAATATTTTACTGTTTTTATTCCTAAACTATTTCGTTCTGAATATTTTTTACATAATAAATCCCATTTAACTGTACATGTTGTTTTATTTCGTTAATGCAACCTAGGTACCTATATTAAATACAAAACATTTCAGGATAAACAAGGCAGATAGAATTGAATTTAGAAAAATCCTGGTCATACCTACACACTATACCTATTTAAATATTTTATCAAGCTTTTTCCGTTCAATCAGCTATTTTCACTTGTACATATTGTTTAAGCAGAAAGATTTTGCATAATTCTAAATGGATGTAAAAGTAATTTACTTAACGTCGTCGAAATATTACCAATTTCTCATTTTTCTAACCTAAAAGTCCAAAACCTACCTTTACACTCTATCCGATTTCTTAAAACCGCCATGTTTTTCGTATTTCATATTAGGATCGCAGAAAAGCGAGGAGGTATCAGGAGCAAAAGTCTAGCATAATGTATTTAAATATAAAATAAATTAAATGCAAACTACTGGCGCCATCTACGTGAAAGTAGTCAAAGCAGTCTTCTGTAAAACATAGTAATCTGTCGGCAATTTCAAGTTCGATATAACATAATTGTGACTTTCGTCACAAAACCAATCCTTTGTAGAGTTTTAAATTATTATAAATGAATGACAATATTTTCGAATGCTGATAACACATTATCACACTATTAATTTGAAAATTGATTAAAATAACATACTGCGTCATCTATGTGGGAGTAGCCAAAGTAGTCTTTTGCTGAAACTAACCATCACCAGTTCTAAGATAAATTTGAAACAATTCTAATTTTCGTCACAAAATCAATCGGTTATGGAGTATTGAATTTTTTTAAATATAATTGTAGTATTTTCAGGAGCTAATAGAGTATTATAGTATTATTAATTTCTATATTCATAAAAATAGCATAGCGCCATCTCTGTGAAAGTAGCTACATGTTCAATAATATATTAACTATCATATTGAACATACTACTAGTTTCGCCTCCTTTACTTAGATGGCGGCAGCATACTGTTTTTAATAAATTTTAAAAATTAATCCATATTCAGGCTGATTATCTCTTCAAACTTAATTTAGAAGAATGATGATGATTTTTTATTATAATAATAATCTAGTTATTATTACACATCCCTGCTCATTACATTTATTTAAACTTTGAATCTTTGTTTGACAATAATGACATTTCTGTGTAGTGTGTGTGTGTATGGATTTTGTCGTTTTTCATTGGTATATTCTCTTCGGTATCCAAAGACAAAGAGAAGTTTATGAACATTAAAAACTGTTTGGTGTAGGTATATTTACATTGTTTTTCGATATTTACCTAAACTTAAACCAGAAGGACTGAGTTGATAAACCATTTTATCATTATTCAGATGTATAGCTAAGGAAAAAGTACACACACAAGAAGATTCTAAGACATTGCTTTATCCGATTATGTAGATTGACAATTGTGTTTATGCCTTAAATGTTTGACAACTATTATTTTCAATTGAGCGAGGGAGAATCATATAACCAGTTTAAAGTGTGTATCACCAATGTGAATAAATAGGAACATTATTGCTTGTTACAATAAATACTTGTGTACCTAGTAGAGAATTTCATGATGTGAAGTGGTTTTTGCTAGCCAGTAGACAATAACGAAGTGAACAGTTTCTAATAGAAGATTACAATATGAATTAATTCGTTCTAGACCCTCATGCATAATAAATTATCCAATGATTTTTAGATAAAAAAGAAAAATGAAGAAAAAAATTATACGATTACCTACCTACCACACTACACAAACTGTTTGGGAAGTGATCAGGATTTTCATGAATCCCTTTACATTATCAAATTGGAACAAATACCTGTCATATTGAATGTTGTGAACATCATTTCTAGAACAAGTCAAACTACCAGAAATCATATATATCAGATGAAGGAATTAAAAGTTATAGAAATGCCAATAAACAAGATATTGTTGATCAGATGTAAGAATCCTCAAATATCAATGATTCCGTTGAAAGCTGATGCAACACAGAAACTATAGGAATACAGACATTACAGTGCTGGTCTCTGGTGCATATTGGAAGCTGAATGATGCATCTACGCTTATGTTGATGACTGCAATATTTTATGTTATTGTTTTTGAAGTTTTGAAAGGATATCTTACCTTCTGTACTTAACATTTAGTTCATACTTATTCAAGCAGTTTCTATAGATGCTGTAATTTTTTTCAAAAAATATGTGCCAGGTTTTAAATGTATTAAAGATATATACCTACTTTCATTCGCATGAATATTCACTGTTCGAAAGATTCCACAAATGTATCCAGGATCATATATTGTTGCTGTAGATTATGATTGTCAATATAAACATAAGTATGGAGTACAAAATTCTGATTTGTTCATCTTTAAATAATATTTTACTGTTTTTATTCCTAAACTATTTCGTTCTGAATATTTTTTACATAATAAATCCCATTTAACTGTACATGTTGTTTTATTTCGTTAATGCAACCTAGGTACCTATATTAAATACAAAACATTTCAGGATAAACAAGGCAGATAGAATTGAATTTAGAAAAATCCTGGTCATACCTACACACTATACCTATTTAAATATTTTATCAAGCTTTTTCCGTTCAATCAGTTATTTTCACTTGTACATATTGTTTAAGCAGAAAGATTTTGCATAATTCTAAATGGATGTAAAAGTAATTTACTTAACGTCGTCGAAATATTACCAATTTCTCATTTTTCTAACCTAAAAGTCCAAAACCTACCTTTACACTCTATCCGATTTCTTAAAACCGCCATGTTTTTCGTATTTCATATTAGGATCGCAGAAAAGCGAGGAGGTATCAGGAGCAAAAGTCTAGCATAATGTATTTAAATATAAAATAAATTAAATGCAAACTACTGGCGCCATCTACGTGAAAGTAGTCAAAGCAGTCTTCTGTAAAACATAGTAATCTGTCGGCAATTTCAAGTTCGATATAACATAATTGTGACTTTCGTCACAAAACCAATCCTTTGTAGAGTTTTAAATTATTATAAATGAATGACAATATTTTCGAATGCTGATAACACATTATCACACTATTAATTTGAAAATTGATTAAAATAACATACTGCGTCATCTATGTGGGAGTAGCCAAAGTAGTCTTTTGCTGAAACTAACCATCACCAGTTCTAAGATAAATTTGAAACAATTCTAATTTTCGTCACAAAATCAATCGGTTATGGAGTATTGAATTTTTTTAAATATAATTGTAGTATTTTCAGGAGCTAATAGAGTATTATAGTATTATTAATTTCTATATTCATAAAAATAGCATAGCGCCATCTCTGTGAAAGTAGCTACATGTTCAATAATATATTAACTATCATATTGAACATACTACTAGTTTCGCCTCCTTTACTTAGATGGCGGCAGCATACTGTTTTTAATAAATTTTAAAAATTAATCCATATTCAGGCTGATTATCTCTTCAAACTTAATTTAGAAGAATGATGATGATTTTTTATTATAATAATAATCTAGTTATTATTACACATCCCTGCTCATTACATTTATTTAAACTTTGAATCTTTGTTTGACAATAATGACATTTCTGTGTAGTGTGTGTGTGTATGGATTTTGTCGTTTTTCATTGGTATATTCTCTTCGGTATCCAAAGACAAAGAGAAGTTTATGAACATTAAAAACTGTTTGGTGTAGGTATATTTACATTGTTTTTCGATATTTACCTAAACTTAAACCAGAAGGACTGAGTTGATAAACCATTTTATCATTATTCAGATGTATAGCTAAGGAAAAAGTACACACACAAGAAGATTCTAAGACATTGCTTTATCCGATTATGTAGATTGACAATTGTGTTTATGCCTTAAATGTTTGACAACTATTATTTTCAATTGAGCGAGGGAGAATCATATAACCAGTTTAAAGTGTGTATCACCAATGTGAATAAATAGGAACATTATTGCTTGTTACAATAAATACTTGTGTACCTAGTAGAGAATTTCATGATGTGAAGTGGTTTTTGCTAGCCAGTAGACAATAACGAAGTGAACAGTTTCTAATAGAAGATTACAATATGAATTAATTCGTTCTAGACCCTCATGCATAATAAATTATCCAATGATTTTTAGATAAAAAAGAAAAATGAAGAAAAAAATTATACGATTACCTACCTACCACACTACACAAACTGTTTGGGAAGTGATCAGGATTTTCATGAATCCCTTTACATTATCAAATTGGAACAAATACCTGTCATATTGAATGTTGTGAACATCATTTCTAGAACAAGTCAAACTACCAGAAATCATATATATCAGATGAAGGAATTAAAAGTTATAGAAATGCCAATAAACAAGATATTGTTGATCAGATGTAAGAATCCTCAAATATCAATGATTCCGTTGAAAGCTGATGCAACACAGAAACTATAGGAATACAGACATTACAGTGCTGGTCTCTGGTGCATATTGGAAGCTGAATGATGCATCTACGCTTATGTTGATGACTGCAATATTTTATGTTATTGTTTTTGAAGTTTTGAAAGGATATCTTACCTTCTGTACTTAACATTTAGTTCATACTTATTCAAGCAGTTTCTATAGATGCTGTAATTTTTTTCAAAAAATATGTGCCAGGTTTTAAATGTATTAAAGATATATACCTACTTTCATTCGCATGAATATTCACTGTTCGAAAGATTCCACAAATGTATCCAGGATCATATATTGTTGCTGTAGATTATGATTGTCAATATAAACATAAGTATGGAGTACAAAATTCTGATTTGTTCATCTTTAAATAATATTTTACTGTTTTTATTCCTAAACTATTTCGTTCTGAATATTTTTTACATAATAAATCCCATTTAACTGTACATGTTGTTTTATTTCGTTAATGCAACCTAGGTACCTATATTAAATACAAAACATTTCAGGATAAACAAGGCAGATAGAATTGAATTTAGAAAAATCCTGGTCATACCTACACACTATACCTATTTAAATATTTTATCAAGCTTTTTCCGTTCAATCAGTTATTTTCACTTGTACATATTGTTTAAGCAGAAAGATTTTGCATAATTCTAAATGGATGTAATAGTTATTTATGTATCAAGGGCGTAAAACAGGCGTTTATGGACCGCAACGTGTAAGTAAGAGCCCGAGCCGCAAGGCGAGGGCTATTAACACGTAAGGTCCATAAACGCTGTTTACGCCTGAAATACATACAATATTTTATGCACGACCGTATTAATGATAGTTTATTAATAAATATGTTTTATTTCCTATTTGTTACCTTTTGTGAGTAGGTTTTTATAAATGTTTCAAGTTGGATAAATTTTATACCTCGATATTATTATAACTCACCCTGGATAACAATCTACCAAATCATTTGTATAGTTAAATAAAAATAAGTCTTATTGAAGCTAATAAGATGATAAAACAATAATCTATATACCTATACGTGTTACCATAGCAACCAAGTCAATAGGACAAGAATAGGTAGACGCCATTTTTATTTACAGTCACGTATTGCAAGTTTCTTAGTATATTTTCGAAGAAGTTTTATATATTTTGTTTATGTAATGGACAGTAGGGACGATGAAATAGTTTCCGGAACACCACCGGAAATGTTTAAAGTAGCAGAAGATGCAAAATGTGCATTTTTAAAAGAAAAAAAAAGAGATTTACTTTACCGCCCGGGGGGCGGTAAAGTAGTCCGCGGGCGGTAAAGTGACACTTTACGCCCGCTAAACGTATTTATAATCTGGACTTTTTCGCCCGGTCGTGCATAAAAGTAATTTACTTAACGTCGTCGAAATATTACCAATTTCTCATTTTTCTAACCTAAAAGTCCAAAACCTACCTTTACACTCTATCCGATTTCTTAAAACCGCCATGTTTTTCGTATTTCATATTAGGATCGCAGAAAAGCGAGGAGGTATCAGGAGCAAAAGTCTAGCATAATGTATTTAAATATAAAATAAATTAAATGCAAACTACTGGCGCCATCTACGTGAAAGTAGTCAAAGCAGTCTTCTGTAAAACATAGTAATCTGTCGGCAATTTCAAGTTCGATATAACATAATTGTGACTTTCGTCACAAAACCAATCCTTTGTAGAGTTTTAAATTATTATAAATGAATGACAATATTTTCGAATGCTGATAACACATTATCACACTATTAATTTGAAAATTGATTAAAATAACATACTGCGTCATCTATGTGGGAGTAGCCAAAGTAGTCTTTTGCTGAAACTAACCATCACCAGTTCTAAGATAAATTTGAAACAATTCTAATTTTCGTCACAAAATCAATCGGTTATGGAGTATTGAATTTTTTTAAATATAATTGTAGTATTTTCAGGAGCTAATAGAGTATTATAGTATTATTAATTTCTATATTCATAAAAATAGCATAGCGCCATCTCTGTGAAAGTAGCTACATGTTCAATAATATATTAACTATCATATTGAACATACTACTAGTTTCGCCTCCTTTACTTAGATGGCGGCAGCATACTGTTTTTAATAAATTTTAAAAATTAATCCATATTCAGGCTGATTATCTCTTCAAACTTAATTTAGAAGAATGATGATGATTTTTTATTATAATAATAATCTAGTTATTATTACACATCCCTGCTCATTACATTTATTTAAACTTTGAATCTTTGTTTGACAATAATGACATTTCTGTGTAGTGTGTGTGTGTATGGATTTTGTCGTTTTTCATTGGTATATTCTCTTCGGTATCCAAAGACAAAGAGAAGTTTATGAACATTAAAAACTGTTTGGTGTAGGTATATTTACATTGTTTTTCGATATTTACCTAAACTTAAACCAGAAGGACTGAGTTGATAAACCATTTTATCATTATTCAGATGTATAGCTAAGGAAAAAGTACACACACAAGAAGATTCTAAGACATTGCTTTATCCGATTATGTAGATTGACAATTGTGTTTATGCCTTAAATGTTTGACAACTATTATTTTCAATTGAGCGAGGGAGAATCATATAACCAGTTTAAAGTGTGTATCACCAATGTGAATAAATAGGAACATTATTGCTTGTTACAATAAATACTTGTGTACCTAGTAGAGAATTTCATGATGTGAAGTGGTTTTTGCTAGCCAGTAGACAATAACGAAGTGAACAGTTTCTAATAGAAGATTACAATATGAATTAATTCGTTCTAGACCCTCATGCATAATAAATTATCCAATGATTTTTAGATAAAAAAGAAAAATGAAGAAAAAAATTATACGATTACCTACCTACCACACTACACAAACTGTTTGGGAAGTGATCAGGATTTTCATGAATCCCTTTACATTATCAAATTGGAACAAATACCTGTCATATTGAATGTTGTGAACATCATTTCTAGAACAAGTCAAACTACCAGAAATCATATATATCAGATGAAGGAATTAAAAGTTATAGAAATGCCAATAAACAAGATATTGTTGATCAGATGTAAGAATCCTCAAATATCAATGATTCCGTTGAAAGCTGATGCAACACAGAAACTATAGGAATACAGACATTACAGTGCTGGTCTCTGGTGCATATTGGAAGCTGAATGATGCATCTACGCTTATGTTGATGACTGCAATATTTTATGTTATTGTTTTTGAAGTTTTGAAAGGATATCTTACCTTCTGTACTTAACATTTAGTTCATACTTATTCAAGCAGTTTCTATAGATGCTGTAATTTTTTTCAAAAAATATGTGCCAGGTTTTAAATGTATTAAAGATATATACCTACTTTCATTCGCATGAATATTCACTGTTCGAAAGATTCCACAAATGTATCCAGGATCATATATTGTTGATGTAGATTATGATTGTCAATATAAACATAAGTATGGAGTACAAAATTCTGATTTGTTCATCTTTAAATAATATTTTACTGTTTTTATTCCTAAACTATTTCGTTCTGAATATTTTTTACATAATAAATCCCATTTAACTGTACATGTTGTTTTATTTCGTTAATGCAACCTAGGTACCTATATTAAATACAAAACATTTCAGGATAAACAAGGCAGATAGAATTGAATTTAGAAAAATCCTGGTCATACCTACACACTATACCTATTTAAATATTTTATCAAGCTTTTTCCGTTCAATCAGCTATTTTCACTTGTACATATTGTTTAAGCAGAAAGATTTTGCATAATTCTAAATGGATGTAAAAGTAATTTACTTAACGTCGTCGAAATATTACCAATTTCTCATTTTTCTAACCTAAAAGTCCAAAACCTACCTTTACACTCTATCCGATTTCTTAAAACCGCCATGTTTTTCGTATTTCATATTAGGATCGCAGAAAAGCGAGGAGGTATCAGGAGCAAAAGTCTAGCATAATGTATTTAAATATAAAATAAATTAAATGCAAACTACTGGCGCCATCTACGTGAAAGTAGTCAAAGCAGTCTTCTGTAAAACATAGTAATCTGTCGGCAATTTCAAGTTCGATATAACATAATTGTGACTTTCGTCACAAAACCAATCCTTTGTAGAGTTTTAAATTATTATAAATGAATGACAATATTTTCGAATGCTGATAACACATTATCACACTATTAATTTGAAAATTGATTAAAATAACATACTGCGTCATCTATGTGGGAGTAGCCAAAGTAGTCTTTTGCTGAAACTAACCATCACCAGTTCTAAGATAAATTTGAAACAATTCTAATTTTCGTCACAAAATCAATCGGTTATGGAGTATTGAATTTTTTTAAATATAATTGTAGTATTTTCAGGAGCTAATAGAGTATTATAGTATTATTAATTTCTATATTCATAAAAATAGCATAGCGCCATCTCTGTGAAAGTAGCTACATGTTCAATAATATATTAACTATCATATTGAACATACTACTAGTTTCGCCTCCTTTACTTAGATGGCGGCAGCATACTGTTTTTAATAAATTTTAAAAATTAATCCATATTCAGGCTGATTATCTCTTCAAACTTAATTTAGAAGAATGATGATGATTTTTTATTATAATAATAATCTAGTTATTATTACACATCCCTGCTCATTACATTTATTTAAACTTTGAATCTTTGTTTGACAATAATGACATTTCTGTGTAGTGTGTGTGTGTATGGATTTTGTCGTTTTTCATTGGTATATTCTCTTCGGTATCCAAAGACAAAGAGAAGTTTATGAACATTAAAAACTGTTTGGTGTAGGTATATTTACATTGTTTTTCGATATTTACCTAAACTTAAACCAGAAGGACTGAGTTGATAAACCATTTTATCATTATTCAGATGTATAGCTAAGGAAAAAGTACACACACAAGAAGATTCTAAGACATTGCTTTATCCGATTATGTAGATTGACAATTGTGTTTATGCCTTAAATGTTTGACAACTATTATTTTCAATTGAGCGAGGGAGAATCATATAACCAGTTTAAAGTGTGTATCACCAATGTGAATAAATAGGAACATTATTGCTTGTTACAATAAATACTTGTGTACCTAGTAGAGAATTTCATGATGTGAAGTGGTTTTTGCTAGCCAGTAGACAATAACGAAGTGAACAGTTTCTAATAGAAGATTACAATATGAATTAATTCGTTCTAGACCCTCATGCATAATAAATTATCCAATGATTTTTAGATAAAAAAGAAAAATGAAGAAAAAAATTATACGATTACCTACCTACCACACTACACAAACTGTTTGGGAAGTGATCAGGATTTTCATGAATCCCTTTACATTATCAAATTGGAACAAATACCTGTCATATTGAATGTTGTGAACATCATTTCTAGAACAAGTCAAACTACCAGAAATCATATATATCAGATGAAGGAATTAAAAGTTATAGAAATGCCAATAAACAAGATATTGTTGATCAGATGTAAGAATCCTCAAATATCAATGATTCCGTTGAAAGCTGATGCAACACAGAAACTATAGGAATACAGACATTACAGTGCTGGTCTCTGGTGCATATTGGAAGCTGAATGATGCATCTACGCTTATGTTGATGACTGCAATATTTTATGTTATTGTTTTTGAAGTTTTGAAAGGATATCTTACCTTCTGTACTTAACATTTAGTTCATACTTATTCAAGCAGTTTCTATAGATGCTGTAATTTTTTTCAAAAAATATGTGCCAGGTTTTAAATGTATTAAAGATATATACCTACTTTCATTCGCATGAATATTCACTGTTCGAAAGATTCCACAAATGTATCCAGGATCATATATTGTTGATGTAGATTATGATTGTCAATATAAACATAAGTATGGAGTACAAAATTCTGATTTGTTCATCTTTAAATAATATTTTACTGTTTTTATTCCTAAACTATTTCGTTCTGAATATTTTTTACATAATAAATCCCATTTAACTGTACATGTTGTTTTATTTCGTTAATGCAACCTAGGTACCTATATTAAATACAAAACATTTCAGGATAAACAAGGCAGATAGAATTGAATTTAGAAAAATCCTGGTCATACCTACACACTATACCTATTTAAATATTTTATCAAGCTTTTTCCGTTCAATCAGCTATTTTCACTTGTACATATTGTTTAAGCAGAAAGATTTTGCATAATTCTAAATGGATGTAAAAGTAATTTACTTAACGTCGTCGAAATATTACCAATTTCTCATTTTTCTAACCTAAAAGTCCAAAACCTACCTTTACACTCTATCCGATTTCTTAAAACCGCCATGTTTTTCGTATTTCATATTAGGATCGCAGAAAAGCGAGGAGGTATCAGGAGCAAAAGTCTAGCATAATGTATTTAAATATAAAATAAATTAAATGCAAACTACTGGCGCCATCTACGTGAAAGTAGTCAAAGCAGTCTTCTGTAAAACATAGTAATCTGTCGGCAATTTCAAGTTCGATATAACATAATTGTGACTTTCGTCACAAAACCAATCCTTTGTAGAGTTTTAAATTATTATAAATGAATGACAATATTTTCGAATGCTGATAACACATTATCACACTATTAATTTGAAAATTGATTAAAATAACATACTGCGTCATCTATGTGGGAGTAGCCAAAGTAGTCTTTTGCTGAAACTAACCATCACCAGTTCTAAGATAAATTTGAAACAATTCTAATTTTCGTCACAAAATCAATCGGTTATGGAGTATTGAATTTTTTTAAATATAATTGTAGTATTTTCAGGAGCTAATAGAGTATTATAGTATTATTAATTTCTATATTCATAAAAATAGCATAGCGCCATCTCTGTGAAAGTAGCTACATGTTCAATAATATATTAACTATCATATTGAACATACTACTAGTTTCGCCTCCTTTACTTAGATGGCGGCAGCATACTGTTTTTAATAAATTTTAAAAATTAATCCATATTCAGGCTGATTATCTCTTCAAACTTAATTTAGAAGAATGATGATGATTTTTTATTATAATAATAATCTAGTTATTATTACACATCCCTGCTCATTACATTTATTTAAACTTTGAATCTTTGTTTGACAATAATGACATTTCTGTGTAGTGTGTGTGTGTATGGATTTTGTCGTTTTTCATTGGTATATTCTCTTCGGTATCCAAAGACAAAGAGAAGTTTATGAACATTAAAAACTGTTTGGTGTAGGTATATTTACATTGTTTTTCGATATTTACCTAAACTTAAACCAGAAGGACTGAGTTGATAAACCATTTTATCATTATTCAGATGTATAGCTAAGGAAAAAGTACACACACAAGAAGATTCTAAGACATTGCTTTATCCGATTATGTAGATTGACAATTGTGTTTATGCCTTAAATGTTTGACAACTATTATTTTCAATTGAGCGAGGGAGAATCATATAACCAGTTTAAAGTGTGTATCACCAATGTGAATAAATAGGAACATTATTGCTTGTTACAATAAATACTTGTGTACCTAGTAGAGAATTTCATGATGTGAAGTGGTTTTTGCTAGCCAGTAGACAATAACGAAGTGAACAGTTTCTAATAGAAGATTACAATATGAATTAATTCGTTCTAGACCCTCATGCATAATAAATTATCCAATGATTTTTAGATAAAAAAGAAAAATGAAGAAAAAAATTATACGATTACCTACCTACCACACTACACAAACTGTTTGGGAAGTGATCAGGATTTTCATGAATCCCTTTACATTATCAAATTGGAACAAATACCTGTCATATTGAATGTTGTGAACATCATTTCTAGAACAAGTCAAACTACCAGAAATCATATATATCAGATGAAGGAATTAAAAGTTATAGAAATGCCAATAAACAAGATATTGTTGATCAGATGTAAGAATCCTCAAATATCAATGATTCCGTTGAAAGCTGATGCAACACAGAAACTATAGGAATACAGACATTACAGTGCTGGTCTCTGGTGCATATTGGAAGCTGAATGATGCATCTACGCTTATGTTGATGACTGCAATATTTTATGTTATTGTTTTTGAAGTTTTGAAAGGATATCTTACCTTCTGTACTTAACATTTAGTTCATACTTATTCAAGCAGTTTCTATAGATGCTGTAATTTTTTTCAAAAAATATGTGCCAGGTTTTAAATGTATTAAAGATATATACCTACTTTCATTCGCATGAATATTCACTGTTCGAAAGATTCCACAAATGTATCCAGGATCATATATTGTTGCTGTAGATTATGATTGTCAATATAAACATAAGTATGGAGTACAAAATTCTGATTTGTTCATCTTTAAATAATATTTTACTGTTTTTATTCCTAAACTATTTCGTTCTGAATATTTTTTACATAATAAATCCCATTTAACTGTACATGTTGTTTTATTTCGTTAATGCAACCTAGGTACCTATATTAAATACAAAACATTTCAGGATAAACAAGGCAGATAGAATTGAATTTAGAAAAATCCTGGTCATACCTACACACTATACCTATTTAAATATTTTATCAAGCTTTTTCCGTTCAATCAGTTATTTTCACTTGTACATATTGTTTAAGCAGAAAGATTTTGCATAATTCTAAATGGATGTAAAAGTAATTTACTTAACGTCGTCGAAATATTACCAATTTCTCATTTTTCTAACCTAAAAGTCCAAAACCTACCTTTACACTCTATCCGATTTCTTAAAACCGCCATGTTTTTCGTATTTCATATTAGGATCGCAGAAAAGCGAGGAGGTATCAGGAGCAAAAGTCTAGCATAATGTATTTAAATATAAAATAAATTAAATGCAAACTACTGGCGCCATCTACGTGAAAGTAGTCAAAGCAGTCTTCTGTAAAACATAGTAATCTGTCGGCAATTTCAAGTTCGATATAACATAATTGTGACTTTCGTCACAAAACCAATCCTTTGTAGAGTTTTAAATTATTATAAATGAATGACAATATTTTCGAATGCTGATAACACATTATCACACTATTAATTTGAAAATTGATTAAAATAACATACTGCGTCATCTATGTGGGAGTAGCCAAAGTAGTCTTTTGCTGAAACTAACCATCACCAGTTCTAAGATAAATTTGAAACAATTCTAATTTTCGTCACAAAATCAATCGGTTATGGAGTATTGAATTTTTTTAAATATAATTGTAGTATTTTCAGGAGCTAATAGAGTATTATAGTATTATTAATTTCTATATTCATAAAAATAGCATAGCGCCATCTCTGTGAAAGTAGCTACATGTTCAATAATATATTAACTATCATATTGAACATACTACTAGTTTCGCCTCCTTTACTTAGATGGCGGCAGCATACTGTTTTTAATAAATTTTAAAAATTAATCCATATTCAGGCTGATTATCTCTTCAAACTTAATTTAGAAGAATGATGATGATTTTTTATTATAATAATAATCTAGTTATTATTACACATCCCTGCTCATTACATTTATTTAAACTTTGAATCTTTGTTTGACAATAATGACATTTCTGTGTAGTGTGTGTGTGTATGGATTTTGTCGTTTTTCATTGGTATATTCTCTTCGGTATCCAAAGACAAAGAGAAGTTTATGAACATTAAAAACTGTTTGGTGTAGGTATATTTACATTGTTTTTCGATATTTACCTAAACTTAAACCAGAAGGACTGAGTTGATAAACCATTTTATCATTATTCAGATGTATAGCTAAGGAAAAAGTACACACACAAGAAGATTCTAAGACATTGCTTTATCCGATTATGTAGATTGACAATTGTGTTTATGCCTTAAATGTTTGACAACTATTATTTTCAATTGAGCGAGGGAGAATCATATAACCAGTTTAAAGTGTGTATCACCAATGTGAATAAATAGGAACATTATTGCTTGTTACAATAAATACTTGTGTACCTAGTAGAGAATTTCATGATGTGAAGTGGTTTTTGCTAGCCAGTAGACAATAACGAAGTGAACAGTTTCTAATAGAAGATTACAATATGAATTAATTCGTTCTAGACCCTCATGCATAATAAATTATCCAATGATTTTTAGATAAAAAAGAAAAATGAAGAAAAAAATTATACGATTACCTACCTACCACACTACACAAACTGTTTGGGAAGTGATCAGGATTTTCATGAATCCCTTTACATTATCAAATTGGAACAAATACCTGTCATATTGAATGTTGTGAACATCATTTCTAGAACAAGTCAAACTACCAGAAATCATATATATCAGATGAAGGAATTAAAAGTTATAGAAATGCCAATAAACAAGATATTGTTGATCAGATGTAAGAATCCTCAAATATCAATGATTCCGTTGAAAGCTGATGCAACACAGAAACTATAGGAATACAGACATTACAGTGCTGGTCTCTGGTGCATATTGGAAGCTGAATGATGCATCTACGCTTATGTTGATGACTGCAATATTTTATGTTATTGTTTTTGAAGTTTTGAAAGGATATCTTACCTTCTGTACTTAACATTTAGTTCATACTTATTCAAGCAGTTTCTATAGATGCTGTAATTTTTTTCAAAAAATATGTGCCAGGTTTTAAATGTATTAAAGATATATACCTACTTTCATTCGCATGAATATTCACTGTTCGAAAGATTCCACAAATGTATCCAGGATCATATATTGTTGATGTAGATTATGATTGTCAATATAAACATAAGTATGGAGTACAAAATTCTGATTTGTTCATCTTTAAATAATATTTTACTGTTTTTATTCCTAAACTATTTCGTTCTGAATATTTTTTACATAATAAATCCCATTTAACTGTACATGTTGTTTTATTTCGTTAATGCAACCTAGGTACCTATATTAAATACAAAACATTTCAGGATAAACAAGGCAGATAGAATTGAATTTAGAAAAATCCTGGTCATACCTACACACTATACCTATTTAAATATTTTATCAAGCTTTTTCCGTTCAATCAGTTATTTTCACTTGTACATATTGTTTAAGCAGAAAGATTTTGCATAATTCTAAATGGATGTAAAAGTAATTTACTTAACGTCGTCGAAATATTACCAATTTCTCATTTTTCTAACCTAAAAGTCCAAAACCTACCTTTACACTCTATCCGATTTCTTAAAACCGCCATGTTTTTCGTATTTCATATTAGGATCGCAGAAAAGCGAGGAGGTATCAGGAGCAAAAGTCTAGCATAATGTATTTAAATATAAAATAAATTAAATGCAAACTACTGGCGCCATCTACGTGAAAGTAGTCAAAGCAGTCTTCTGTAAAACATAGTAATCTGTCGGCAATTTCAAGTTCGATATAACATAATTGTGACTTTCGTCACAAAACCAATCCTTTGTAGAGTTTTAAATTATTATAAATGAATGACAATATTTTCGAATGCTGATAACACATTATCACACTATTAATTTGAAAATTGATTAAAATAACATACTGCGTCATCTATGTGGGAGTAGCCAAAGTAGTCTTTTGCTGAAACTAACCATCACCAGTTCTAAGATAAATTTGAAACAATTCTAATTTTCGTCACAAAATCAATCGGTTATGGAGTATTGAATTTTTTTAAATATAATTGTAGTATTTTCAGGAGCTAATAGAGTATTATAGTATTATTAATTTCTATATTCATAAAAATAGCATAGCGCCATCTCTGTGAAAGTAGCTACATGTTCAATAATATATTAACTATCATATTGAACATACTACTAGTTTCGCCTCCTTTACTTAGATGGCGGCAGCATACTGTTTTTAATAAATTTTAAAAATTAATCCATATTCAGGCTGATTATCTCTTCAAACTTAATTTAGAAGAATGATGATGATTTTTTATTATAATAATAATCTAGTTATTATTACACATCCCTGCTCATTACATTTATTTAAACTTTGAATCTTTGTTTGACAATAATGACATTTCTGTGTAGTGTGTGTGTGTATGGATTTTGTCGTTTTTCATTGGTATATTCTCTTCGGTATCCAAAGACAAAGAGAAGTTTATGAACATTAAAAACTGTTTGGTGTAGGTATATTTACATTGTTTTTCGATATTTACCTAAACTTAAACCAGAAGGACTGAGTTGATAAACCATTTTATCATTATTCAGATGTATAGCTAAGGAAAAAGTACACACACAAGAAGATTCTAAGACATTGCTTTATCCGATTATGTAGATTGACAATTGTGTTTATGCCTTAAATGTTTGACAACTATTATTTTCAATTGAGCGAGGGAGAATCATATAACCAGTTTAAAGTGTGTATCACCAATGTGAATAAATAGGAACATTATTGCTTGTTACAATAAATACTTGTGTACCTAGTAGAGAATTTCATGATGTGAAGTGGTTTTTGCTAGCCAGTAGACAATAACGAAGTGAACAGTTTCTAATAGAAGATTACAATATGAATTAATTCGTTCTAGACCCTCATGCATAATAAATTATCCAATGATTTTTAGATAAAAAAGAAAAATGAAGAAAAAAATTATACGATTACCTACCTACCACACTACACAAACTGTTTGGGAAGTGATCAGGATTTTCATGAATCCCTTTACATTATCAAATTGGAACAAATACCTGTCATATTGAATGTTGTGAACATCATTTCTAGAACAAGTCAAACTACCAGAAATCATATATATCAGATGAAGGAATTAAAAGTTAGGTTAGGTTAGGTTAGGTTAGTAACTATGCCTCACCTTGAGTGTAGGTCCAGAACTAGTTTTCTCAATATAGTCACACGATTCCAAGAAGACTTCAGGTAGGTTATCTTTTCCTAAAATACTAATAGTTAGAAATTAATTTAAAATATGTATTTACACATTTACCAATAAACGGGCACTTGATTTCAAGTAACTCTGCGGGAACACTGTTTTCAAATATGACCCCATCTGGGGAAAATCCTAGCCATGGAAATGTTTTTGACACTACTAATCCAGGTGTTACTACATTGCAGTGATGTGTTTCCTTATATAATTCTAGAGCTTCTTTCTCATATTTCTTACCGTGTTGCGTGAATTTATTCGTGAACGACTTTGGAAAAAAAAATGTTTTGGCTTTGTTTTCCCACTCTTCTATATTTGCAAATGTGTAGATTGAGTAACATGTTGACCCTAAAAGATAACACTTTAATAAGGAAAACAATTTTTTTCAATTATGTTAGGGTACCTGTTTTTCTAATCTGTCTTTCTCTTGCCCACATACTCGAACCTTGTTCATATGCTGTTGCAATATGAAGAGGGTCGCTTGTTGACAATGAATTTAAAATATCTTGACAACAGGATCTCAGGCTATATGGACTAACTGAGATTTGGGTACTGAGCTCAGTTAAAAAATGCCGAATTAAGTGAATGCTCAAGTAAACTTAGCACTTTTATCTGTGAGTTGCTAAAATAAAAAATATAGTATTTAAATTAAGCAATAAAATTTCCAGGTAAGTAATACATACTTGTCTTTTTCAGTAGCCAAACTTATAGTAGTCCTTAATGATCTACTAACAAACTTAGTGAGAGCAGACTTGCCTACACCTAAAAATGTATAAACATTTAGTCATAAAATCTAAAAGAATTGGGTAAAAATTCTTTGACTAATTAGGTAAATGATTAAAGTAAAATATTAAACTAGATTAATGACCGAGACCGCCCCAGAACTGATACATTTTTGAGTATGATGAAAGTGAGAGAAATAATGTTTTTATTAAAGATACCTGTTGTAAGAAGAGCAAAATTGTCTGCATTTATTGCTGGCGAAGTCTCAAATACACTTTTTTCTCCTTTTAACTTTGGGTGGCAAAATCTTTTAAAAGGTTGGGCCTTATAAGTTTCCTCCACACCTTTTTTCTCTTTTCCCCACTTCTGAGCCAAATCTGTGCAGCTTATTACTTCCAAATTCTCAATTCTAAAAGAAATACAAATAGTATTAAAAGGCATTACTGGCATTACGTAACATTGTACTGACCTGTTAATGTAAATTAAAGTTGCAATAATATGTTTGCAGAAGCCGGAAATTCCAGCCTTACATGAACAAATGCATTTCCAATCTTTAACATCATCATTCAGATGAATTGTTATCTCATGAGGCTAGGAAGCTAGACCAGACGTCTGCAGACACAAACTTTTAATGTTTTTTGAATTTGTGCCTTCTAGGCCACATAATATTATATGTCCCGCTTTAAAAACCGCTTCACCTTCTTTTAGTGGTCTGCTTCTGACTCCAATATACTCCATGAGGTTAAAAAGGGTTACTTCAATTTTCGTCATCCGATTATGTAGCTTGGATTGCACGCTTCCAGTCAGCGATTTTCCTTATTCCTTCTTCGAAGGTGCCCATACCATCTTAGTCGTTGTGCCTTTATATGTCTGACTATATCTTCACCATTTATGTATTGATCTATTTCGTAGTTATATTAGTGGTGGAGAACTATCGATAGCACTATCGACAACTATCGATAGTATTAACTATCGAGACGCTATCGATAGTTCTTTGTCACTATCGATAGTTTTCGATAGTTGCGCCCATGCCTTTGACCTTTGACAATTGACAATTTTAAATTGACATTCGATCATTTCGATCATTTGATGTTTTATTTTTTATTGAATAATAAAATTTATTTCGTTCATCTATTTTTATTGTCAGGTTATTGTTGGCTAATAGCTGTTGTTTGTTGTAAAATGTTTATGTAAGCTTGTAGAGAAGTAGTTATTTTGAATTATAATATTATTCGACATGAAAAAGTTTATCACAATCAATCGGAGTCAATTAGAGCCTACTCCTAGTACTAGTGTAGTAGAGAAGAACGAGGTAAGAGAAAGAGGTAAGTTTGTATTGAAAAAATATAGAATAATAATTAAATTAGATATCTACCTATCTTACGTGTGTTGAGAATTAATAAAGAATTATGTATATTTTTTGTAGATGCTAATATTGAAGATGAAGCTAAGGATGTGAATGAGGAAAGAGCAGACAATTTGGTAGAGGATACAGATGTTGAAGAAGAAATTGATAATAGAAAAAGGAAAAGGCCAAAGGTTTCAAAAGTGTGGAACTTTTTCAAGAAATCTGGTGATAAGAAATTTGCCAAGTGCTTGAATTGCGGCAAGGAGTATAAGACGAGCGGTAATACAAGCAATCTTAGTGACCATCTCAAAAGATACCACCCCAGGCTTTTGGGAAAGCCCCATGACTATGACAGAACTAATGTAGATGGAAGTGATAAAGAAAGTCTTACTGCCTCAAGTTCTGCAAGGTCCAGTAATCGGTCAATCAGTCCATTTTTCAAGCGCCTAAATGAATATGACACTGATTCTCCAAAAAAGAAGGAAATAGATAGGTCTTTAGCCTTCATGATAGCAAAAGATTTTCAACCTTATAATGTTGTGAATGATGAAGGATTCAAATCTTTCGTTCATCATTTAAACCCTAGGTATGTCATACCTAGCAAATACACTGTACGGGAGACAATAATGAAGAAAATATATACAGATGCGTGCAAGGTTTTAAAGGAAATATTACAAACTGTTGAGTTCATTGCCATTACTTCTGATTCATGGACATCTGTGACAAATGAATCCTATTTAACTGTGACTTGTCATTTTATAATAGAAGAATTCCAACTTAAGTCAGCTGTTTTGTCAACAAAACCCATAGAAAATGGAATATATCATACATCACAAAATTTGGCAGATGCATTGAGTCAAATATTTAATGACTGGGATATTGAAAAAAAAATAGCATGTATAGTAACAGATAACGCAGCTAACATGATAAAGACATGTGAGATACTAAAAAAAAAACACCTTCCATGTTTTGCACACAGTATTAATTTGGTTGTGCAAGACAGCTTATCTCTGGAGCCTGTGAAAAAAATTTTAAATAGATGCAAAGAAATTGTTCGCTTTTTCAAAAGCAGTAATATTGCCACAGAGATTTTTAAAAATGAACAAAATACCAAGAGTCCATTAAAACTTTTGCAAGAGGTTCCAACCAGGTGGAACAGTGCATATAAAATGATAGAGAGGATTTTGAAAACCAGCGATTTTGTTAACAAGTCCTTGTTGAAAATAAAAAAAGCTCCAGTGCCTTTGAGCATTGATGAATTAACTGTTCTTGGTGAAATTGGGAAACTTCTGAAACCATTTGATGAAGCAACTTTAAAGGTGTCAGGAGCTTATGTTACCATATCCATGATAATTCCTTTAACATTTGGAATATACAATTCTTTAATAGACTTAAAAACTAACATTGGAAGTGAAGAAGGAACAATCATGTGTGAGAAACTTATTAACTCTGTTCAATCCAGACTATTCCTGTATGAAAAGAGGACTGTGACACAAATGGGTACATTGCTTGATCCAGCATTTAAACAAGAGGGCTTCCGAATCATAGACAACGCAAAAGCAGCTGGACAATTTTTGGAGAATGAGATGCTCGTAATGCTGAATAAAGATGTTAAAGAGCGAGACAGTAAGGGAAGCATAAGCAATGATAAAGATGATTTAGATTCATCAGACAGAGCTTCATCTTTATTTTCGTTTATGACAGAAAGAACCAATCAGAAAATAAAATCTAAAAAAGTGGATGCCATAATAATCAAAAGGCAATACTTTGAGAGACAAAATACAAACCAAAACAGTGATCCCCTACTATTTTGGAAAGTAAGTTAATTTATCTGCTTATACATTATTTATTATTAGTAACACATATTATTGTTTTAGATAAATGGAAACGAATTACATCCACTTCAGCATTGCGCAAAAAAATACTTGTGCATACCAGCAACATCAGTGGAATCAGAACGTGTATTTAGCACGACAGGGCAGATTGTTACGGACAGACGGTCAAGACTGAAAGCCAAAAATGTTGATGTCTTAACTTTTATTAACAAAAATGGGTGGCTAGTTACACAATAATATACTTTTTCTTAAGATAATATTGTTTGTTTTATTTTTTTCAAGATTTTTAATATTCATAATAACAGAAGTGAGGTTAAGTTAGATCTTGGATAAATTGTATTTGTATTAGGCATTCCAACGACCTGTCAAATTAATCCAATATGGCGGTTGTTGGCATACAGTAGTAGAGGACGTACTGAAGTAACCTTATATATCTTATTTTAAAATTCTTTTTTCTTTGGTGTTAAGTGCGGAGAGGCAATTTTTTGTTTTTTTATTAAATAATATGCCTGTAACATGTATTGTGGTGGGCTGTGGAAGTCGTGGAGACAGAGACAGGGTAAAATTCTATTCTATCCCAGCCGTGTTAAACCACAGATTTTTGCCCGAAAAAAATGAATTATCCAGAAGAAGAAGGACGTTGTGGTTAAATGCAATTAAAAGAGAGGATCTGACTGATACAAAAATTAAATACCAAAGGGTTTGCAGCAAGCATTTTATTACTGGTAAGTCATGTGTTTCAAATACAATATGTTGGTAAATTTTATAGCAAAGAAAATACAAAAATGTTAACTGGTTGTAGGTAAACCTGCAGCACTGGATGATGCAAATGACCCTGACTGGGTACCCTCGCAGAATATGGGGCATAAATCTCAAAGCGTTAATAAACGTTCTAGTGATGTTGAAAGAAAGCACAGAGTGGACAAAAGAAGAAAGAGGCAGGTCTGTCATTCAGTATAGTTAAACATTTATCATACATAAGTGTTATAGACAAAGTCCATATAAAAGCAAAAAAATAAATCTTACTTGGTCTTACTTATATGCTCGCTTATATGTATACAAAACTGTATGACACTGTTTACAGTATCAAAATTTTTGTGTGTAATGTGCTTACTGTAAGTATTTTTTTTTCATATATTTTATGAAGTACTTTGTTTATAGGTGGAACAAGCTGAAGTCGATAGAAATACTTCTATTGAATATGAGAGTATTGAAAACAATGAAGAACAAGCAACTGGCTTGGCAACACAGACCAACTTGACAATGAAGGATCTTGACAACTTATCTGACCAAGTCAAGTTTGCAGCCACAAAAATTTCCACTCTCGAAGCAAAGGTGGAAAATTCCCCATTTGGTTTAAGGGATGAACAATCAAATGTTGATAAATGGAGATATTATACTGGATTCACTTACGATACAGTAAATTTAGTTATATTTCCCCTTGTAGAGACATATATTCCTTCTACTAGTACCACTGTTCTGAGTCCATTCAACCAATTGATTTTGACTTTAATTAAGTTACGCTTAGATCTTCACTTTAGAAACCTAGCTTTTCAATTTAAAATTGCTCGATCAACAGCTTCCACATACTTCATTAATGTAATAGAAGTTTTATATAACAGACTGAAATCAATAATTATATGGCCAGATAAATCTGCAAGGGAAACAAATATACCACTATGTTTTCTGGAATCTTTTCAGGACAAAACTACAGTTATTATAGACTGCTTTGAAGTTTTTATTGAAAAACCAGCTTCACTTTTAAGTCAACAACAGTGTTGGTCTAATTACAAGCACCATCGCACTGTAAAGTTTTTAATAGGGATTACTCCACATGGCAGTATTTGTTATATTAGTGAAGCTTGGGGTGGGCGGACATCTGATAAACAAATTGTTGAGGGCAGTAAGTTTTGTGATAACCTTAAACCAGGAGATGTTGTTTTAGCTGACAGGGGATTTTTAATACAAGAGTCAATTGGTGTACTGGGAGCAAGATTAGTTATACCTGCCTTTACCAGAGGAAAAAATCAGCTCCACCCTATAGAAATAGAAGACACCAGACATATTGCACAAGTAAGGATACATGTTGAGAGATTGATTGGAATGTTGAAAAATAAATTTAATATATTTAAGGGCACAATTCCAATAAGTTTATTAAAAAAAGGAAATAATGACAAATTTAATACACTTGACAAAATAGTGGTGGTTTGTAGTGCTTTTGTAAATATTTCTCCACCCATTATTCCCCTATAAATTAAAAAGCAATCAGTCCGTTTTTTTACCAACCCGATATCTTAATAGGATAGGAAAGTATAAAAGTTGCAAACTACTATTAATGTTAATTGCTTATAGTTATCCCGTCCGGGATTAATACTTTTGATTAGAAGATTTTTTGATAAGTTTTTTCAACTTATTTATTTTTGACATTACATTCGAAATCTATATATAGTTACAACTCTCCAACCGTCACAACATACTCAGTACATAAAAGTGATGAAAATAATTACAAATAATAAAAATATATATAACATAAGATACAACAATTAAGAAAACTAATTTTATACCTTTTAAAAAAACATGTATAACAGATTTTTATTATTTTATAATTTTTACATATTAAGCAACAATGTACAACTTGAAAATGATGAATTATCAATGATTACATATTAAGCTACAACGAAGATTAAAACATGTATGTAAAAACCTTTTAAGAAGTAAAACTGATAAATTATTTTTAATTATTACAATTTACATAAAACATGTCTGTAAAAACCTTTTAAAAAAACTTGTAAAACTGATGAATTATCAATTATTACATATTTAGTTACAATGTTCATAAAATCACTAATAAAATTGGAAAAATGGAAATATAAATTCGTTTTTATTTAGATTGCCTTTTTTTACATTTGCTGCAATACCACTCAGAGTCTGGGTTTAACAATCCAACGCATTCAAAATGAAACCATTGTGTTTCACAATCATCATCATCGCATCGGATCATTGGTCTTCCATCATCAACACCGTTACAAATACACCAGTACTCAAGTTTGGCAGCTCCTGACTGCCGAGAAAAATATTTTCCTAGCAACTCTGGCATTATCACATGTGCATGGAATTGTAATGCAATTTTGCTTTCTCTTTCCCAAAAAAGAAAATCGGGGAAAACCCGTAATTTAAAAAAAATTTTGGGGGACCAAATTACAAAATCAGAATATTTTAAATTTGCAACAAAAATTTGCATTTGTACTTGGTAGTAGTAGCTGTGGCTTTTTTTAATACAAATTTCATTGTCTTTTAACACTAAACACGAGCTTTTCATATTTATGTATTCATTAATGTTTTCTACGTTATTTGTATGTAATAAATATGGACATTTTACTTCGAGGACTCCTCCTAAACAGCATTCACAATAAACTATCCTATCAGGAGAGGCAGCTAACTGTGGCCATTCTGAATTTACGAGAAGGCCCACTTTATTTACTACAAATGACATATGGTTTTCTTCCAACATATATTTTTCATATGCTGCAACTGCATTTTTTTCATTGCTGATACCCCAGGCCGTTGCTTTGGTACTAAACATTTTCGTCTGGTAACAAATTGATTTTATCAATGACAATGATGGTGTGAACTTGTCGGTTTTACAAACCAATTTGAATTTGGAAGCGGTTATTCTTCCAACTCTCTGTAAAAACCAGTTTTGAGTGGAGGATTGTTTTCTTGTTTGTTTTTCAATTTGTTCTTTCTGTTCATCACTTATTGAAAATTGTATTTTGTTTGCCTCTTGGATGAGTTCACTATAACTTTTGTTAATATTATTCTCCTGAAAAATATCAAACATTAGAGGAAGCGTTTTTATAGCTTCTGCGGCCATTTGAGATGCAAATGGTTCTACAATGCGCATTAAAACACAAGTATGTCCCAACTCAACAATTTTGTTAAGCATTGTATTCAGTTCGTCACTTGAAATGGGCGGTATATTTGTGTTTGAAATGCCAGAAGGCACCAATGGAGTCACTTTTCCCCAATCTATTTCACGAATGGGAACAGCTGGTACTGAGGTAGATGATGATGGCATGGGCCATGTGGCTTGTATGTCTGTGCACGACACACTTTCTTTTTTTGTATGGGCATATTCTGCAGAAAATAATATGGCCCCTACATGACTGCAGACCTCACCATTTCCTGCCATACATGTACAATGGGCTGTACATACACTTCCGTCTTTGGCTATAATACACCAAACATCGAGAGGCTTAAGGTTTGCCCTTTGAGAATGTTTTACCTGAAATTAAAAAAAATATATCAATATAGGTACAATTTCCTTTTCTTCATAAATGAAGAGGGTGGTTAATATTTTACTTCCTAGATAACACTTAATTAATTAGGCATTTCTAAAGCTTACCTTGGCAACTAGGACGTAGAAACCATTTATTATTTTGGCAGTGGATAGTATGCCGACCGATCGGCAGGATAATTTTTTTTAAACGGCCGACCGGTCGGCATACTATCACATCATCGTATTCTGCCGACCGATCGTTAAAGGCAAGAGCGCATTAAAACATAATTTATATAACTCAACAGCTTTAATTGATAAAATACAAAGAATATTGTGAAATATTAAATAAATTGAAAAATAAAACTTTAAGTCTACAGTAAATGCAGTACCAAGCTACATTTTTAGATGGTAGTTTTTTCAATGTACTAGTACAATTGATGTGAAACCAAAATAAGCATGAATCACATCTTACAGTATTTTCTTCAGCTACCAATTCACATACTTTACAAAACCACTCTGGTTTTGTTTTCTTTTCAGATATTAGACATTTAAATTTATCAAATGCATGAGTCTTGTGTGGTTGTATTTAAAATTTCATGGTTTTTTCTATATAAAAGACAATTGGTTTTTAACATAATAAATTCAGGATATGTCTCATAAAAATGTTTCATTTCATAATCTAGATAATAAATACCAAGAATAAGTTCATTTTCATTATTGGTAACAACTTCAACACTTGCTCCATCTTTTTGTTGCATTTCATGTCCAATAATTTTTCGACTTCAGTCTGGACTTCAGAATTTAACTTCCTTTGTTTTGGATAGTGTTTGTACATTTTTTCAGACACTGCATGGTTATGTGATTCAAATTTTTCTTTTATAGGTAATTAAACTCTGGCCATCCTCTGATAATGAGAATTTTAATTTAAAGTTGCATTCTTCTTTCATAGTTCTACAAATATTTCAATATAATGCACTGATAGAAAGAAGGTAAATAGGTATTAGCAAGCAGTTCTGTATATTTGCACTTACCCATAGTTTCTTTTTCCTGCAGATTTACTATAAAATTTGCGACCTCCTTTTATACAACTATATACTATACTATATACTACTTTAATTCTTCTTTGGAATTTTTACTCTGTTTGGTTTGGTTTTCTTCACAGAAGTCAATGTTTTGGCATCTCTCATAAATAGTTGCACAAAGTTTTTATCTTGGTATTCTTTAATAAATGTATGGAGTTTTTCTAAACTATAAAATACTGACTCTACCTCCATTTTAATTCAATATAATATGTAGCGATATATCATAGAATAAGATATAAGTATACATAATATAAGAAATGTTATGCAAAAAATTTGAAATAAATATCTTAGGAAGGTTTTAATACAATTGAGGTTATGCCGGTCCGCTGATGGATATTCAACGGCTGATGGTCGGCAGAATAAGATGAAGTATTAGTATGCCGACCGGTCGGCCGTTTAAAACAAAATTATCCTGCCGATCGGTCGGCATACTATCCACTGCCTATTATTTTGGTTCCTATTTTGACAACAAAGCCACTCTCAAAATATTTATAAGCTTCAAGACTTTTGAAGGCTTTCATTTGATCTTTGGTGTAGAAACTGTGACTTAATACTAAATATGCCACAATATCCATATTAGTTACAGGTGGTACTCCCGCAATATTATAAGATAACTCTTGGGAAGTTAAAGTAAATGGGTCTACATTGCCAATTATTTGTACCTTCTTTCGGTATCTAAAACAAAATAAACAATTTAAAATAGGAACAAAAGAACTTTGGTTATGAAACGCACCTTTCACCAACATCGCTGTTTTCATGCAACAATCTGCGAAGATATTCACTCTCCATCAAAGACATAACTTAAAAAATATTTCCAACACAAAAATGTTCGGTAACACTCTCAAAAACACTTTAAAAATAACAAAAATCTCGCGCTTACAACTGCTTACAACAAAGATGATTCACCACTGTTATGTGGGTTGTTTATGTTATCTATGGTTTGTGTGCCAGCAACCGCCATATTGGATCACGTGGTTTGGAATGCCTAATTGTTTAACTTGAAAATGTCGCAAGTGTTGTTGAGGTTATATCCTCATTATAGAAAAAATCTATTAAATCATTTTTTTTTCGTCTAATGTCAAAATTATAATGAGACTGAATTTTTTTCAAACTATCGACAACTATCGATAGTTATCGATAGTTCGATCCTTGACTATCGACTACTATCGATAGTGCGGACTATCGATAGTTCTCCACCTCTAAGTTATATAGCCTTCTGTACCCAATTAACATAACCTGTATTCTACTTCTCACATAATTAATTTTAGATCGGCCTTTACTTGTTAAGGAGTTACAACCAACTAAATGATTTTCTATTTTTGAAAACGACAATAAAAAAGTAAAGGTTAAAAATGAGTATATTTATGTTTTTTACTTTATTAATACACACATACAATAGTGATTATTTTATCCTATTGAAAAAATAAATAAATTCTGTACATTTTGCATATTTTCCTTTTTCAACATTGTGGGATAGTTCAAGGTGGAATCTAGTAAGCAAATGCTTAGGATGTACCATATAATATTCTTTTAAGCATATCCTTAATATGTACTAAAAGTAATGTGTGACTTGCACATTCTCATAGGTATGTACTTAGCAAGTACTTAATAGAATATACAATTTAGACTTGAAATAGCACAAACTTATTCTTCTCACCACGCGCTATGGATGTCTTATGTATATACTTTAGAGAATGTACGAATTATCATCTTGTGAGCGCATGCTAAGAATATGTTTATACTTTCAGTGTTATCACCACATTTAAAAATTGTATTTCTTTAAATTAAGTTGAAACAGGTTTTATATCTGATATAAGTGAAGTCTTTACAAATATATGGAACAACAGTTACTTACAAAATATCACTTTTTGATATAAGTATATATAATTAATACAGACCTGAACAAAATATTAGTAGGGCATTAGGAATTAATACTTTTTCTCCACATGCAAGCACAATCACAAGTCTCCTCCCTTTTGAGTTTGGCTTTCTCAAACCTTTCTCTAATATATCGTGCCATCCCATGGGAGCTGTGAATGTATGTTTCATCATTATACACAATATTCCATCTTCGGTTCTACATTTAATAATTTTTTCGAAGAAAGTAATTACTATAAGGCAAATATAGTGTTGGCAATGGAAGTTTCATTAATTTGCCATTAGTGTCTTTGCCAGCTTCTTCAAAATGATTATCACATATTCCATATGAGGTCAATAATATACCTTCAGCTGTTAACTTAGGGTTGTGAATTCTTTGCACCCAAATTCCACAAACGACCTCATTGGTAGGTAGGTACGCGATGTCTATAAAAAAGAAATTATACATAAACCTCATTCAATGCTTCTAATTATTTCACATATTTATTTGAAATATAAGTGCTAATGTTCAATTGTTACCCAAAATTGCCAAATGATTCCTTCAATACATGTATTCATCATGTTTGAAAGAAAAAAATCCATCCACATGTAAAAAGTTGGATTCAACTTGAATAATGTAATTGAATTATTTGGAATGTACACGCTTACCTTTTCGAATATTTATCAGTACACGCCATAAAATACTTCAATACTGAAGTATTTTATGGTACACGCTAGCACACAGCATTTCTTTACTGTTCCACTCGGCACTCATATTGTGCTCTAAGCTATTATACACAATTACACAAAAATACATCTTTGAATTATATGAAGAAACAATAATTATCAAACACCAATGCAAGATGCACTTTGTTGTTATATTCGAAATTGTGTTAAAAAAAAAGAGGGGCCTCCTCACAGGTACACAAACCTCAAAACATAAACAAAACTGGTCACTTATCTAGTTATTTTTAAGTTCAAAATATTTACGATAGATGTCGCTACTAGTATTAAATCGGCTTTTATTTATTATGCATCTCTTGACGGTTCAAGCAAACGCCTCTCCGGGTCAGCCACAGCACACAGGGGTGTGCTGTGGGGTCAGCTGTTTCAATGTTTTGGTTTCAAACACAATTTCTGCCAGCAGTATAGTCTGGGGCCAGCTGGTATTTTTATTAATTTTCAATCTCAATAAGTAAATTATGATTTTATTTATTTACCAGCTAGTATGTTCATTTTACCTAGGTAGGTATTCTCTTTTCTTCTTTAATTGTTTCTGTACTTATAGGTTAATTTTGAAATTAAAATAGTACTTATATCAATCATTATCGTCGGTTCTCTATATGACATAGACATAATAAAATATATCATTTCTCTATGGTTAATGCCATCAGAGATAATATACACAAGAATGCCATTGACATATAAAAGGTTTGTTCTCATAGAAAATCTCTGACAAAAAATAATGATAGACAGTTTCCAAATCCAAACGCATGTCTGTTTCTGATCCATCCAGAAGAACAGTTTGTATCATAGATGTTTGTATGAACCATAGATTAAGGAGGGGTATGAACAAATAAAACTGACATCTGACATAACTAGTGACATAATGACAGAAATGAAATGGTGAATTTCCAAAAGTTCCTAGAAATATTGGCCACCAATGCTTGGAGTATTCAGCTAAAACGTCATTTTAAATTTTAAGATTCACGCTTCGGGGGTGTATTCAATTCATTGTCTTAATAAACTAATAAAGCAATTTAGATGTTCGTAATGACGTAATGATAAAAAAACCTGCAAAAATCTTATGTTTTGAATGGTAGACAACTGTCATCCACTTTTTGTTGGCCACACTGACCCACACTGACCTGACGACTGACGAGAGACGACCATCTTGTGACTATCTTTTCGCGCTTTTTCTTGGTTACGGCATATCTGTTTCTGTGATCTGTTTTAAGAATTAAGTATACTCATTGTAAGTATAGTTCATTTGTTGTATGTTTTTAATTGTGTTTTCTGCTTATGTGGTAAATAAAACAGGAGACTTCCATTATTTGTAATTGCCTGCCTCTCCTGGTAAAACAATGACGTACGTTGGAATAGAATTTGAAGAAAATGGTTTAATAGGCCTAGTCCATTCCACTTGGTTCACACCTTTAAAACAAGAGGTTTTTTGGCCCCCATATAAGACCAGTGGAGCTTTTGTGAAGGCACTCACAACTCCGGAATAACCTGATGAACGTTCATGGAAGGTTTCCGCAGTAAAGGTCTCTTGTTTCCAATGTGATGTGTTTGTGTTTAATTTGTTTCTATAATTAAAAAGTATTTCAGACAACTCTTACCAGAGTGTAATCTTTATGATAGGACCTTTGTTTACTGGTTGAATAGACATTAATTATTTGGACAAGTATTTTGGACAGCAAAGTTAAAGTAAAATTGGTAACCTCAACCAATGTCCTCTGGTACATTCACTTATGTATCTTGAATGCAAGTATGGTTATACTAAACTGTAGTAGAGGCAATCCAGAAAAACTTTCCTATGATGAAGTATTTCAATGATAATTATTATAGTTTAGATTTCCATAACTGAATAGTTTGTATATTTATTTGAATTGTAAATGTAATATAATCTGTATCTGTTTTCTTTAATATCAGATGATATCGAAAAAGCACAAGAAAAATTGAAGAAGTGTGAAGAGACTTCAGCCATTTTAACGTCAGAGGTGTCTGACATAGAAAGTAGGCCAAAACGTAAGACATCATGGAAAATATATAATTGCTTAAGTTCACCAGAAGTTTCCAGTGATGATGAATTGAAAAGTACCAACTTCAAGAGACTCCCTACTCTCTCAAAAATAAATTCTGGTATGTATTTAATATTACTTATAAAATTATCACTGGTTTATTTTATGTTTCTCCAAATTTTTTTTTTAATCTTCAATATTCTCATTGAAACATTTTTGCAATGAAAATCCACCAATATTGATTGTCTCTTTGGTTAATTTTCAGTAGTAATAACCTAAGGACATTGATGATTGTTCAAAAAAATTTTATGACAGATTTTGAAAGCTTGTTGCTTGGAAACAGACGACGCCATAGGCGGAGGTTTGTTGCCTCCAAGCAACAAGATTGAGAAAGTTGTCATACAATTTTTGAGCATTTATCAATGTCCGAGGGTTATTCGGATAGACATTTTTTTGCTAATTATAGAAAAAATACAGAGCTAAAACAATTTAGTTAAAGGTGACATTTCGAAATATTAAATATTTGAAATTTCAAAATCGAAATAGATCAATATGTGTCCATAGCAACGTGAAAATAGCCCTTGGTCTATTATCAGTGTAATGTTGACATGATTGGGTGAAATTGTTCATATGATAAATGAGGAAATTTGATTGGTTCTTGGAACTGTCAAAAAATTTTCAGAATTATTATTAATTTAAAATTTTCACAGGCAAGCCATGCTCTCAGTCAATAATCACAGAAACGTGACCCTTCAACCTGAACTTCATCAAACATAACTTCAAGTTGCCATATACCAGCAGCAAGTATCGGACGAAACTTTCTACCTCAGGTGCAGGTATCTTAGGAAAACAGTAATATTGGTATGTCTTTAAATACTATAAAACATATATTTTTGTTGTGACAAGTTTGATACTTCATTTAGTGGTTGTGTTCCATAGAGTAACTTTGTGTTTGTTTTTGTTGTATTCGATTACCTAAAAAAAAAAAAAAAAATGGCAAACTAATTAAAAATATTTAGAAACAGGGGCCCCAACGCAACATATTAATGCACAATCTCGTGAAGGGCAACCAACAGAACCTATTGATGGTCATCAAAAATTTTTTCAGGAAATACGGAAATTACGAGAAGAAATAAAAGAAGTGAAGGGATTACTGAAGAATTCCAGAGCTGTAGGTGTCACCACATTACCAGAAATCCCAGTTCAGTTACCTGTAAACAATATTGCCAACTTTCTCATTTTAGAAGAATATTTATCAGAGGATGAAAATTTCAATAATCTGGTAAGTGTATACCTAAGTATTTTTAGCTATTTTGAACAATTGCTTATAAATAAATATAATAGGTCAGCATTACCTACCTAGGAAACAATTTTTCATTATTTTATAGTACAGGGAGATAATCAATGGTTCACTAATATTTTAGGATAAACTCAATTGGTTTCGTTAAACTATTAATATACATACATCCAAATAGAATCTGTGTTTATACCTACAGGTGGTTTAAAAAATATTTTCTCTAAATGGTAGTTATCTCCAAAAAAGCCTCGACACTTTCAAAAGAATCAAAAATTTATTTCATTGTAATTAAGTACACATTTTACTGAAATATCAGCATACATATTCATTAAAGGCTCATATAGAAGTAATAGAGTAATGGAATGTGTTGAATTAAAATTATATAATAATAAACGTCATTGATTGGTACAACTAAATGTTGTATGCTTTTTTGACAATTTTTCGTGTGCCAGTCAACTCGGCCAAATGGTGTACTATACTAGTATTTAAATAATATGTGTGGGCAGTCACTTGTGCTAATGTGTTCTAGGGCTGGTGAGTGTTCACATGCATTCTATATTTTTTATCGAAGTTGGAATTGTCCATTTTCATTACTTTTATTTATATTTCAGACATGATACTTTGCATCTCTGGGAGGTAATGGCACAACTGCACATGTTAACCGAATCTTAAAGCTGGCTATGACAAACAACTTGGCAGGTTAAAGGAATAATAAAGAGGCCTTTAGAGGCACTAAGCTGAAGTCTGCTGTTATTCGTAAGTAGTTGAAACTAAAAGTTAGTTATAAACATGCATATTTTTGGCATTGCAAAACGTATGGTAGCATAGTTGGAGTATTTTAATGGTACATGTCCCTCAATTGTTATTAAATTTTGGCTACTTTTTAAATTATTCACTTTTTAATGCAGGTGCTATTCAAATAAAATCTTCAGCTGTTTCTCATGTTGAGGTAGAAAATGCAATAAAAATTTGGTTGAAACATGCCACACAAAGAATGCAAAAAAATTCTACCCTTAGAAATCTATTGTCATTTTTTTTTTATATGTAGGTATAAGCGGGAAACCAAAGATTTTGTAGGCCCATTACAAAAAAGTAGAAGCGCTCTAAAAGCCACAGAAAAAAAATTTGTTTATGACAACATTACTAAAATTTCCGTTGAAAGTTTACATGCAGAAAATGCTGTTGATTTAAGTAGAAATATTGATAACCCTCTAAAGGAGGGACCTTTTTTTATTAAATGACTGTTATTAATTATATTGATTTTGAAAGTGGGGGCTCTGACCTAGAAAGTGGGCAATTTACCTCCGAGTGATGTTCCTTATCTTACACAGAACCATATCTTTCTCAATAATTAGCTAGATGGGCTGTAACATATAAAATTCCCCATTGTGCTGTAAATGGTTTACTCCATATATTGTCACCAAACAAATCATCATGAACTATCTTTAGATAGTTGTACCTTGGTAAGGAATCCAGTTTCAACATCTATTGTTGATATTGAGATAGGTCAGTTCCGTTACTTAGGAATTAAAAGTAGGCTTTTGAAAATTGTTGGTAATAATATTTCAAATAATAAAATTGTAATGAGCTTTATTATTGATGGCATTCCACTCTTTAAGAGTTCAAAATTTCAACTTTGGCCAATTTTTGGCCATTCAGGGCATTCTTCTTGAGAAAGATGCACTGTACATGGACGGTATTATAAAAACAAGGTAGTATTGGATAATTTAAGTTCCCAAAAACGCACAAATGAATCTTTCCGCCACTGAATTCAGGACTTTTCTAAATTATTTGGGTTCTATTGTAAGAAAAGATGTGTTAGACATAAGTATTTATGAAAATTTTCTTGCATTTCATTTTTCTCTTTCTATACTTTTGTCAGAATCACATATTAAAAAATTTGGAATTCAGTTGGTTAGGAATATAATGAAATGTTTTTATAGCACATTCAAAAACTCTCTATGGTCTGGAATTTATAGTTTATGTTTAAAAGTGTTGTGCAGCCAGTTTAGGTTACTCATTTAATTTTGTGTAGTAGAAGATAGAGAAAACATTCAAATTTTGATTGAAATTTACACAAATATATTTTGTAGAACCACTGGAGCCCATTGAAGAACCTGCAGTTTTAAATATTGCAGAGAGTTCTGAGCAGCCTAGTACCAGCAGGCAAAATGGATTTCTTGCACAAGTGAGGATGCTGAATATCCTACTAAAGATTCTGATGAGACCCCCAGAGCAAGTGGATCTTCTACAATCAGTATTAAAAAAAGTAAGCAAAATTTTCTTAATGTGCACTATGATAAGTAATACCCACACAACATCAATGTCCTTAGTATGTTCTAAAAGGGATGTTCATAGGACGTACTTAAAATCATGTTTTAAAATGTATCTGCTAAGAATGTACATAAAAGACCGATCTAAATAATACATGCTTACTATGCACCACATTAGAATATTATAAATATGTACCTATATACTATTCACATATTCTTTCAAACGAGCGTTTTTAATTTTATATTTTTTATAAAAGTGTTATTATTTACATAGCTTAAAGTAAAAAATTCGTAACGTACTCTCGACTTTATGAAAAACATCCTATGGAAAAAAAAAAACTATTTGAATTGGTATATAATTAAACGAAATGGTTTCTTTCGACTTTAAGGTATATTATACTAAAAAGTATCAATAATATTGTAATCAAATACTTGATTATTTGAGTAAAATTTCAGAAGCACGGTTTGTAAATAGTGTCCAAATCAGAACTGTATGTGCTTAGACTAGTCTAAGAATGTGTGTATTTTTTGAAAAGAAGATTTTGTTGTGAGATTATGTGTATCCGTATCCATCATGTGACAGTGATTTCGTTTTGCTATCACATTTTTAGCGGTTTTTTGTGCGAATTTTGTGGGAAAGTGTCTTCCTTTTGCTTTGTTATTGAGAAGTAAGTAAAGTTATAATAATGGGGTGTTAAACCGATATCCGGCTTTTGGTATTTTATTAAAGTATGTTGGTACTACTTTGCAAAAATTAATTCACAAATTTTTTATACCGAATATTTTACGAGAAAACTGGAAATTAGGAATTCCTAAATGTTTGCAACTTTCACTACAGATACGTCACTTCACTAAACATTTCTGATTTAGATGTTTTAAGAACTAATAGCCAGTTACAAAAAGGCCATTCGAATTTTAAGTTTGAAGAACTGTCAAAGTCTGTAATATATTTGAGTGTTTTGGTTTTGTTTACAGTTTATTCAAGCTTGACGTTTCAATATTATAAAAAAATTGTGTCAATACTTTTTTGGTTGAGTTTAGTTAGTTTTTCTCCACAATTTTTCATGTTGGAATAATGTCAATATCGTATAAATCTTGTTTTGTATCATACTGCACGAACACAACAGTTACAACGCCTGATAAAAAGTTTGTAACTGTGCCTGCAGTACCAGTTAAAAGAAAATTTGGTTTGAGGCTGCTAGAAGCAAATATAAACAGACTAACACTAATTACTATTTCTGTGAAGATCATTTTTATGTAAGTAATTATATACGTGTGTGTATGTTTGATTTTTAGTTTGAAAGTGACGTGGATAAATTATACTCAACACTCGATGATGGGAGGAAAAACAAACAATTCCTAAGTCACTATAACAGTAATATGTCATAAGTATAACCTATAAGTACTTCATCACATCAGAATTGTGGTCCTATGTCAACCCTTATGTAGCTAACTTCTGTTCTAGAGAGCATACGTCACATTATGAATTGCGGTTTATTTAAATCGTCCAAAAGTTGAATTTTCAAATCGGTATAAAAACCTTGTGAGAATAAAAATATTAAAAATAATCGATTTCCAATATGATTTTGTCCACCACTAACTATTAACATAGAGAAAACATCATATTTTTGTTAAGTTTAACACCCCATTATTGGAAAAGTATGCCTAGTATATTTTTATGACAAATTAAATACAAGGGTACCTATTTACTTTTAAATTTTTATCATGTTTCCAAATCGTTTTAAGGAATGATATAGCTCTTTCTTTAAAAGAAAAGTAAAACAAATCCGAACAAAAATAATAATAGCTACATATTATTCTAAATTCATTGTCTATCCTAAAAATAAAAGTGATTCTGTTCCGTCAGAAGTAAGCAATTTTCGGGAACCCAGTACCTCTCTTAAAGAAATAAGGTGACTTGAAATACCTTCCACTCGACCTTCTTCCAGTGTTCAGTTTTCCTCAAAACTAGCATTATGGGCTATTCAAGAAAATATTACACACTCTGCCCTAGGGAAATTACTGAAAATTTTAAAAGAGGTTTCATCAGCTGATCATATGATGATAGTATGGGTCCTGGAATCCGAGAAACAATAATTGTGAATTTGTGTGAGAACTATTGTGTAAAATTAAATGTAAATAGCCAGTTTCATATTGCTGTAAACATAGATAGATTACATTTATACAAAAGCACAAATGAATGTTTTTGGCCAGTACTGTGTTTAATAAAATCTATTGAGGTTTTAAAGTCGAAAGTGTTTTGTGTTGCTTTATATGAAGGTACAGGTAGACCTGATTCAAATGAATTTTTGTCATTATTTGTAGAAGAAGCAGCTCATTTAACAAATAATGGAATTTTTGATTGGTTATCTAACTACCATGACTTTAGGATTTTAATGTTAGTTTGTGATAGCCCTGCTAAATCTTATGTATTAAAAACTAAAGGTCATTCAGGATACTTTAGTTGTACAAAGTGTACCTACATTAGAAGGAAACTTTGAAGACAATGTATATTTTAGTAAAACAAATTTTACTAAAAGAACTGATGTTTCATGCAGATCTAAAATACAAGCCGAACATCACATCGGAACAAGTTTATTTGAAAATATACCAAAGTTTAATATGATAAATAATGTATATACCTATTGATTATATTATGCACTTTATATTATTAGGAGTAATGAAAAGACTGCTTTGCCATAAAAAGTATGGATGGATTTATGGGGTAAACCACCATTTAAATTATTAGGAGCATCAAAAGTTTAAGTTTATAATTTAAACACTAATATTAACAGTATTAAAAAATTCATACCATGTGAGTTTTCTCGAAAGACCAGATCCATAATTGACTGTAAAAGGTATAAAGCTACAGAATTATGTAGACTTTTATTGCTGTGTATACAGGGGACAAATAGTGCTTAAAAATATTTTATCAAATCAAATGTATAAAAACTTTTTGTGCTTTAGTGTAGGAACATTAATATTATTACAATAGTTTATCAATGTCCAAAGATAAGACATACCTTGATTATGCTAATGAATTATACAATCTAAATTATTGTATAAACTTGTAGGTATAACCCTATAACTTTGTTTCTCTCAATGTACATAATATTACTGACTGTGTTATACTTTACGGCTAGGTTAGATAATTTCAGTGTTTTCCCATTTGAAAACTTTATGCCTCAAATAATAAAATAAGTAAGAAAAGCTTCCCTTCTGCTAGAGCAAGTAGTAAGAAGAATTATTGAGCAAAGAGAAAGCAAATGTAATGCACCACAAACTCAATATGATATGACATTTTGCATAGAACATTCACATAGTACTGGCCCACTAATAGAACAGTGTAGGTAAATCACCACAATTTAAAATTATTAAAACTGAAAATTTTACTATAAAAACATCTAAAATTTGTGATAGATTTGTAGAACTAAAAAATGATAATAAGTATTGTACTACAAGTTTTAAACATTGCTACTTATAACTGATAAAACTGTCATTATAGATTATCCATAATATAAAAAGAAATGGGTCACTGTTTAAAGTGCCCGCTGACTCAGTAAATTTCGGAATATTTTTTGTTGAAAAATGTTACCTAAATATGAATTTTGTTAAAAATATTAAATCTAAGATTATGATATTGCCCTTTTTGAGGAAAATATGTTTGCTTTCCTTTATTACAATATGTTTAAACTGTTTTAAATATTATTTTGCAATTTATTAGCTCATTATACTTATGCAATGGACAAAAACATTTTTCCAATTAACTTGTACATACCTACTTGAATCATAAGACGGCGACAGTAGAGTTACACCAGAACCTCTTAGAGACAGAGCTCCATCAAAATCAAATTTTGAAGACAAATCATCACAACAAATTGATGCACTAAATGATGATCAAGGTGATTATACTAAATAAAAAATAACTTTAAATTTATAATTTATTATAACATCAGTGTGAGCCTGTGTTAATGTGATCATTTCTGGCTGGACAGTCAATATACCTATTTTAAATTTGCTTTTACAAAAAAATGTTTTTTTTTTTTATGAAAATTTTGCTTTGATTTTTGGAATTTACCTATATGATATCCAAGAAGGTGGTATTTTAAAGTTGTACTTTCTCTAATGGAACATCTTATAAATTTTAAAGTACAATTCTAATTGAAATGGAAGAATTTTTTGGAACATTCTGTTGATGTCAAAAATAAATTTAAAATGTAGCCTTGAACAACAAACACCCCTGCTTAGTCCTTACTTTTAAATTAGCTGAATGCATACATATTTGATACTACAATGTTTCAATATTTAATCAAATAGGTATTTTTCCCCTTATAGATACTGTTATTTAACATATTACCTATCAACTAGAAAATTTTTATCATAAAAGTATTCAAATTCGTAATCATCAATATTCTATAAAATTATCACAATAGGTATATAGTTGAAGGTGTTTATATTCAGTTATTCGGTATACCTACCTATTATTACGCTATCCGAAATATTCCTTTGTTTTTATCTATATATTACTGATCAGACCCTGTGACAAGACTGCCACTGCCTTTTTCTGTCCGCTGCCCTTTCAAACATTTTATATCAACTTCAGTTTTACAAATTCGACGGCTACTAGTTGATGTGGTCTAGGAGGTGCGCATGCGTCCATACAGCTTTTATCCTCTTATTCGATGACATTGATGTCTGCAGAGATTAGCTCAGCGTAAGCGTGCTGGGCTCCCAACACAGAGGTCACAGGTTCGAGTCGTGTCCGAGTCAAGATATTTTTATTTTCTTATTGTTTTTTTCAAAAATTGACTAAAAATACGAAGAAGGTTTTGTAGGGGTAGGTTTGATTAATATTGAAAATTATTATGCAATCCTTCCCCTTCTCGAAAAAATATCAAATAATTTGTATTCCACGCGCCAATTTAGGTGGGTAGGACCTAATCATTTCAAATTTTATTCGATTCTACTAAATACACAAATTTTAATTGGTAAACAAGTAAAAGATTGACCGAAATCAGGTAGATAGGTGGTAAACAGAAATAGCAAGCAAATATTTAGATGTGTAATCAAATTTTATTAATATCACCATAAGTTCCACCATATCGCAAAACTTTCGTAAATCTATCTATATTTAAATTCCACTCTGTATAAATCAATGCTAAATTCAAATATAACGTAGGTAATCGACTTTTCAAAAATTAAAGTTATTTCTATTACTCCCCGTAGGTATATTCTAATAATGATCTTATGCCTATACATAATATGTTACAACAGCGCAGACATTCAAAACAATTGACTAGCTGTTACAGCTATGGCCGCCGCTTCTACTGCCAATAAAAATTCAGTACCTCGAGACGGCAATTGTTTTTCCTTGGAAATATGACTTCGAAGAATGTAAAGCTTCACGAAGTATAGTGAGATTTGTTTGATTTTGTGGCGCGTGTCTAGTAGTTTAAATAGTGCGTGTTGAGTAAGTCTGCTTATTTTTAATTATGTATGCAGTAGGTACCCACCTATATTGACTTTATTTGTAATTTAGAAAAGTGTGAATTAGCAAGTAAAGTTTCGTGTGAAAAACATTTTAGTTCAGACTTTATTAATGTACAACAAAAGTGATGGATTCTAAGGAAAATTGCTGTAGAAATAAGTTCTGTGAAGGTATGTTTTTTATGATATCAAGTGTCTTACTCGAATATACTTATTACTGATAAATTTTTGTTTATATTTTTGTAATCGCTGTATGATCGGTCTGTGCTTCACCCTGTAGATGCAGGTTCACCCGAGGCTCTCAGCGGTTATCTTCTACCTCTTGGAATGTTTAGTGGAGTGCTTATCGTATGAACGCTTGAAATTACATGTGTTGTTTTTAAGATTATTAATATTTTGTATTCCGTTGCACCGACTTTTTTTTAACAGTTTAATAATAATCATTTTATTTAATATAAAAATAGATTATGTACATTTCTTTAGTTTTTGCTTTATACAAATAGGTACCTACTTCTTCCAAGTTGAAATAAATTAGTTACAACCTTCCAACTAAACCTTCAATTCTTAACAATAAGTGATCATTAGTAATATAACTAATTTTCGTTACAGAACAAATAAAAGTTCATTTTCTAGAAAATTATTAAGTTCACGAAAATATTCAGTTATAAATTTCATTTCTCAACCCGAATTGCAAATCAAAACAACGGTGTATCAGGTATAACTTACATTCTTGGCTACTCATATAATAAACATATTATCAACTAGAAAATATTTATCATAAAATTATTCAAATTCGTAATCATCAATATTCTATAGAATTATCACAATAGGTATATAGGTAGTTAAACGTTTTTATATTCAGTTATTCGGTATACCTACCTATTATTACGCTATACGAAAAATTCCTTTGTTTTTATCTATATACAACTGATCAGACTCTGTGACAAGACTGCCACTGCCTTTTTTCTGTCCACTGCTCTTTCAAACATCTCAGATCATTTTCGGTTTTACAAATTCGACTGCTGCTAGTTGATATGGTCTAAGAGGTGCGCATGCGTCCATACAGGTCCAAATCAGGTAGATAGGTGGTAAACAGAAATTGCAACCAAATTTTTAGATGTACAATCAAATTTTATTAATATCATCATAAGTTCGACCATATCGCAAAACTCTCGTAAATCTATCTATATTTAAAATCCACTCTGTATAAATCAATGCTAAATTCAAATATAACGTAATCGACTTTTCAAAAATTAAAGTTATTTCTATTACTCCCCGTAGGTATATTCTAATAATGATCTTATACGTATACATATTATGTTACAACAGCGCAGACATTCAAAACAATTGACTAGCTGTTAAAGCTATGGCCGCCGCTTCTACTGCCAATAAAAATTCAGTACCTCGAGACGGCAATTGTTTTTCCTTGGAAATATCACTTCCAAGAATGTAAAGCTTCACGAAGTATAGTGAGATTTGTTTGATTTTGTGGCGCGTGTCTAGTAGTTTAAATAGTGCGTGTTGAGTAAATAAGTACCTACCTATTTCAAAAATTATAAAATGTTAAGCTTTGGAAATAGTCCTTTCCTTAATTTCTAGATTTTATCATTGACAATTTTTCACTCAACGATTTTATAAAGCAGTTCAGAAGACTACTTGTGAATATATATGAACTTCTTTGATTTTCGTTTTTATGGGATATCAGTTAAAATTAAAAAGTATATAGGTACCTACTAAAATATTCAGTTTTTCTTTTAAATTAGATTTTTTATAAATATTCCTTTGTCAACTTTGGGAGAATTGTTTATATAAAGCAAAAATCGAAGAAGATAAACCAAAATTTGTTAGGTAATGAACAACTATAATATAAATGATAGTCTTTTTAAATATTGAAAATGAATGTTATTACTGTAGAATAGATAAAAAGAAAATGGATTTCAATAGGTTTTCATCGTGAGAAGGTTTTTATAAATCTCTTGCTAATAAATGCGAAGACGGTGTAGACATAATTCCAGTAAATAGGTGTTGCCAGATTGACTTAGGAATTTTGTAGCTTGGTAAAATCGTTTTCTTATGGTAATTAAACAAAACTTCCTACTATGTTAAGCGTATAATCTACAGTTTTATAAAACAAGTCTACATCATACAAATTTACATGAAATTAATAATGACAGATGGAAAAATGAACTTGAATTATTTTTCGTATCGTAAAAAATCGTATTAAGGTTTTTTTTTTGTAAACCTCTTGCTAATAACTAGTGGTATATTTCATGATGAAACATTTAAGCTCCGTACATAAACAGGCAGTGGTTTATGTACGTTGGTTTATGCCAGTAATTGGATGTTGCCAGATCGACAAAAAATATAATATTATAAATATTTTTCTAAAAATTTAAATTCAAGTGTTTTTATAATGGGTTATGATATGAATTTGGATTTTTTTCTCGAAAGTTTGAATTGAATTTCTTTTTTTTTTTACAGATTTTAACTTTCATTTCGGTTGGTAAAAAGCGGTATGCCTAAAGGTAGGTGGTTGTTGTGTTGAATAACAAAAATAGACGAAATTGTGATAATAATAATAATAATAATAGTTTAAATTTCACCTTTCAAACATTGACTTTTATAACAATTACGTAATAATGATATATTTTTTTTATTGTTGACTGTTTTTTGATTATATTTTTCTATATATCTACCAATTTTTTTATTTAAATATTTTCTATTTTTGCTATTCAAAAAGTATGCCTGAAATGTTTGCTATTTTTTCATATAGGTTGTTTCACTTTTAGTAATTTTATAAATATATTAAATATTGGAAACACCCCGTCAAGAGGATATTTTTATGTGGATTTTGTTTGTGTTTCTTCTTTTTCAGGTAAAGTTTTTTCATACAGCAACGTTCTGTGAGCAAATCGGTCAATAATTTTAATTATTTTTTTCAAATTTAATATTTTTTATTATTTAAAAAGAAAGATCAACACAAGAATAATAAAATAATACAAATACAAAATTTTTTTTCAACTGTAGAATATTAAAAAAAAAATTCCTTAAAATTATTTTTTTTTCAGATTGAACTTAGATTAAAAAAACTTTTTTTGTTTCGTTAACTTGAAATATTTATAATTTTTGAAAAATCAAGACATTCTAGAAATTCCCTAGGTAAAACCGATTGCTCCAGACATCTCAAAAAGGATAATTTAAGAAGGAAAAAGCGAAAGGATTCCTGGTACAACGTTCTGGGGGTTAATACGTTAGGTTTTACATAATTTGAAATTTTTTTTAGCTTTAATAGGAAATAAAAAAAAATACAAAAAGAAATTACTTAGAAAATTAATATTTTTCACTACTGATATTTTAAGGTTCCTCAAAGTTTTCCGTAATTTAAAACATTTATTCACTTTATCATATTTTATAATAAAAAAATTGCTTAAAAAATTTATTATTTTTCCAAATTTAAAACTCGTATTCAGTCAAGCATATTATTAAATGAAAAAATAAATATAAAGAAAAATTAACTTTTCTTACAACTCTTCTAAAATTAAGAAATATTTAAAAAAACACATTTTTTTTCCAAATTCAAAACAACTATTTAGACTAGATTTCGTTGGGAAATTTTTATTTTTTAAATATTAAAAGACTCCCTGAACGCACTAGGTACAACGAGATCTTCTAGACGACTCGGATGAAGTGACAACAATTATTATTATTATTATTTTGGGTGTTTCCAATTCTTTACATTTTAATTTGTTGCAAATTTATCATATTCAAATAAATAATGGTGTATACTGTTACATCATGAATATATTTTTTTTATCAACTGAAAAATTTTTCTTGTGGTTACACACATTTTCCTATTGTTGTATGCCTGTATATATTGTAGTATGTGATCACAGAAATTTCCTTGTGGACAAGATAAGACTTGTAGTTTTGCAGAATCTTTTTTTCAACGTAATCATTTCAAACTAGTTTTTATATTTCCAGTACAAACTAATTTTTTTATTTTTAATCTCTTAATTTCTTTAAAAAATTTAATATTTCACTAAAGACACTTCTTGTGTCTAGATTACTAGGACTACTCGCTAACTTAAGGTACCTACTTTGGTTAACAAGTTTTTCCAAAATTAGATTAATACTTAGTTTTTTTTTTTAAATTAGATTTTTTATAAATATTCCTTTGTTTAATAATTTAAATCTGGATACTGCACCCGATTGGAGTTCAAAAATGTACATTTCAGTTAAATTTTCAAGACAATCTACTCATTATAACAGTTGTAAATTTTAAAATAATTTTCATTTGCATAATTTGCCCCATTAAAATTTTGCTGAAACCTGTTAATATTTGGATTACTTAAAAGAGAGTTTGGGTAATATGGTAAGATTTCATGAACTACATGGGTTACGCTCATCTTCTCTATATTAATCGAATTGTATTATTTATTTAATTTAGTAAATTACAACGTGAGATGTGTATTTATACAGTACTCTAGGATGTAATCTATTTTGAATGATATGCAACCGATTTTTATAGATAGATGAGTTACTCTATCAACACGGGTACTGGCTCGAAGTTGCTCTAACGTAGTGGACTTAGAGTCAGTATCATAGGGAAATTTATGTGATGTATGCCTTTGACTAAGAGATAAATGTGGTGGCATCCGCCGGTCGGTAAATGGAAATGGTCGATTTTAGTTTTTAGTTCTTCAAAATGGTGCAGTACAAATGGTATTGGGATGAAAACTACGACATGAAGTTAACTTTAAAATGTAAGTTATTTATTTTACTTTTACTTATTGGAAAATATTCTTAAATATTTGTACAAATAAAATTATGTATGTATGCTTTTTAATATAAAAGTTGATATAATAGACCAGGATTGATGATTTTTGAAACTAAAAAAATAATAGTAGGATGAAACCCATTGGGAAAGGAAGAGAATATTATAAAAATGAAAGGAAAAATAATTTACGGGCGATCTGAGGTCGGGTAGGGAAAGGGGGTGAGTTTTTAAGGTGAAAATCGTATTTCGATTTCCGGCAAAACTACAAGTCCTATGGAAAAAAGTCATATGGCAGAGTTGTAGGTAATAAAAAGATCTATAACTTTTGTATTCACACTTTTTTCACATAACCTCCAAATTTATGTGGAAAATTTTAAAAAAAAACCAAGTTTTTGGTTTTTTATTTTTATCTTTTACAAACAAATATTTTTTTTCACGAAATTTCGTGCAAAATTACCTTCTTATGTCCCAAAAACACTGTAATTTATTTGATTTGATATATTTATTTTTTCACCTTATTTTGACAAACTGACAAACGTTCCAAGAGTGAGAAATAAAAAAAAAATCAGTTTTCTTGAAAAAGATATTTTCTTTATTTTCTCTCCTGTATCTACATTTATTCATGTCAACTGGAAAAAAAATCAGAAATAGATCGATAAATTCGTAGTCTTTAGCAGGTTATATTCAAAAATTACTGACAAATGTTCCAGGGATGAGAAAAAAATAAATTTTATTATTGATACTATACTCGTCGGTCTAAAGACAATACACTGTGGCGAACCCCACTAAAACCCTTCTTGACTGTTATCGGTGGGTCAGGTTACACTGATAAGATTAAGAATATTGAATAGGGGTAGGTAGGTATATACCGCCTACTTTTTTTACACTGTTCCATTTAAAACGCAAAATGTTTTAAAAAACATTTGATATATCAAATGGCATTCTGTATTTTAAATAGATATTTCAATTATTGAATTTATTGGAAACGGAACCCAACAGGGTAATTCAAGCTATCCGACTTTGGTGATCTACAGTATCCATTGTTCTCACATGAATTTATATTTCCTTTTCCTCGAAAACTGCAAATACTGCACTATCAGATTCCTAATAAATAGATCCATTGTACTATTGAAATGTAACTTAACTTTGTTATTGGGAAAAATTTTTTTGAGGTTCAACTAAAATCCATGATGTGAAATAATTAATACGTAGGTACAAAGTAGATTTGACTTCTTAAATTATATACATTAATTCTTTGTAAAAGTTTATCCAAATAAATTTCAGGTTTTACTTACGCAGGACACGGCTTCAGTGCGTTACTTTTCAGGTATACATGAAAGTCCTTTTTGATAAAATCGACAAAACATTATACAAACAATTATATAGACATTTTCACATTTTGTATCCCATTATGGGTTATCTAAAAGAATACGTTTCTTTTACATTTTAAAGTAGTTTTTGCCTCGTTTAGGAACCTAACCAAATAATAGATTGCGGGATGCCAAAATTAGTTTGAGAAAGTATTTTAAAATTATTGAAACCTTGTTATAGCTTTCCAACTAAACCTTCAATTCCTATCAATAATAATCAGTCGTAATCTAACTAATTTTCGTTACAAATCAAATGAAAGTTTAGTTTTTACAAAATCATTCGGTAAAGTTACTTTTTCAGTTGAAAATTTAACGGTGACGCTTAGGCCAAATCATTCTGCCTGCCTTTCTGTTTTCGGTGGTGTTTTTCAAATAGTTTTCGATAGGTACACTTTTTTTGAAACAGTTTTCGATCAAATTTCTTTTTTAAAGTTTCCGATACACCTTTTTGGCGTAAGTAAGTAAGTAAATGAATATTTTATTGAAAATTTTCTTTGTATGTAAGCAGTTGAACTTAATTTTCATTCGTTATTCCAACCTGGTGACTGCAATATCTGTGTGTGGCTGTTTGCTGATTTTGGTGATTTTTCTCACTGCGTAATCAACCAGTTTTATCCATTAGCATTCGTTTTATATCACAATCAAGGTAGGTATTTCTTTGTATAAATTGAAGTTTATAGGGTTGTATTATTTGATTGAAACGTACCTATTCGAGATAGTATCTACTTGAATATTTCGTTGGTATCTTTCTGATAGGTATTATGTTTTCTAAAACCATTTTTATAGGAATCAAATCTGGGTAATAAAATGGAGATGTTTTAAAAAATATAATCATGTATCATGAATAGCTGGCCAAATGTTCATTCAATGTGTTTTCCTCTATGGTTTAAAATTAACTGTAGGTTTGTGTGAATCGAGGTGAAAAATGAGTGAAAATGTTTTCAATGTTGGGTTGTGCTTGAATCACAGTTCATAACTTTAACAATATTCTATCTTTTGCCTTGGGGTGATTGATTATGCATTTTTTAAAAATCGAGTACAATCTTTGTACAAGGTAAGAAAGAATATGAAAATATAGATATGGATATGAGACTTTGTAATATAATATAATGGGTGCGTAGGCAGAATATCCTGGATTTGCTGTTATTTACACAAATTCTTTGAATATCCAGTAAGAATGTTTTCTTGAACTAATTTTTGCATCCCTTTACCACTCATTTGAATAAGCCAGGATGAACGTATTATTTAAATATACCTAGGTGTCCGTTACTTGGTTAATTTTTGTTAAATGTAATCGCAGTATGATCGGTCTGTGCCGCCTCACCCTGTAGATGCAGGTTCGCCCGAGGTGCTCAGTGGTTATCTTCTATCCCTTGGAATGTTAAATGGAGTGCTTATATGCATGAACGTTTGAAATTGGATGTGTTGTTTCTAAGATTATGAATATTTTGTATTCCGTTGCGAAATATAGTTATTGGGTTATCGTCTTTTTTTTAACAGTTTAGCATTACACTGTTTTCTTCTAGGTTTTTGTTATATACAAATATATGTATCTACTTATCCCAAATTGAAATAAATTTGTTATAGCCGTCCTACTAAAACTGCAACTCTTATAAATATTTTCGTTACAAATCAAATGAAAGTTTATGTTCCTTTAATAGCTGTTCAAATATATTTATTCAATAAGGTTTTACTCTGCATTTAAAAAATGCCGATTTGTTTTCTTCGCCTATCCAAATAAGTGATTACGGTTATTTTTCATAACATACCTATATATATATATACCTATATAGTTTCTTAAAGAATTCTGATTATACACATATTATGCAGAGAATATTTATCATAAAGGCATTCAAATGGAATAAGATTTTGACACTAAAGATAGAACACAGTTTAGAATAGGAAGTTGAAAGCAAATAGCATAGATGGCGTGAGGCGTACTGCTTTTGGAATAATATATTATATATATTGATTTTCGTACCACGCACTAGAAAAGTATTTCAGGTTAACCTATCCACCTACAGTTAGTAACATATTTGACGAGCTGTCGGTAAATTTATTAAATGGATAATTTTACGGTATCGATCACCCGATTTAAGAATTTAAAACTTATGAGACTTTGTAATATAATATGATGGGTTTGTAGGGAGAATATCCTCGATTTGATGTTACACAAATTCTTTAAATATCCTGTAGGTATGTTTTGTAAAACTAATTTTTTGAAAGATTTTCGGTGCAGTGTTTGCTTATAAAATTCACTTTTTTGAAAATTTCCGATACACTGGTTTGGAAGAGTTTTCGACACACCTTTTTTTACAAAATCGTCGTAGACGTTTTTGTTAACTCTCTGAAAATATGCGAATATGTATAAAGCAGAAATTATTTAGGAAACTATTTAACGTCTTTGAATTTACTTATACCTAGATTATTATAAATTAAAATTGATTTTGTTTTGTTTTTAAATAAAATATGTAGCACCTAATACGTATTGAAAGTACAAAAGGCAAACATTGTAATATAATGTAATAGGTTCGTAAAAGCAGAATGTTATTCTGTTTAAAAACAGATAGGTACCTACACGCCTGCACTGAAGGTCACGCTCACTACGGTCGATATAAGGACCGGTTTTTTTTTTGTTCTCCAGCGCTGATAAGGGTGTTTATTCTACTTCCCATTATTTTAGTTTCATTTTTTACTTCTTGTCATTACTTGAAAACATACGAAATGTTTTAAGAATCTGCTCAACAATAAATCCTTAGATATTCTGCCTGCCATTTTGTTATTAGGTACTCATTAACGTCTTTGAATTTACTTAAAGATGATTATACATTCTGAACACTCACAATTTAAACATAGTTCTTGGTTATTTAGCAAATACTGTTTTCTTCCTAGGTTTTTGCTTTATACAAATATAGGTATACTTATCACGAATTGAAATAAATTTGTTATAGCCGTCCTACTAAACCTGCAACTCCTAACAATATTTTCGTTACAAATCAAATGAAAGTTTATGTTCCTTTAAATGCAGAGTAAAACCTTATTGAATAAATATATTTGAACAGCTTTAAAAAATGCCGATTTGTTTTCTTCGCTCATCCAAATAAGTGATTAAGTTTGCAGTTCTCCATTTCGATTATTTTTCATAACTTATTTGATTTGATTGATTTGATAGCATTGATTTTGTTTTTAACTAAAATATGTAGTAATACGTATTTAAAATACGAACGGTTAGGGTTATGAGACTTTGTAATATAATATATTGGCTTCGTAGGGAGAATATCCTGGATTTGCCGTTACACAAATTCTTTAAATATCCTGTATGTTTTGTAAAACTAATTTTTGCATCCCGTTATTTGAATAAGCCAGGAAAAACGTACAATTTAAATATAGTTCTTCGTTACTTAACAAATGTTTCCTTCCTTCCTTCCTATTAGACTTTTGCTTTACCTATACAAAAATATACTCATCCCAAATTGAAATGAATTTTTTATAGCCTTCCTAGGTACTAAAACTACAACTCATCAATATTTTCGTTACAAATCAAATGAAAGTTTATGTTCTTTCAATAGCTGTTCAAATATATTTATTCAATAATTCAAAGTTTTCTCTTTTGTTGTGTACCTACAACTAACTGTGGTAGCTTAAAGAAAACAATTCTCTCTTTCCTAGTGTAAGGTTTTACTCGGCATTTGAAAAAGTCCGATTTATTTTCCTTCCTTACCCAAATATGTGATTACCTACGGTATAAAGAAATAATTTCTATTTCCATTATTTTTCATAACATATTTGATTTAAAAACAAAATCCGTTATAATTCATAATATAAGTAAGTTTGAAGACGTTTAGGTATAAGTTTCTTGAAGAATTCTGATTACCTATACACATAGATACAAGCATGTTTTTATAGAAATCAATAAATTTACTGAAAATGCTACAATGTTTTGTTTGAATATTCAATCAAATATTTTTCTTCTTTTGTTAACAAATTATCGACGAGTGAATACTAATAATAAACTCGTTCAAAGGAAGTCATATTTTGTCACTTTAGATAGAACACAGTTTAGAAAGGGGCGTTGATAGCAAATACCTACCATAGATGGCGTGAGGCGTACTACTTTTGGAATATAATATTATTGATTACCTACCTATTGAAAAATGAGTAGTGAAAATGTTTTCAATGTTGGGTTGTGCTTGAATCACATTTCATTACTTTAACAATATTCTACCTTTTGCCTTGGGGTGATTGATTATGCATTTTTTAAAAATCGAGTACAATCTTTGTACAAGGTACCTAAGAAAGAATATGAAAATATAGATATGGATATGAGACTTTGTAATATAATATAATGGGTGCGTAGGCAGAATATCCTGGATTTGCTGTTATTTACACAAATTCTTTGAACATCCAGTAAGTATGTTTCCTTGAACTAATTTTTGCCTCCCGTTACCACTCATTTGAATAAGCCAGGAAAAACGTATTATATAAATATACCTGGGTCTTCGTTACTTAGTAGTAAATTTTTGTTTATCTTTTTGTAATCGCTGTATGATCGGTCTGTGCTTCACCCTGTAGATGCAGGTTCACCCGAGGCTCTCAGCGGTTATCTTCTAACTCTTGGAATGTTTAGTGGAGTGTTTATCGTATGAACGCTTGAAATTACATGTGTTGTTTTTAAGATTATTAATATTTTGTATTCCGTTGCACCGACTTTCTTTTAACAGTTTAATAATAATCATTTTATTTAATATAAAAATAGATTATGTACCTACATTTCTTTAGTTTTTGCTTTATACAAATAGGTACTTCTTCCAAGTTGAAATATTTTAGTTACTTACAACCTTCCAACTAAACCTTCAATTCTTAACAATAAGTGATCATTAGTAATATAACTAATTTTCGTTACAGAACAAATAAAAGTTCATTTTCTAGAAAATTATTAAGTTCACGAAAAGATTCAGTTATAAATTTCATTTCTCAAACCCGAATTGCAATGAAAACAACGGTGTAGGTATCAGGTATAACTTACATTCTTGGCTACTCATATAATAAACATATTATCAACTAGAAAATATTTATCATAAAATTATTCAAATTCGTAATCATCAATATTCTATAGAATTATCACAATAGGTAGGTATATAGTTAAACGTTTTTATATTCAGTTATTCGGTATACCTACCTATTATTACGCTATCCGAAAAATTCCTTTGTTTTTATCTATATATAACTGATCAGACCCTGTGACAAGACTGCCACTGCCTTTTTTCTGTCCACTGCTCTTTCAAACATTTCAGATCATCTTCGGTTTTACAAATTCGACGGCTGGTAGTTGATATGGTCTAGGAGGTGCGCATGCGTCCATATAGCATTTAAACTCTTGTTCGATAATATTAATGTGTGCCGAGTTAGCCCAGCGTATGCGTGCTGGTTATTCAACACAGAGGACCCAGGATCGAGTCATGTCATAGACATTTTTTTTTTATTTTCTTATTGTTTTCTTCAAAAATTGACTAAAAATACGAAGAAGGTTTGGTAGGGATAGGTTTGGTTATTATTGAAAATTATTCAATCCTTCCCCCTCTCGAAAAAATATCAAATAATTTGTATTCCACGCGCCAAATTTTATTCGATTCTACTAATTACGCAAATTTTAATTGGTAAACAAGTAAAAGATTAATCGAAATCAGGTTTGCAACCAAATATTTAGATGTAGGTACAATCAAATTTTATTAATATCACCATAAGTTCGACCATATCGCAAAACTCTCGTAAATCTATCTATATTTAAATTCCACTCTGTATAAATCAATGCTAAATTCAAATATAACGTAGGTAATCGACTTTTCAAATATAAAAGTTATTTTTATTACTCCCCGTAGGTATATTTTAATAATGATCTTATACCTGTATGTTCCAACAGCGTAGACATTCAAAACAATTGACTAGCTGTTACAACTATGGCCGCCGTTTCTACTGCCAATAAAAATTTAGTACCTCGAGACGGCAATTGTTTTTCCTTGGAAATATGACTTCGAAGAATGTAAAGCTTCACGAAGTATAGTGAGATTTGTTTGATTTTGTGGCGCGTGTCTAGTAGTTTAAATAGTGCGTGTTGAGTATGTCTGCTTATTTTTAATTATGTTTGCAGTAGGTACCTACCTATATTGACTTTATTTGTAATTTAGAAAAGTGTGAATTAGCAAGTAAAGTTTCGTGTGAAAAACATTTTAGTTCAGACTTTATAAATGTACAACAAAAGTGATGGAATCTAAGGAAAATTGCTGTAGAAATAAGTTCTGTGAAGGTATGTTTTTTATGATTTCAAGTGTCTTATTCGAATATACTTATTACTGATATTAATGTTTATACCTACCTACTTTCTCTCTTTCATAGTGTCAGGTAACAAATTCAAAAAATCCGTTTTCATAATTCATGAAAGTGAATAAAATCGTTGAGTGTTGAAATATAAAATCATAGGAGCACCTCGTAAATTATTTTGTCAGTATGGGGGACTACCTTCACTGAGAATGACACGTAGCTCTCGCTTTCTTAAAAGAGTATCCAATACGCCTTTTTGATAGAGTTTCCAATACCTACGCCTTTTTGAAAGAGTAGTCGATACACTTTTTTGAAAGAGTTATGTATACACTTATTGGAAAGTTAAATTTTCGATTCACTTTTTTGAAAATATTCTCAACAACAAATCCTAGATATTCTGCCTGCCATTTTGTTATTAGGTAGTCATTAACGTCTTTGAATTTACTTTAAGATGATTATACATTCTGAACACTTACAATTTAAACATAGTTCTTGGTTATTTAGCAAATAGGTACTGTTTTCTTCCTAGGTTTTTGCTTTATACAAATATAGGTAGGTATACTTATCACGAATTGAAATAAATTTGTTATAGCCGTCCTACTAAACCTGCGACTCCTAACAATATTTTCGTTACAAATCAAAAATGAAAGTTTATGTTCCTTTAAATGCAGAGTAAAACCTTATTGAATAAATATATTTGAACAGCTTTAAAAAAGGCCGATTTATTTTCTTCGCTCATCCAAATAAGTGATCCTACGGTATAAAGAAATTATTATTACAAAAGACTCGTAAGTTTGCCTGCCCTTTTCTATTTCGATTATTTTTCATAACATATTTGATTTAAAAACAAAATCCTTCATAATCATAATATAATATAAGTAAGTTTGAAGACGTTTATAAGTTTCTTAAAGAATTCTGATTATTATACACATATTATGCAGAGAATATCTATTATAAAGTTGAAAGCAAATAGCATAGATGGCGTGAGGCGTACTGCTTTTGGAATAATATATAGGTATATTGATTTTCGTACCACGCACTAGAAAAGTATTTCAGGGTAACCTAACCTAACCTACAGTTAGTAACATATTTGACGAGCTGTCGGTAAATTTATTAAATGGATATTTTTACGGTATCGATCACCCGATTTAAGAATTTAAAACTTATGAGACTTTGTAATATAATATAATGGGTTTGTGGGGAGAATATATCCTGTAGGTATGTTTTGTAAAACTAATTTTTTGAAAGATTTTCGGTGCAGTGTTTGCTTATAAAATTCACTTTTTTGAAAATTTCCGATACACTGGTTTGGAAGAGTTTTCGACACACCTTTTTTTAAGAAGTATGTATAAAGCAGAAATTATTTAGGAAACTATTTAACGTCTTTGAATTTACTTATAGATTATTATAAATTAAAATTGATTTTGTTTTGTTTTTAAATGAAATATGTAGCACCTAATACGTATTTAAAGTACAAAAGGCAAACATTGTAATATAATGTAATAGGCTCGTAAAAGCAGAATATATGATTTTATTCTGTTTAAAAATAGATAGGTACACCTGCACTGAAGGTCACGCTCACGACGATCGATATAAGGACCGGTTTTTTTTTTAGAAGGGTGTTTATTTTTGAAAACATAGGGAATGTTTTAAGAATTTGCTCAACAACAAATTTTAGATATTCTGCCTGCCATTTTGTTATTAGGTACTCATTAACGTCTTTGAATTTACTTAAAGATGATTATACATTCTGAACACTTACAATTTAAACATAGTTCTTGGTTATTTAGCAAATACTGTTTTCTTCCTAGGTTTTTGCTTTATACAAATATAGGCATACTTATCACGAATTGAAATAGATTTGTTATAGCCGTCCTCTACTAAACCTGCAACTCCTAACAATATCTTCGTTACAAATCCAATGAAAGTTTATGTTCCTTTAAATGCAGAGTAAAACCTTATTGAATAAATATATTTGAATAGCTTTAAAAAATGCCGATTTGTTTTCTTCGCCTATCCAAATAAGTGATTACGGTTATTTTTCATAACATACCTATTTGATTTAAAAACAAAATCCTTCATAATCATAATATAATATACCTAAGTAAGTTTGAAGACGTTTATAAGTTTCTTAAAGAATTCTGATTATTATACACATATTATGCAGAGAATATCTATTATAAAGTTGAAAGCAAATAGCATAGATGGCGTGAGGCATACTGCTTTTGGAATAAATTATCGATTTTACGATCCACGCACTAGAAAAGTCGTGTTAGTGTTAAGTATTTCAGTGTAACCTACCCACAGTTAGTAACATATTTGACGAGCTGTCTGTAAATTTATCAAACGTATATTTTTACCGTACTGATCACTCGATTAAAGAATTTTGTATTGTTTTATGGGGCTAACTAAAACGAAAGATTTTCCGAAATAAACCTAAGGCATAGCATTGATTTTGTTTTTAACTAAAATATGTAGTAATACGTATTTAAAGTACGAACTGTTAGGGTTATGAGACTTTGTAATATAATATATTGGCTTCTTAGGGAGAATATCCTGGATTTGCCGTTACACAAATTCTTTAAATATCCTGTATGTTTTGTAAAACTAATTTTTGCATCCCGTTATTTGAATAAGCCAGGAAAAACGTACAATTTAAATATAGTTCTTCGTTACTTAACAAATGTTTCCTTCCTTCCTTCCTATTAGACTTTTGCTTTACCTATACAAAAATATACTCATCCCAAATTGAAATGAATTTTTTATAGCCTTCCTACTAAAAAAACTGCAACTCATCAATATTTTCGTTACAAATCAAATGAAAGTTTATGTTCTTTCAATAGCTGTTCAAATATATTTATTCAACAATTCAAAGTTTTCTCTTTTGTTTTGTACCTACAACTAACTGTGGTGTAGCTTAAAGAAAACAATTCTCTCTTTCCTAGTGTAAGGTTTTACTCGGCATTTGAAAAAGTCCGATTTATTTTCCTTCCTTACCCAAATATGTGATTACCTACGGTATAAAGAAATAATTTCTATTTCCATTATTTTTCATAACATATTTGATTTAAAAACAAAATCCGTTATAATTCATAATATAAGTAAGTTTGAAGACGTTTAGGTATAAGTTTCTTGAAGAATTCTGATTACCTATACACATAGATACAAGCATGTTTTTATAGAAATCAATAAATTTACTGAAAATGCTACAATGTTTTGTTTGAATATTCAATCAAATATATTTCTTCTTCTGTTAACAAATTATCGACGAGTGAATACTAATCATAAACTCGTTCAAAGGAAGACATATTTTGTCACTTTAGATAGAACACAGTTTAGAAAGGGGCGTTGATAGCAAATACCTACCATAGATGGCGAGAGGCGTACTAATTTTGGAATATAATATTATTGATTAGGTACCTACCTATTGAAAAATGAGTAGTGAAAATGTTTTCAATGTTGGGTTGTGCTTGAATCACATTTCATAACTTTAACAATATTCTACCTTTTGCCTTGGGGTGATTGATTATGCAATTTTTAAAAATCGAATACAATCTTTGTACCTAAAAGGTACCTAAGAAAGAATATGAAAATATAGATATGGATATGAGACTTTGTAATATTATATAATGGGTGCGTAGGCAGAATATCCTGGATTTGCTGTTATTTACACAAATTCTTTGAACATCCAGTAAGAATGTTTTCTTGAACTAATTTTTGCATCCCGTTACCACTCATTTGAATAAGCCAGGATGATCGTATTATTTAAATATACTTAGGTGTCCGTTACTTGGTTAATTTTTGTTAAATGTAATCGCAGTATGATCGGTCTGTGCCGCCTCACCCTGTAGATGCAGGTTCGCCCGAGGCTCTCAGTGGTTATCTTTTATCCCTTGGAATGTAAAATGGAGTGCTTATATGCATGAACGTTTGAAATTGGATGTGTTGTTTCTAAGATTATTAATATTTTGTATTCCGTTGATGCGAAATATAGTTATTGGGTTATCGTCTTTTTTATAACAGTTTAGCATTACACTGTTTTCTTCCTAGGTTTTTGTTATATACAAATATATGTATCTACTTATCCCAAATTGAAATAAATTTGTTATAGCCGTCCTACTAAAACTGCAACTCTTATAAATATTTTCGTTACAAATCAAATGAAAGTTTATGTTCCTTTAATAGCTGTTCAAATATATTTATTCAATAAGGTTTTACTCTCGTTTCGCTCATCCAAATAAGTGATTAAGTTTGCAGTTCTCCATTTCGATTATTTTTCATAACTTATTTGATTTAAGAACACATTCCTAAAAATACCATTCTGAATTTAGAAAAATGATGATCGATCCAACTTGTTGACTGAAATATTCGAGTGTGGCTGTTTGCTGATATGGGTGAGTTTTCTCACTGCGTAATCAACAAGTTTTATCCATTAGCATTCGTTTTATATCACATCAAGGTATTTCTTTGAATAAATTGAAGCTAGTAGTTTTGTTATATACCGCCAACTTAAATTCGAATTCATTATCAAAAAACGAAATCTGGCAACGCAACGTCAAAGCTTCCAACCTTCTACACACCCCTCCTAGCCCTTCGACGGTGACTGACTGGCGGCCTTAAAGATTAACCACCGAAATTGTAAAAACAATACAGGCAATAAAAAAGTGAATATTATGACTATAATCTATATTACATTCAAGTCAATGTCAATAAGTAAATTAATTTTGTTAGTTTTAGTTAAATAAAATAACGTGTATTCTTTATACATAACACGTTTATAAGTTTCTTAAAGAATATATTATGCAGAGAATATTTATCATAAAGGCGTACTGCTTTTGGAATAATATATAGGTATATTGATTTTCGTACAACGCACTAGAAAAGTATTTCAGGGTAACCTACCTACCTACAGTTAGTAACATATTTGACGAGCTGTCTGTAAATTTATTAAATGGATATTTTTACGGTATCGATCACCCGATTTAAGAATTTAAAACTTATGTGACTTTGTAATATAATATGATGGGTTTGTAGGGAGAATATCCTCGATTTGATGTTACACAAATTCTTTAAATATCCTGTAGGTATGTTTTGTAGAACTAATTTTTTGAAAGATTTTCGGTGCAGTGTTTGCTTATAAAATTCACTTTTTTGAAAATTTCCGATACACTGGTTTGGAAGAGTTTTCGACACACCTTTTTTTAAGAAGTATGTATAAAGCAGAAATTATTTAGGAAACTATTTAACGTCTTTGAATTTACTTATAGATTATTATAAATTAAAATTGATTTTGTTTTGTTTTTAAATAAAATATGTAGCACCTAATACGTATTTAAAGTACAAAAGGCAAACATTGTAATATAATGTAATAGGTTCGTAAAAGCAGAATATATGATTTTATTCTGTTTAAAAATAGATAGGTACACCTGCACTGAAGGTCACGCTCACGACGATCGATATAAGGACCGGTTTTTTTTTTAGAAGGGTGTTTATTTTTGAAAACATAGGGAATGTTTTAAGAATTTGCTCAACAACAAATTTTAGATATTCTGCCTGCCATTTTGTTATTAGGTACTCATTAACGTCTTTGAATTTACTTAAAGATGATTATACATTCTGAACACTTACAATTTAAACATAGTTCTTGGTTATTTAGCAAATACTGTTTTCTTCCTAGGTTTTTGCTTTATACAAATATAGGCATACTTATCACGAATTGAAATAGATTTGTTATAGCCGTCCTCTACTAAACCTGCAACTCCTAACAATATCTTCGTTACAAATCCAATGAAAGTTTATGTTCCTTTAAATGCAGAGTAAAACCTTATTGAATAAATATATTTGAATAGCTTTAAAAAATGCCGATTTGTTTTCTTCGCCTATCCAAATAAGTGATTACGGTTATTTTTCATAACATACCTACCTATTTGATTTAAAAACAAAATCCTTCATAATCATAATATAATATAAGTAAGTTTGAAGACGTTTATAAGTTTCTTAAAGAATTCTGATTATTATACACATATTATGCAGAGAATATCTATTATAAAGTTGAAAGCAAATAGCATAGATGGCGTGAGGCGTACTGCTTTTGGAATAATATATAGGTATATTGATTTTCGTACAACGCACTAGAAAAGTATTTCAGGGTAACCTACCTACCTACAGTTAGTAACATATTTGACGAGCTGTCTGTAAATTTATCAAACGGATATTTTTACCGTACTGATCACTTGTAGTTTTGCAGAATCTTTTTTTTTAACGTAATCGTTAACAATCGACTTGTTTTCATATTTCAAGTAGGTAGTTGCAAACTAATTTTTACATTTTTAATCTCTCTTAATTTCTTTAAAAATCTTATTACCTAACCTACTTCTTGTGCCCAGATTACTTGGACTACTCGCTAACTTAAGGTATCTACTTTGGTTAACAAGTTTTTCCAGAAGTCGATATATACCTACTTAGTTTTTCTTTTAAATTAGATTTTTTATAAATATTCCTTTGTGTTCGAAAACTCACTTTACTCACCGAGACGATAGGTACATTTTTATTTTGTGTAGTTCAACTAAATTGAAACTCTTGACAACGTCGCAATCGCATAATCCACACCGAAAATCAATACTTGAATACATTTTACCGCTCCCTGTCTAACGAACCAAATTTTCCAATGCGTCTTCCGAAATCTAAGGCATAGCATTGATTTTGTTTTTAACTAAAATATGTACCTAGTAATACGTATTTGAAGTACGAACTGTTAGGGTTATGAGACTTTGTAATATAATATATTGGCTTCGTAGGGAGAATATCCTGGATTTGCCGTTACACAAATTCTTTAAATATCCTGTATGTTTTGTAAAACTAATTTTTGCATCCCGTTATTTGAATAAGCCAGGAAAAACGTACAATTTAAATATAGTTCTTCGTTACTTAACAAATGTTTCCTTCCTTCCTATTAGACTTTTGCTTTACCTATACAAAAATATACTCATCCCAAATCAAATGAAAGTTTATGTTCTTTCAATAGCTGTTCAAATATATTTATTCAATAGTTCAAAGTTTTCTCTTTTGTTGTGTACCTACAACTAACTGTGGTAGCTTAAAGAAAACAATTCTCTCTTTCCTAGTGTAAGGTTTTACTCGGCATTTGAAAAAGTCCGATTTATTTTCCTTCCTTACCCAAATATGTGATTACCTACGGTATAAAGAAATAATTTCTATTTCCATTATTTTTCATAATATATTTGATTTAAAAACAAAATCCGTTATAATTCATAATATAAGTAAGTTTGAAGACGTTTAGGTATAAGTTTCTTGAAGAATTCTGATTACCTATACACATAGATACAAGCATGTTTTTATAGAAATCAATAAATTTACTGAAAATGCTACAATGTTTTGTTTGAATATTCAATCAAATATATTTCTTCTTCTGTTAACAAATTATCGACGAGTGAATACTAATCATAAACTCGTTCAAAGGAAGTCATATTTTGTCACTTTAGATAGAACACAGTTTAGAAAGGGGCGTTGATAGCAAATACCTTCCATAGATGGCGTGAGGCGTACTACTTTTGGAATATAATATTATTGATTAGGTACCTACCTATTGAAAAATGAGTAGTGAAAATGTTTTCAATGTTGGGTTGTGCTTGAATCACATTTCATAACTTTAACAATATTCTACCTTTTGCCTTGGGGTGATTGATTATGCATTTTTTAAAAATCGAGTACAATCTTTGTAGGTACAAGGTAAGAAAGAATATGAAAATATAGATATGGATATGAGACTTTGTAATATAATATAATGGGTACGTACCTAGGCAGAATATCCTGGATTTGCTGTTACACAAATTCTTTAAACATTCTGTATGTTTTCTAAAACTAATTTTGGCCTCCCGTTACCACTCATTTGAATAAGCCAGGAAAAACGTATTATATAAATATACCTGGGTCTTCGTTACTTAGTAGTAAATTTTTGTTTATCTTTTTGTAATCGCTGTATGATCGGTCTGTGCTTCACCCTGTAGATGCAGGTTCACCCGAGGCTCTCAGCGGTTATCTTTTACCTCTTGGAATGTTTAGTGGAGTGCTTATCGTATGAACGCTTGAAATTACATGTGTTGTTTTTAAGATTATTAATATTTTGTATTCCGTTGCACCGACTTTCTTTTAACAGTTTAATAATAATCATTTTATTTAATATAAAAATAGATTATGTACCTACATTTCTTTAGTTTTTGCTTTATACAAATAGGTACTTCTTCCAAGTTGAAATAAATTAGTTACTTACAACCTTCCAACTAAACCTTCAATTCTTAACAATATTTGATCATTAGTAATATAACTAATTTTCGTTACAGAACAAATAAAAGTTCATTTTCTAGAAAATTATTAAGTTCACGAAAAGATTCAGTTATAAATTTCATTTCTCAAACCCGAATTGCAATGAAAACAACGGTGTAGGTATCAGGTATAACTTACATTCTTGGCTACTCATATAGGTAATAAACATATTATCAACTAGAAAATATTTATCATAAAATTATTCAAATTCGTAATCATCAATATTCTATAGAATTATCACAATAGGTATATAGGTAGTTAAACGTTTTTATATTCAGTTATTCGGTATACCTACCTATTATTACGCTATCCGAAAAATTCCTTTGTTTTTATCTATAGGTATATAACTGATCAGACCCTGTGACAAGACTGCCACTGCCTTTTTTCTGTCCACTGCTCTCTCAAACATTTCAGATCATTTTCGGTTTTACAAATTCGACGGCTGGTAGTTGATAAGGTCTAGGAGGTGCGCATGCGTCCATATAGCATTTAAACTCTTATTCGATAATGTTAATGTGTGCCCAGTTAGCCCAGCGTAAGCGTGCTGGTCATTCAACACAGAGGACCCAGGATCGAGTCATGTCCCAGACAATTTTTATTTTTATTTTCTTATTGTTTTCTTCAAAAATTGACTAAAAATACGAAGAAGGTTTAGTAGGGATAGGTTTGGTTATTATTGAAAATTATTATTCAATCCTTCCCCTTCTCGAAAAAATATCAAATAATTTGTATTCCACGCGCCAAATTTTATTCGATTCTACTAATTACGCAAATTTTAATTGGTAAACAAGTAAAAGATTAATCGAAATCAGGTAGATACCTAGGTGGTAAACACAAATTGCAACCAAATATTTAGATGTAGGTACAATCAAATTTTATTAATATCACCATAAGTTCGACCATATCGCAAAACTCTCGTAAATCTATCTATATTTAAATTCCACTCTGTATAAATCAATGCTAAATTCAAATATAACGTAGGTAATCGACTTTTCAAATATTAAAGTTATTTTTATTACTCCCCGTAGGTATATTTTAATAATGATCTTATACCTGTATGTTCCAACAGCGCAGACATTCAAAACAATTGACTAGCTGTTACAACTATGGCCGCCGTTTCTACTGCCAATAAAAATTTAGTACCTCGAGACGGCAATTGTTTTTCCTTGGAAATATGACTTCGAAGAATGTAAAGCTTCACGAAGTATAGTGAGATTTGTTTGATTTTGTGGCGCGTGTCTAGTAGTTTAAATAGTGCGTGTTGAGTATGTCTGCTTATTTTTAATTATGTATGCCACTTAGTAGGTATATTGACTTTATTAGTATTTGTAATTTAGAAAAGTGTGAATTAGCAAGTAAAGTTTCGTGTGAAAAACATTTTAGTTCAGACTTTATTAATGTACAACAAAAGTGATGGATTCTAAGGAAAATTGCTGTAGAAATAAGTTCTGTGAAGGTATGTTTTTTATGATTTCAAGTGTCTTATTCGAATATACTTATTACTGATATTAATGTTTATACCTACCTACTTTCTCTCTTTCATAGTGTCAGGTAACAAATTCAAAAAATCCGTTTTCATAATTCATGAAAGTGAATAAAATCGTTGAGTGTTGAAATATAAAATCATAGGAGCACCTCGTAAATTATTTTGTCAGTATGGGGGACTACCTTCACTGAGAATGACACGTAGCTCTCGCTTTCTTAAAAGAGTATCCAATACGCCTTTTTGATAGAGTATTCGATACACTTTTTTGAAAGAGTTATGTATACACTTATTGGAAAGTTAAATTTTCGATTCACTTTTTTGAAAATATTCTCAACAACAAATCCTAGATATTCTGCCTGCCATTTTGTTATTAGGTACTCATTAACGTCTTTGAATTTACTTAAAGATGATTATACATTCTGAACACTTACAATTTAAACATAGTTCTTGGTTATTTAGCAAATACTGTTTTCTTCCTAGGTTTTTGCTTTATACAAATATAGGTAGGTATACTTATCACGAATTGAAATAAATTTGTTATAGCCGTCCTACTAAACCTGCGACTCCTAACAATATTTTCGTTACAAATCAAAAATGAAAGTTTATGTTCCTTTAAATGCAGAGTAAAACCTTATTGAATAAATATATTTGAACAGCTTTAAAAAAGGCCGATTTATTTTCCTCGCTCATCCAAATAAGTGATCCTACGGTATAAAGAAATTATTATTACAAAAGACTCGTAAGTTTGCCTGTCCTTTTCTATTTCGATTATTTTTCATAACATATTTGATTTAAAAACAAAATCCTTCATAATCATAATATAATATAAGTAAGTTTGAAGACGTTTATAAGTTTCTTAAAGAATTCTGATTATTATACACATATTATGCAGAGAATATCTATTATAAAGTTGAAAGCAAATAGCATAGATGGCGTGAGGCGTACTGCTTATGGAATAATATATATATTGATTTTCGTACCACGCACTAGAAAAGTATTTCAGGGTAACCTAACCTAACCTACAGTTAGTAACATATTTGACGAGCTGTCGGTAAATTTATTAAATGGATATTTTTACGGTATCGATCACCCGATTTAAGAATTTAAAACTTATGAGACTTTGTAATATTATAATATAATGGGTTTGTAGGGAGAATATCCTCGATTTGATGTTACACAAATTCTTTAAATATCCTGTAGGTATGTTTTGTAAAACTATTTTTGAAAGATTTTCGGTGCAGTGTTTGCTTATAAAATTCACTTTTTTGAAAATTTCCGATACACTGGTTTGGAAGAGTTTTCAACACACCTTTTTTTAAAAAATCGTCGTAGACGTTTTTGTTAACTCTCTGAAAATATGCGAATATGTATAAAGCAGAAATTATTTAGGAAACCATTTAACGTCTTTGAATTTACTTATAGATTATTATAAATTAAAATTGATTTTGTTTTGTTTTTAAATAAAATATGTAGCACCTAATACGTATTGAAAGTACAAAAGGCAAACATTGTAATATAATGTAATAGGTTCGTAAAAGCAGAATTTATTCTGTTTAAAAATAGATAGGTACCTACACGCCTGCACTGAAGGTCACGCTCACTACGGTCGATATAAGGACCGGTTTTTGTTTTCCTCTCCAGCGCTGATAAGGGTGTTTATTCTACTTCCCATTATTTTAGTTTCATTTTTTACTTCTTGTCATTACTTGAAAACATACGAAATGTTTTAAGAATTTGCTCAACAATAAATCCTTAGTTATTCTGCCTGCCATTTTGTTATTAGGTACTCATTAACGTCTTTGAATTTACTTAAAGATGATTATACATTCTGAACACTTACAATTTAAATATAGTTCTTGGTTATTTAGCAAATACTGTTTTCTTCCTAGGTTTTTGCTTTATACAAATATAGGTATACCTACTTATCACGAATTGAAATAAATTTGTTATAGCCGTCCTACTAAACCTGCAACTCCTAACAATATTTTCGTTACAAATCAAATGAAAGTTTATGTTCCTTTAAATGCAGAGTAAAACCTACCCACCTACAGTTAGTAACATATTTGACGAGCTGTCTGTAAATTTATCAAACGGATATTTTTACCGTACTGATCACTTGTAGTTTTGCAGAATCTTTTTTTTTGACGTAATCGTTAACAATCGACTTGTTTTCATATTTCAAGTAGGTGCAAACTAATTTTTACATTTTTAATCTCTCTTAATTTCTTTAAAAATCTTATACCTACCTACTTCTTGTGCCCAGATTACTTGGACTACTCGCTAACTTAAGGTACTTTGGTTAACAAGTTTTTCCAGAAGTCGATATATAGGTACTTAGTTTTTCTTTTAAATTAGATTGTTTATAAATATTCCTTTGTGTTCGAAAACTCACTTTACTCACCGAGACAATACATTTTTATTTTGTGTAGTTCAACTAAATTGAAACTCTTGACAACGTCGCAATAATCCACCGAAAATCAATACTTATATACATTTCACCGATCAGCGCTCCCTGTCTAACGAACCAAATTTTCCAATGCGTCTTCCGAAATAAACCTAAGGCATAGCATTGATTTAGTTTTTAACTAAAATATTATTTAGTAATACGTATTTAAAGTACAAACGGTTAGGGTTATGAGACTTTGTAATATAATATATTGGCTTAGAAAGGGAGAATATCCTGGATTTGCTGTTAGACAAATTCTTCAAACATCCAGGTACGTTTTCTAAAACTAATTTTTGCATCCCGTTATTTGAATAAGCCAGGAAAAACGTACAATTTAAATATAGTAGTTCTTCGTTACTTAACAAATGTTTCCTTCCTTCCTATTAGACTTTTGCTTTACCTATACTTACAAAAATATACTCATCCCAAATTGAAATGAATTTTTTATAGCCTTCCTACCTACTAAAACTGCAACTCATCAATATTTTCGTTACAAATCAAATGAAAGTTTATGTTCTTTCAATAGCTGTTCAAATACCTATATTTATTCAATAATTCAATGTCTTCTCTTTTGTTGTGTAGGACCTACAACTAACTGTGGTAGCTTAAAGAAAACAATTCTCTCTTTCCTACGGTGGGAAACTGTTATATAATTTTTAAATATCAACCACAAGGAATTAGATCAATACCCCAAATACCTAGATGAAAAAGCAAGTTTTTTTTATTAGGAATTAGATAATCTAACTTGTTGACTGAAATATCTGCGTGTGGCTGTTTGCTGATTTGGGTGAGTTTTCTCACTGAGTAATCAACAAGTTTTATCCATTAGCATTCGTTTTATATCACAATCAAGGTAGGTATTTCTTTGAATAAATTGAAGCTAGTATTTTTGTTACCGCCAACTTAAATTCGAATTCATTAACAAAAAAGGATCTCTGGCAACGCAGCGTCAAAGATTCCAACCTTCTAACACACCCCTCCTTACCCTTCGCCGGGACTGACTGGTGGCCTTCAAAAAACAAGAACGCAAACAATACAGGCAATAAAAAAGTGAATATTATGACTATAATCTATATTATAATAGCCGTCCTACTAAAACTGCAAGTCTTATCAATATTTTCGTTACAAATCAAATGAAAGTTTATGTTCCTTTAAATGCAGAGTAAAACCTTATTGAATAAATATATTTGAACAGCTTTAAAAAAGGCCGATTTATTTTCTTCGCTCATCCAAATAAGTGAACGTTATAAAGAAATTATTATTACAAAAGACTCGTAAGTTCGCCCTTTTCTATTTCGACTATATTTCACAACATATTTGATTTAAAAACAAAATCCTTCATAATCATAATATAATACCTATAAGTAAGTTTGAAGACGTTTATAAGTTTCTTAAATAATTCTGATTATACACATATTATGCAGAGAATATTTTTTTATCATAAAGGCATTCAAATGGAATAAGATTTTGACACTAAAGATAGAATACAGTTTAGAATACCTAGGAAGTTGAAAGCAAAAATAGCATAGATGGCGTGAGGCGTACTGCTTTTCGAATAATATATATATTGATTTTCGTACCACGCACTAGAAAAGTATTTCAGGGTAACCTACCCACCTACAGTTAGTAACATATTTGACGAGCTGTCGGTAAATTTATTAAATGGATATTTTTACGGTATCGATCACCCGATTTAAGAATTTAAAACTTATGAGACTTTGTAGGGAGAATATCCTGGATTTGCTGTTACACAAATTCTTTAAATATCCTGTAGGTATGTTTTGTAAAACTAATTTTTTGAAAGATTTTCGGTGCAGTGTTTGCTTATAAAATTCACTTTTTTGAAAATTTCCGATACACTGGTTTGGAAGAGTTTTCAACACACCTTTTTTTAAAAAATCGTCGTAGACGTTTTTGTTAACTCTCTGAAAATATGCGAATATGTATAAAGCAGAAATTATTTAGGAAACCATTTAACGTCTTTGAATTTACTTATAGATTATTATAAATTAAAATTGATTTTGTTTTGTTTTTAAATAAAATATGTAGCACCTAATACGTATTGAAAGTACAAAAGGCAAACATTGTAATATAATGTAATAGGTTCGTAAAAGGAATGTCTATATGATTTTATTCTGTTTAAAAACAGATAGGTACCTACACGCCTGCACTGAAGGTCACGCTCACTACGGTCGATATAAGGACCGGTTTTTTTTTTGTTCTCCAGCGCTGATAAGGGTGTTTATTCTACTTCCCATTATTTTAGTTTCATTTTTTACTTCTTGTCATTACTTGAAAACATACGAAATGTTTTAAGAATTTGCCCAACAATAAATCCTTAGATATTCTGCCTGCCATTTTGTTATTAGGTACTCATTAACGTCTTTGAATTTACTTAAAGATGATTATACATTCTGAACACTCACAATTTAAACATAGTTCTTGGTTATTTAGCAAATACTGTTTTCTTCCTAGGTTTTTGCTTTATACAAATATAGGTATACTTATCACGAATTGAAATAAATCTGTTATAGCCGTCCTACTAAACCTGCAACTCCTAACAATATTTTCGTTACAAATCAAAAATGAAAGTTTATGTTCCTTTAAATGCAGAGTAAAACCTTATTGAATAAATATATTTGAACAGCTTTAAAAAAGGCCGATTTATTTTCTTCGCTCATCATCCAAATAAGTCATTACGATATAAAGAAATTATTATTACAAAAGACTCGTAAGTTTGCCTGCCCTTTTCTATTTCGATTATTTTTCATAACATATTTGATTATTAAAAACAAAATCCTTCATAATCATAATATAATATAAGTAAGTTTGAAGACGTTTATAAGTTTCTTAAAGAATTCTGATTATTATACACATATTATGCAGAGAATATCTATTATAAAGTTGAAAGCAAATAGCATAGATGGCGTGAGGCGTACTGCTTTTGGAATCATATATATATATTGATTTTCGTACAACGCACTAGAAAAGTATTTCAGGGTAACCTACCTACCTACAGTTAGTAACATATTTGACGAGCTGTCTGTAAATTTATCAAACGGATATTTTTACCGTACTGATCACTTGTAGTTTTGCAGAATCTTTTTTTTTTTGACGTAATCGTTAACAATCGACTTGTTTTCATATTTCAAGTAGGTAGTTGCAAACTAATTTTTACATTTTTAATCTCTCTTAATTTCTTTAAAAATCTCATTACCTAACCTACTTCTTGTGCCCAGATTACTTGGACTACTCGCTAACTTGAGGTACTTTGGTTAACAAGTTTTTCCAGAAGTCGATATATACCTACTTAGTTTTTCTTTTAAATTAGATTTTTTATAAATATTCCTTTGTGTTCGAAAACTCACTTTACTCACCGAGACGATAGGTACATTTTTATTTTGTGTAGTTCAACTAAATTGAAACTCTTGACAACGTCGCAATCGCATAATCCACACCGAAAATCAATACTTGAATACATTTTACCGCTCCCTGTCTAACGAACCAAATTTTCCAATGCGTCTTCCGAAATAAACCTAAGGCATAGCATTGATTTTGTTTTTAACACTAAAATATGTAGTAATATGTATTTAAAGTACGAACGGTTAGGGTTATGAGACTTTGTAATATAATATATTGGCTTCGTAGGGAGAATATCCTGGATTTGCCGTTACACAAATTCTTTAAATATCCTGTATGTTTTCTAAAACTAATTTTTGCATCCCGTTATTTGAATAAGCCAGGAAAAACGTACAATTTAAATATAGTTCTTCGTTACTTAACAAATGTTTCCTTCCTTCCTATTAATTAGACTTTTGCTTTACCTATACAAAAATATACTCATCCCAAATTGAAATGAATTTTTTATAGCCATCCTACTAAAAAAACTGCAACTCATCAATATTTTCGTTACAAATCAAATGAAAGTTTATGTTCTTTCAATAGCTGTTCATATATATTTATTCAATAATTCAAAGTTTTCTCTTTTGTTGTGTACCTACAACTAACTGTGGTAGCTTAAATAAAACAATTCTCTCTTTCCTAGTGTAAGGTTTTACTCGGCATTTGAAAAAGTCCGATTTATTTTCCTTCCTTACCCAAATATGTGATTACCTACGGTATAAAGAAATAATTTCTATTTCCATTATTTTTCATAACATATTTGATTTAAAAACAAAATCCGCTATAATTCATAATATAAGTAAGTTTGAAGACGTTGAGGTATAAGTTTCTTGAAGAATTCTGATTACCTATACACATAGATACAAGCATGTTTTTATAGAAATCAATAAATTTACTGAAAATGCTACAATGTTTTGTTTGAATATTCAATCAAATATATTTCTTCTTTTGTTAACAAATTATCGTCGAGTGAATACTAATCATAAACTCGTTCAAAGGAAGTCATATTTTGTCTGTCACTTTAGATAGAACACAGTTTAGAAAGGGGCGTTGATAGCGAATACCTACCATAGATGGCGTGAGGCGTACTACTTTTGGAATATAATATTATTGATTACCTACCTATTGAAAAATGAGTAGTGAAAATGTTTTCAATGTTGGGTTGTGCTTGAATCACATTTCATAACTTTAACAATATTCTACCTTTTGCCTGGGGGTGATTGATTATGCATTTTTGAAAAATCGAGTACAATCTTTGTACAAGGTACCTAAGAAAGAATATGAAAATATAGATATGGATATGAGACTTTGTAATATAATATAATGGGTGCGTAGGCAGAATATCCTGGATTTGCTGTTATTTACACAAATTCTTTGAACATCCAGTAAGAATGTTTTCTTGAACTAATTTTTGCATCCCGTTACCACTCATTTGAATAAGCCAGGATGAACGTATTATTTAAATATACCTAGGTGTCCGTTACTTGGTTAATTTTTGTTAAATGTAATCGCAGTATGATCGGTCTGTGCCTCACCCTGTAGATGCAGGTTCGCCCGAGGCTCTTCTATCCCTTGGAATGTAAAATGGAGTGCTTATATGCATGAACGTTTGAAATTGGATGTGTTGTTTCTAAGATTATTAATATTTTGTATTCCGTTGCGAAATATAGTTATTGGGTTATCGTCTTTTTTTTAACAGTTTAGCATTACACTGTTTTCTTCCTAGGTTTTTGCTGTATACAAATATATGTATCTACTTATCCCAAATTGAAATAAATTTGTTATAGCCGTCCTACTAAAACTGCAACTCTTATAAATATTTTCGTTACAAATCAAATGAAAGTTTATGTTCCTTTAAATGCAGAGTAAAACCTTATTGAATAAATATATTTGAACAGTTTTAAAAAAGGCCAATTTATTTTCTTCGCTCATCCAAATAAGTGATTAAGTTTGCAGTTCTCCATTTCGATTATTTTTCATAAACTTATTTGATTCAAGAACACATTCCTAAAAATACCATTCTGAATTTAGAAAAATGATGATCGATCCAACTTGTTGACTGAAATATCTGCGTGTGGCTGTTTGCTGATATGGGTGAGTTTTCTCACTGCGTAATCAACAAGTTTTATCCATTAGCATTCGTTTTATATCACATCAAGGTATTTCTTTGAATAAATTGAAGCTAGTAGTTTTGTTATATACCGCCAACTTAAATTCGAATTCATTAACAAAAACGGAAATCTGGCAACGCAGCGTCAAAGATTCCAACCTTCTAACACACCCCTCCTTAGCCTTCGCCGGCGACAGACTGGCGGCCTTAAAGATTAACCACCGAAATTGTAAAAACAATACAGGCAATAAAAAAGTGAATATTATGACTATAATCTATATTACATTCAAGTCAATGTCAATAAGTAAATTAATTTTGTTAGTTTTAGTTAAATAAAATAACGTGTATTCTTTATACATAACACGTTTATAAGTTTCTTAAAGAATTCTGATTATACCTACACATATTATGCAGAGAATATTTTATCATAAAGGCGTACTGCTTTTGGAATAATATATAGGTATATTGATTTTCGTACAACGCACTAGAAAAGTATTTCAGGGTAACCTACCTACCTACAGTTAGTAACATATTTGACGAGCTGTCTGTAAATTTATTAAATGGATATTTTTACGGTATCGATCACCCGATTTAAGAATTTAAAACTTATGAGACTTTGTAATATAATATGATGGGTTTGTAGGGAGAATATCCTCGATTTGATGTTACACAAATTCTTTAAATATCCTGTAGGTATGTTTTGTAAAACTAATTTTTTGAAAGATTTTCGGTGCAGTGTTTGCTTATAAAATTCACTTTTTTGAAAATTTCCGATACACTGGTTTGGAAGAGTTTTCGACACACCTTTTTTTAAAAAATCGTCGTAGACGTTTTTGTTAACTCTCTGAAAATATGCGAATATGTATAAAGCAGAAATTATTTAGGAAACTATTTAACGTCTGAATTTACTTATAGATTATTATAAATTAAAATTGATTTTGTTTTGTTTTTAAATAAAATATGTAGCACCTAATACGTATTGAAAGTACAAAAGGCAAACATTGTAATATAATGTAATAGGTTCGTAAAAGCAGAATTTATTCTGTTTAAAAATAGATAGGTACCTACACGCCTGCACTGAAGGTCACGCTCACTACGGTCGATATAAGGACCGGTTTTTTTTTTTGTTCTCCAGCGCTGATAAGGGTGTTTATTCTACTTCCCATTATTTTAGTTTCATTTTTTACTTCTTGTCATTACTTGAAAACATACGAAATGTTTTAAGAATTTGCTCAACAATAAATCCTTAGATATTCTGCCTGCCATTTTGTTATTAGGTACTCATTAACGTCTTTGAATTTACGTAAAGATGATTATACATTCTGAACACTTACAATTTAAACATAGTTCTTGGTTATTTAGCAAATACTGTTTTCTTCCTAGGTTTTTGCTTTATACAAATATATGTATCTACTTATCCCAAATTGAAATAAATCTGTTATAGCCGTCCTACTAAACCTTCAACTCCTAACAATATTTTCGTTACAAATCAAAAATGAAAGTTCATGTTCCTTTAAATGCAGAGTAAAACCTTTTTTCTATTTCGATTATTTTTCATAACATATTTGATTTAAAAACAAAATCCTTCATAATCATAATATAGTATAAGTATGTTTGAAGACGTTTATAAGTTTCTTAAATAATTCTGATTATACACATATTATGCAGAGAATATTTATCATAAAGGCATTCAAATGGAATAAGATTTTGACACTAAAGATAGAACACAGTTTAGAATAGGAAGTTGAAAGCAAATAGCATAGATGGCGTGAGGCGTACTGCTTTTGGAATAATATATTATATATATATTGATTTTCGTACCACGCACTAGAAAAGTATTTCAGGGTAACCTACCCACCTACAGTTAGTAACATATTTGACGAGCTGTCTGTAAATTTATCAAACGGATATTTTTATCGTACTGATCACTTGTAGTTTTGCAGAATCTTTTTTTTTTAACGTAATCGTTAACAATCGACTTGTTTTCATATTTCAAGTAGGTGCAAACTAATTTTTACATTTTTAATCTCTCTTAATTTCTTTAAAAATCTTATTACCTAACCTACTTCTTGTGCCCAGATTACTTGGACTACTCGCTAACTTGAGGTACTTTGGTTAACAAGTTTTTCCAGAAGTCGATATATACCTACTTAGTTTTTCTTTTAAATTAGATTTTTTATAAATATTCCTTTGTGTTCGAAAACTCACTTTACTCACCGAGACAATACATTTTTATTTTGTGTAGTTCAACTAAATTGAAACTCTTGACAACGTCGCAATAATCCACCGAAAATCAATACTTATATACATTTTACCGATCAGCGCTCCCTGTCTAACGAACCAAATTTTCCAATGCGTCTTCCGAAATAAACCTAAGGCATAGCATTGATTTAGTTTTTAACTAAAATATTATTTAGTAATACGTATTTAAAGTACAAACGGTTAGGGTTATGAGACTTTGTAATATAATATGTTGGCTTAGAAAGGGAGAATATCCTGGATTTGCTGTTAGACAAATTCTTCAAACATCCAGGTACGTTTTCTAAAACTAATTAATGCATCCCGTTATTTGAATAAGCCGGGAAAAACGTACAATTTAAATATAGTAGTTCTTCGTTACTTAACAAATGTTTCCTTCCTTCCTATTAGACTTTTGCTTTACCTATACAAAAATATACTCATCCCAAATTGAAATGAATTTTTTATAGCCTTCCTACCTACTAAAACTGCAACTCATCAATATTTTCGTTACAAATCAAATGAAAGTTTATGTTCTTTCAATAGCTGTTCAAATACCTATATTTATTCAATAATTCAATGTCTTCTCTTTTGTTGTGTAGGACCTACAACTAACTGTGGTAGCTTAAAGAAAACAATTCTCTCTTTCCTACGGTGGGAAACTGTTATATAATTTTTAAATATCAACCACAAGGAATTAGATCAATACCCCAAATACCTAGATGAAAAAGCAAGTTTTTTTTATTAGGAATTAGATAATCTAACTTGTTGACTGAAATATCTGCGTGTGGCTGTTTGCTGATTTGGGTGAGTTTTCTCACTGAGTAATCAACAAGTTTTATCCATTAGCATTCGTTTTATCAAGGTTTTATCAAGGTATTTTTTTGAATAAATTGAAGCTAGTAGTTTTGTTATATACCGCCAACTTAAATTCGAATTCATTAACAAAAAAGGATCTCTGGCAACGCAGCGTCAAAGATTCCAACCTTCTAACACACCCCTCCTTACCCTTCGCCGGGACTGACTGGTGGCCTTCAAAAAACAAGAACGCAAACAATACAGGCAATAAAAATTGAATATTATGACTATAATCTATATTATAATAGCCGTCCTACTAAAACTGCAAGTCTTATCAATATTTTCGTTACAAATCAAATGAAAGTTTATGTTCCTTTAAATGCAGAGTAAAACCTTATTGAATAAATATATTTGAACAGCTTTAAAAAAGGCCGATTTATTTTCTTCGCTCATCCAAATAAGTGAATGTTATAAAGAAATTATTATTACAAAAGACTCGTAAGTTCGCCCTTTTCTATTTCGACTATATTTCACAACATATTTGATTTAAAAACAAAATCCTTCATAATCATAATATAATATAAGTAAGTTTGAAGACGTTTATAAGTTTCTTAAAGAATTCTGATTATTATACACATATTATGCAGAGAATATTTTTTTATCATAAAGGCATTCAAATGGAATAAGATTTTGACACTAAAGATAGAATACAGTTTAGAATAGGAAGTTGAAAGCAAAAATAGCATAGATGGCGTGAGGCGTACTGCTTTTGGAATAATATATATATTGATTTTCGTACCACGCACTAGAAAAGTATTTCAGGGTAACCTACCTACCTACAGTTAGTAACATATTTGACGAGCTGTCGGTAAATTTATTAAATGGATATTTTTACGGTATCGATCACCCGATTTAAGAATTTAAGACTTATGAGACTTTGTAGGGAGAATATCCTGGATTTGCTGTTACACAAATTCTTTAAATATCCTGTAGGTATGTTTTGTAAAACTAATTTTTTGAAAGATTTTCGGTGCAGTGTTTGCCTATAAAATTCACTTTTTTGAAAATTTCCGATACACTGGTTTGGAAGAGTTTTCGACACACCTTTTTTTAAAAAGTCGTCGTAGACGTTTTTGTTAACTCTCTGAAAATATGCGAATATGTATAAAGCAGAAATTATTTAGCAAACTATTTAACGTCTTTGAATTTACTTATAGATTATTATAAATTAAAATTGATTTTGTTTTGTTTTTAAATAAAATATGTATCACCTAATACGTATTTAAAGTACAAAAGGCAAACATTGTAATATAATGTAATAGGTTCGTAAAAGCAGAATTTATTCTGTTTAAAAATAGATAGGTACCTACACGCCTGCACTGAAGGTCACGCTCACTACGGTCGATATAAGGACCGGTTTTTTTTTTTGTTCTCCAGCGCTGATAAGGGTGTTTATTCTACTTCCCATTATTTTAGTTTCATTTTTTACTTCTTGTCATTACTTGAAAACATACGAAATGTTTTAAGAATTTGCTCAACAATAAATCCTTAGATATTCTGCCTGCCATTTTGTTATTGAATTTACTTAAAGATGATTATACATTCTGAACACTCACAATTTAAACATAGTTCTTGGTTATTTAGCAAATACTGTTTTCTTCCTAGGTTTTTGCTTTATACAAATATAGGTATACTTATCCCAAATTGAAATAAATCTGTTATAGCCGTCCTACTAAACCTGCAACTCCTAACAATATTTTCGTTACAAATCAAAAATGAAAGTTCATGTTCCTTTAAATGCAGAGTAAAACCTTTTTTCTATTTCGATTATTTTTCATAACATATTTGATTTAAAAACAAAATCCTCCATAATCATAATATAATATAAGTAAGTTTGAAGACGTTTATAAGTTTCTTAAAGAATTCTGATTATACACATATTATGCAGAGAATATCTATTATAAAGTTGAAAGCAAATAGCATAGATGGCGTGAGGCGTACTGCTTTTGGAATAATTTATCGATTTTTCGTACCATGTACTAGAAAAGTCGTGTTAGTGTTAAGTATTTCAGTGTAACCTACCTACAGTTAGTAACATATTTGACGAGCTGTCTGTAAATTTATCAAACGGATATTTTTATCGTACTGATCACTTGTAGTATTGCAGAATCTTTTTTTTTTGACGTAATCGTTAACAATCAACTTGTTTTCATATTTCAAGTAGGTGCAAACTAATTTTTACATTTTTAATCTCTCTTAATTTCTTTAAAAATCTTATTACCTACCTACTCCTTGTGCCCAGATTACTTGGACTACTCGCTAACTTGAGGTACTTTGGTTAACAAGTTTTTCCAGAAGTCGATATATGCCTACTTAGTTTTTCTTTTAAATTAGATTGTTTATAAAATATTCCTTTGTATTCGAGACGATACATTTTTATTTTCTGTAGTTCAACTAAATTGAAACTCTTGACAACGTCGCAATCGCATAATCCACACCGAAAATCAATACTTGAATACATTTTACCGCTCCCTGTCTAACGAACCAAATTTTCCAATGCGTCTTCTCCCTCGCACCTTGTACAAAGAGCGCCCCACTCTCTGACCATGATCATCGCGCCAACCCCAAAAAGCCATTACTAAAAAAGTATCGTCAAAACTCAAGCTAGAGGATTGGTATTTAATCTATTATTTAGTTTAATTTTCAAGACAATCTCCTCATTCTGACAGTTGTAAATTCGTAACAAATTCAAAAAATCCGTTTTCATAATTCATGAAAGTGAATAAAATCGTGAGTGTTGAAATATAAAATCATGAAAGCACCCCGTAAATTATTTTGTCAGTATAGGTGTTGGTGGGAGACTGCCGGCACTCCCGGCACTAGCATTTCCACCGGCTCTGCGAGTGGAGCATGTAGCTCTCGGCTTTTGTAGATACTGTAGACTATTATTTTTTAATAACCAAGTTGAACGATTTTGTTCTTACGGTGGGAAACTGGTATAATTTTTAAATATTAACCACAAAAGCCACATTTTGTTTTATTAGAAATTGTCTACCAAAAATACCATTCTGAATTTAGAAAAGTGTGAATTAGCGAATAAAGTTTTGTGTGAAAAACATTTTAGCTCGGTCTTTATTATTGTGCCTACAACAAAAACGATGTCTTCGAAGGAAAAATGCTACACAAAAAATGTTTGTAAAGGTATGTTTTTTATGATTTCAAGTGTTTTATTCGAATATAGATTTCTTATTACTGATTTCAATGTTTATACCTATTTTGTGATAATCACTTTAATTTTCATTCATAAAAATGCAAAATTTAAGAACATTTCAAATAAGTAGATATACATGGTTGATCATTTTGAGATTAAACCATTTAGTTTAGTTGGATTACAACTGATGATTATTGTTGAGCAAGCTGAAAGTTCAGTTGGGAGGAGGCTATAACAAATTTATTTTAACTTGTGAAGAACATAAACCGAAATTTGTTCAGTAATGAAGAACTATATAAATGATAGTTTTTCCCTCGCTTAGGAACCTAACCGAATAATAGATTGCGGGATGCCAAAATTAGTTTGAGAAAGTATTTTAAAATTATTGGAACGTTGTTATAGTTATAGAAAAAAAATTTCGAGTTTTAATATCGACGAAAATTTTTTTACTTTTTGATATGGACTTTGAATCATTTTTACGAGTTTTAGTATCGACTTCTTGGTTTTTAAGTTTGAATATCGACTTGTAAGAATTTTTCACATTTCGATATCGACTTTGAAACATTTTTACGAGTTTTAGTATCGACTTTGAAAAAATTATTACTTTTAGATATGGACTTGGTTTTTAAGAGTCTGAATATCGACTTGGGAGAATTTTTTCACATTTCGATATCGACTTTGAAACATTTTTACGAGTTTTAGTATCGACTGAAAAAATTATTACTTTTAGATATGGACTTGGTTTTTAAGAGTCTGAATATCGACTTGGGAGAATTTTTTCACATTTCGATATCGACTTTGAAACATTTTCACGAGTTTTAGTATCGACTTTGAAAAAATTATTACTTTTAGATATGGACTTGGTTTTTAAGAGTCTGAATATCGACTTGGGAGAATTTTTTCACATTTCGATATCGACTTTGAAACATTTTCACGAGTTTTAGTATCGACTTTGAAAAAATTTTCACTTTTAGATATGGACATGGTTTTTACGAGTCTGAATATCGACTTGGGAGAATTTTTTCACATTTCGATATCGACTTTGAAACATTTTCACGAGTTTTAGTATCGACTTTGAAAAAATTATTACTTTTAGATATGGACTTGGTTTTTAAGAGTCTGAATATCGACTTGGGAGAATTTTTTCACATTTCGATATCGACTTTGAAACATTTTCACGAGTTTTAGTATCGACTTTGAAAAAATTTTCACTTTTAGATATGGACATGGTTTTTACGAGTCTGAATATCGACTTGTAAGAATTTTTTCACATTTCGATATCGACTTTGAAACATTTTTACGAGTTTTAGTATCGACTTTGAAAAAATTATTACTTTTAGATATGGACTTGGTTTTTAAGAGTCTGAATATCGACTTGGGAGAATTTTTTCACATTTCGATATCGACTTTGAAACATTTTCACGAGTTTTAGTATCGACTTTGAAAAAATTTTCACTTTTAGATATGGACATGGTTTTTACGAGTCTGAATATCGACTTGGGAGAATTTTTTCACATTTCGATATCGACTTTGAAACATTTTTACGAGTTTTAGTATCGACTTTGAAAAAATTATTACTTTTAGATATGGACTTTGTTTTTAAGTCTGAATATCGACGGGAGAATTTTTTCACATTTCGATATCGACTTTGAAACATTTTCACGAGTTTTAGTATCGACTTTGAAAAAATTATTACTTTTAGATATGGACTTGGTTTTTAAGAGTCTGAATATCGACTTGGGAGAATTTTTTCACATTTCGATATCGACTTTGAAACATTTTCACGAGTTTTAGTATCGACTTTGAAAAAATTATAACTTTTAGATATGGACTTGGTTTTTAAGTCTGAATATCGACTTGGGAGAATTATTTCACATTTCGATATCGACTTTGAAACATTTTTACGAGTTTTAGTATCGACTTCTTGGTTTTTAAGAGTCTGAATATCGACTTGGGAGAATTTTTTCACATTTCGATATCGACTTTGAAACATTTTCACGAGTTTTAGTATCGACTTTGAAAAAATTATAACTTTTAGATATGGACTTGGTTTTTAAGTCTGAATATCGACTTGGGAGAATTTTTTCACATTTCGATATCGACTTTGAAACATTTTCACGAGTTTTAGTATCGACTTTGAAAAAATTATAACTTTTAGATATGGACTTGGTTTTTAAGAGTCTGAATATCGACTTGGGTGAATTTTTTCACATTTCGATATCGACTTTGAAACATTTTCACGAGTTTTAGTATCGACTTTGAAAAAATTATAACTTTTAGATATGGACTTGGTTTTTAAGTCTGAATATCGACTTGGGAGAATTATTTCACATTTCGATATCGACTTTGAAACATTTTTACGAGTTTTAGTATCGACTTCTTGGTTTTTAAGAGTCTGAATATCGACTTGGGAGAATTTTTTCACATTTCGATATCGACTTTGAAACATTTTCACGAGTTTTAGTATCGACTTTGAAAAAATTATAACTTTTAGATATGGACTTGGTTTTTAAGTCTGAATATCGACTTGGGAGAATTTTTTCACATTTCGATATCGACTTTGAAACATTTTCACGAGTTTTAGTATCGACTTTGAAAAAATTATTACTTTTAGATATGGACTTGGTTTTTAAGAGTCTGAATATCGACTTGGGAGAATTTTTTCACATTTCGATATCGACTTTGAAACATTTTCACGAGTTTTAGTATCGACTTTGAAAAAATTATTACTTTTAGATATGGACTTGGTTTTTAAGAGTCTGAATATCGACTTGGGAGAATTTTTTCACATTTCGATATCGACTTTGAAACATTTTCACGAGTTTTAGTATCGACTTTGAAAAAATTATTACTTTTAGATATGGACTTGGTTTTTAAGAGTCTGAATATCGACTTGGGAGAATTTTTTCACATTTCGATATCGACTTTGAAACATTTTCACGAGTTTTAGTATCGACTTTGAAAAAATTTTCACTTTTAGATATGGACATGGTTTTTACGAGTCTGAATATCGACTTGGGAGAATTTTTTCACATTTCGATATCGACTTTGAAACATTTTTACGAGTTTTAGTATCGACTTTGAAAAAATTATTACTTTTAGATATGGACTTTGTTTTTAAGTCTGAATATCGACGGGAGAATTTTTTCACATTTCGATATCGACTTTGAAACATTTTCACGAGTTTTAGTATCGACTTTGAAAAAATTATTACTTTTAGATATGGACTTGGTTTTTAAGAGTCTGAATATCGACTTGGGAGAATTTTTTCACATTTCGATATCGACTTTGAAACATTTTTACGAGTTTTAGTATCGACTTTGAAAAAATTATTACTTTTAGATATGGACTTGGTTTTTAAGAGTCTGAATATCGACTTGGGAGAATTTTTTCACATTTCGATATCGACTTTGAAACATTTTCACGAGTTTTAGTATCGACTTTGAAAAAATTTTCACTTTTAGATATGGACATGGTTTTTACGAGTCTGAATATCGACTTGGGAGAATTTTTTCACATTTCGATATCGACTTTGAAACATTTTTACGAGTTTTAGTATCGACTTTGAAAAAATTATTACTTTTAGATATGGACTTTGTTTTTAAGTCTGAATATCGACGGGAGAATTTTTTCACATTTCGATATCGACTTTGAAACATTTTCACGAGTTTTAGTATCGACTTTGAAAAAATTATTACTTTTAGATATGGACTTGGTTTTTAAGAGTCTGAATATCGACTTGGGAGAATTTTTTCACATTTCGATATCGACTTTGAAACATTTTTACGAGTTTTAGTATCGACTTTGAAAAAATTATTACTTTTAGATATGGACTTGGTTTTTAAGAGTCTGAATATCGACTTGGGAGAATTTTTTCACATTTCGATATCGACTTTGAAACATTTTCACGAGTTTTAGTATCGACTTTGAAAAAATTATAACTTTTAGATATGGACTTGGTTTTTAAGTCTGAATATCGACTTGGGAGAATTATTTCACATTTCGATATCGACTTTGAAACATTTTTACGAGTTTTAGTATCGACTTCTTGGTTTTTAAGAGTCTGAATATCGACTTGGGTGAATTTTTTCACATTTCGATATCGACTTTGAAACATTTTTACGAGTTTTAGTATCGACTTTGAAAAAATTATTACTTTTAGATATGGACTTTGTTTTTAAGTCTGAATATCGACGGGAGAATTTTTTCACATTTCGATATCGACTTTGAAACATTTTCACGAGTTTTAGTATCGACTTTGAAAAAATTATTACTTTTAGATATGGACTTGGTTTTTAAGAGTCTGAATATCGACTTGGGAGAATTTTTTCACATTTCGATATCGACTTTGAAACATTTTTACGAGTTTTAGTATCGACTTTGAAAAAATTATTACTTTTAGATATGGACTTGGTTTTTAAGAGTCTGAATATCGACTTGGGAGAATTTTTTCACATTTCGATATCGACTTTGAAACATTTTCACGAGTTTTAGTATCGACTTTGAAAAAATTATAACTTTTAGATATGGACTTGGTTTTTAAGTCTGAATATCGACTTGGGAGAATTATTTCACATTTCGATATCGACTTTGAAACATTTTTACGAGTTTTAGTATCGACTTCTTGGTTTTTAAGAGTCTGAATATCGACTTGGGTGAATTTTTTCACATTTCGATATTGACTTTGAAACATTTTCACGAGTTTTAGTATCGACTGAAAAAATTTTCACTTTTAGATATGGACATGGTTTTTACGAGTCTGAATATCGACTTGTAAGAATTTTTTCACATTTCGATATCGACTTTGAAACATTTTCACGAGTTTTAGTATCGACTTTGAAAAAATTATTACTTTTAGATATGGACTTGGTTTTTACGAGTCTGAATATCGACTTGTAAGAATTTTTTCACATTTCTATATCGACTTTGAAACATTTTCACGAGTTTTAGTATCGACTTTGAAAAATTTTTCACATTTCGTTGCGGTTGATTGTTATTTGAAGCAGGTAATAAATTGTAGTGGCATAGGTACCTATATACTTGTGGATATATTCGATTAGTGTGACATTGAGATTATGAAGAATGTTGAAAACTTTAAGTTTGGTTAAAAAATTGTTATTCTAGGTATTTGTTAATACATAGAAGCTTGCAATACGTTGTTGTGAATGGGAGCGTCGGAATTCCGTAACGCTCCGCTTTGCTCCGCCTTTTCGACGTCCGATCCGAAATTCGATGCGCCTCTTCGCGATTTTACCGATTTGGTAAATTAGACGCAAAGAAAATTTCAACGCTGCCGTTCACAACAATGTATTAGAAGTTTGTATGTATTGATAAATACGTGGAATAATTATTTTTTGAGCAAACTTGGCGTTTTGAATATTCTTGACAATCTGGATGTCATATTAATTGAATATATGCAAAAGTATATAGTCCAAGAGCCCAGGGCAGCCAGACGTTGTTTATTTTCTGATTAACAAAATGTATCGTACTGAGTAGTGTTGGAGTATACTATGAAGGTATACATACCTGCTAGCTTGGGCCGGCGGCCAATTTACAGGTACCAGGTATGTTTTTAAAAAGAATTGAATTATAGATATTTGGGTATTTATTACAAGTTTATGTTAAGAGAATTGAAGAAAGAATGAAATTTTATAATATGAAAGTAACTAGGTAAGGTACGTGGTCTCTATAAGATAAATAAGTTCCTAGGATTACATGATATCTCTTGTGTGCTTATGTGTGCAGAATGGTTGCATGTTACTCTGGCAACACTGTTTGTCAGTCAGTCCATTGTTATTTGAAGGAGTGATTAAATTTTATGGGCATCGGTATATACTTGTGGATATATTCGATTAGTGTGACATTGAGATTGTGAAGAATATTGAAGACTTTAAGTTTGGTGAAAAAATTGTTATTCTATGTATTTATGAAAACATAGAAGCTTGTAATAGGTTGTTGTGAATGGGAGCGTCGGAATCCCGTAACGCTCCGCTCCGCCTTTTCGACATCCGATCCGAAATTCGATGCGCCGCTCCGTGATATGCCGATTTGGTAAATTTCAACGCTCCCGTTCACAACAATGTATTAGAAGTTTGTATGTATTGATAAATAGGTACGGATAATAATGATTTTTTGAGCAAACTTGGAGCTTTGAATATTGTTGACAATCTGTATATCATATTAATTGAATATATGCAAAAGTATAAATAATATGTGTACGTAGAATTGATTGCCTCTATAATGAATTTGGCTGTGAAATGTATGGAATACATAGCAAATATTTAATTTCCTTTCTCTATCCCATTGAATGTGTGCTAGACTTTTAATTTGTAAAACCTTGATAGTTCTTTTGTCTCTTGTACTTTGCTATTTCGAAATTGGGTCGTGGATGGGGAGACCATCACCTGAGACATGTTTGCCACGACGGGATTCGAGAGCCATGGCTCTCCTTCGGTGTCTTCGGTGATGGACTCCCGTACCGCATTCTCCGTGAGTTGCATACCTAGCCAAAGCTGCATAAGCTGAAGGTACTGCGATTGACGGTGTATTTTGTGACCACGCCTCGATACCGTCAATGGATGATGACAATAATTTACGATAGATATAAAATTATCCATCCAATCCTGATTTGTGTACAAGCATAAATTTCTATTTCTAATTTCTATTACTTGTAGGTATACCTATATACCTATTTTTGGTTCTTTTTCTCCCTTTAATATTTTCTTTATTATGGTAGGTATGTATAATTTGTTATTCTGGAACGGGGTCGTGGACGGGGGAGACCATCACCTGAGACATGTTTGCCATGACGGGATTCGAGAGCCACGGCTCTCCTTCGGTGTCTCCGGTGATGGTTTCCCGTACCGCATTCTCCGTGAGCTGCAGACCTAGCCAAAGCTGCATAAGCTGAAGGTACTGCAACTCGCGGTGTATTCTATGACCACACCTCGGATGATGACAATAATTTATGATACCTACATATAAAATTTTTTATCCATTCCTGATTTGTGTACATCCATAAACTTGTATTCCTAAATTTGTATTACTTGTATAGGTACCTATAAATTTTTGTTCTTTTTCTCGGTTTTTGTATTTTCTTTATTATGGTATTTATAATGTGTTGTTCTGGAACGGTGTCGTGGATGGGGGAGACCATCACCTGAGACATGTTTGCCATGACGGGATTCGAGAGCCACGGCTCTCCTTCGGTGTCTACGGTGATGGACTCCTGTACCACATTCTCCGTGAGTTGCAGACCTAGCCAAAGCTGCATAAGCTGGAGATACTGCAACTCGCGGTGTATTCTGTGACCACACATCGGATGATGACAATAATTTATGATACCTACATATAAAATTTTCCATCCATTCCTGATCCATTTCTATTTGTAAGGGTTTTTGAGTGATTTGAAGCTCCTTTGAGTGTTTTGGTGTGTTTTTGTATGTATGTGAGTGAAATAGGATGGAAAATGGTCCAATTGCTAGATAAGTTTCGTTATTTGGTAGAATCGAGCGATTTCGTGCATTAGGTATTCACTATAAAAGTACCTTGGTACCTAGATACTTGTAATAAAGGCAAATGAATATTATAGTCCGATAAAGATCCCCGAGATTCTGCATGGAAGAGCTGTATGGTCGCGAATATCAACGTTTATAAGGGTATTTTGTGGTCGGGGAATTGAATGGCACTATTCGCAACATCCAAGTTTGTGGAAATGACGGAAAGTTTGTTAAAAATTGACGTTTTCTCGGTAACTATTCGATTTAGGTATGAAAAAAAGTTTCAAATTAATGTTGTAGAGCGCAAAATTTTACGTTGTAATAATACCTCACTTGTTGAATTTCATTGAGAATTATAGATGTTCTCGACCATTTCCGAATCCGCTGGAAATGAACGCTGAGTAGCAAAATAATGATTTGAAGAATTAATTGTTTTGAAAATTTTTTTGTATATGAACAAATGTTTTTCACAGTGGTTTATGAAAAAGTAATTGCTTTTAGTGTTTTTGTATTTTTAGGTCTATTAAATAATAAAAATGTTTACTTCCAGCGGATTTGGAAATGGTTGAGAAAATCTATAAAAAATTTTGCGCCCTACAAGTTTTATTTGAAAGTTTTTTTGATAGATGGAATACCTAGTTGCCGAGAAAAGGTGAATATTAAGAAATGTTCCGTTATTGTCACTGTGTCCTGGTAAAATTGTATGTTGCGAATAGTTTTATTTGATTCCCCGTCCCCAAAATACTTTTCCTTATAAACGTAGATATTCGCGACCATACAGCTCTCCCCTGCAGAATCTTTGGGATCTTTATTGGACTATGAATTGGGGAGTGTGTTTTGTTTGATCATTACCTACTTCCTGATATTTATTAGGTAGGTAGGTAGGTAATCATAATAATTATTATATTAATAAAAGGTAGTAGCTTCGCCGATATTTTGTGGAGTTTCTTTTAAAATTGTTAGGAACGTATGTAGGTAGAGGTAGGTATATATTTTCATTATACAGGGCTTAGATACCAATGTTACGACAAACTTGGATATAGGTAATATATGGATTCTGTTTAGGCCTATTGCCTATTTTTGTATGTAGGTACGCGAAATTGTAAATGTGGCAACCTGTTTTATTTTGAAGGAACAACGGAACAAACAGCACAGTGCATGCTACGGTGTAAGAACGTGTATCGCAGAAAGGTCGACAATAGGGTGACTTCTATAAGAAGTGGTTAAAAATGAACGGCATGCCCGCCGTTATATAATTTGACGGACTTTCCGCTATTAGAAATGTTTTATTTAGTATATACATACTTATTGAATAGGTATTAGGATTTAAATTTTAAGAGGTATGCAGTCCAATTAAGAGTTTTCCGTTAATAGGATTTGAAAGCTTATTATTCGTAGAGATTCGTAAAATGGAGTTGGAAGATTGTCTAATATTGAACAATACGTTAAAATTTAACATTTGCTTAGAGTTGGAGAATTGCACCTAATGACGATTTCGTTCAACTTTGTATAGGTGCAATTCATCTGTAAGCAAATGTAAGCAAACTTTTAACGCATGGTTAAAATTAGTCTGCTAAATCCATTTTACTATTCTGTATGCATAATAATCTTGAAAATATGAACGGAAAACTCTTAATTGGACACCATACCTATATGTTGAAATTGAAATCCTAATCTTGACTATGTAGGTATAGATTAAAAGATTTGTAATAGCGGAAACTTGGTCAAATATAACGGCTTGCCGTTAATTTTTAAGCACTTTTTATGGATCTTAAAGACATCTACGTAGTATTTTTGTTGATAACCTTGTTTCAAGGCGACCTTACATTATGCTATTTAGGTGCAATTTTAAAGACACGCACGCACGCACGCTATTTTTTAACCAATAACCGATAAGTTTTATACATTTTTTTGTTCTTAAAATTTGTGTAAATTTTGTGGATGAATAAATTTCTTTCTTTCTATGGCTTCGTTTTACCTACACTAAGCTATTTTTGAGATAGTTCGGTTTATTTTGTATAATGCAATTCAGTGTGGTAAATCTAAAAATATATTTAGGTGATGTTAAATAATTATGAAAATGAATAATTTCACAATTTTCTGGTAGGTGTAGGTATTTAACAATAGGTACTTTGAAATAAATCGGAGTTTAGGTAGGTAGGTATATTTCTGAGAGACTAGCACATAGGTATTTGATGTGCCATAGGTATTTGTTGTATTTCTATTGTGATAATGTTTTGATGACACGTCGCGTCGTAAAGAAAGACTGCAGGGCTTGCTTTCATGTTTGCTAAAATAAAAATGAATTATTACGTTTTATTTTATACCTACCAGATAAAACAAGATAACTTACTTATTACTAATTCCCCATTTTGTTTTTCTATATAAACACGATTCGAGGTCTGAGTTTCTGCTTTAATATTTTTAGGGTTGTGTGATGACGTTCTACGTTTTCTTGTAATATAGATAGGTATATTATAATATTTGTTCTAGCTTATATTTTAAATACCACTATGTATAAACATTTGTTTAAAGGGAGACTGTAAGCTTTTAAAACAACGAGGGTCGATTCAGGTAGTTGCTATTAATAGACTTATCACTCGAAAGGGAAAGTTAAATCTTAAATAGGTACATGTTTGAAAAAGATAGGTATTAAAGAAGAGCAGAATAAAATGTAGGTACTTTTGAGTAAGACGAATCGTTTTATTTTTGTGTCGTTACACTTGGTAGCAGAATTACCTATTACTTTTAAAATAAGGAGGTAAAATTGCCTATAAATTTAATGAAAATAGAAAGTGTTGTAATTATTATTGTTGCTTAAAAGGTCGCCTTTAATTTTATTGTATGAAAGAAAGCAAGCAAGCAAGCAAGCCCTGTCTTTACGACGTGAGATGAAAAGATTATCACAATAGAAATATAAGAAATAAGGCAAATGAAATAGGTATGTGCTAGTCTCTGAGAAATCTACCCAAACTCCGATTTATTTGAAAGTATTGTTAAATACCTACACCTACCAGAAAATTATGAAATTATTCATTTTCATAATTATTTAACCTAACCTAAATAAGTATATTTTTAAGTAAAGTTTACCACACTGAATTGCATTATAGAAAATAAAGGGAACTACATAGGTATAGTTATCTCGAAAATAGCTTAGTGTAGGTAAAAAGAAGCCATAAATTGGTTAAAAATAGCGTGCGTGTCTTTAAAATTGCACTTGAATAGCATAGGTTATGTAAGGTCGCCGTAAGACATGTAAGGTCGCTTTTATTTCTCTTAAAAAAATAACGCATAGGTATATCGAAGTTTGTCGTAAGAGATTGGTAGGTGGTATCTACTTCTACACCCTGTATAATGAAAATATATATATTTTGCCTAGAAAAGTTGGTAAGAATTTGTAAAGAAACTGGTTAAAATATGGGCGAAGCTTAGTAGGTACGTAGGTATTATTAGATAATATAATAATTATGATGATTAACTACTTACCTAATGAATATAATATTTGGAAGTAGTGATGAAAGAAAAGAAAAGAAAAGATACTTCCTAATAGGTATTAATTTGCGTTAATTAGTTAATTACAAGTAGGTAGTTTTATACCGGGTGTTTTCAAATGACACTTACAACGTTTGCATGTAGATAGGTACCTCTCATGAAACTCAACAAAATGATGAAAGGAATATGAGAAGTCGAAGTCCAGCTCATTTACTTTTCGAGATACGGGGTGGTGTTGAAGTTATGAAAAATTAAATGTTTTCTTTCATTCGATAACTTTGAAATGGATGGATGGATGGATAAATTGATTTGACATTTGGCAGGTTGTTTTAAAATGTTGAAGGGCATATTTTGATGGAAAAACAGTTTTGAAATTTTAAAATTTTCAATTCTAGATCCAGTGCATGGTGTACATTTAGAAAAATATATGTCACCTTTCCCCTCCCATTTTTTACACCTCCACTGACATTTAAAGTAATTTTTATTGAAATTTGTATTCCTCAATGGTTGGTTTCCACGTGCAAAACGAATAACCTTTACATATCAAAAGATGTATATCTAGTTTTGAAGATATTTAATGTTTCCATCAAGTCTGCAAGATCACTTTTTAATAATGAAATGAAAAAATAATTTTCTTGTATTTCTTTTAATGACTGACTACCAAACTAGTCTAGTTATGGTTAGAATATTTGGGTAAGAAAAAGTATTCTGTTAAACAGCAATGCATCTAAAACAACATTGAGAGGAGAAAGTTAAAAATACTAAGGTATCCAAACTTGTGATTTTAATAACATAAGAATTAATTACAATAAAAAATAAGAAAGGTAGTTTGAAATTTAAACAGTATAGGTACATAATTTTTCACTAACAAGAGATGTTTAAAATTTCGTCCATTTACATTTAAACATAATATGTTTAAATGTAAATGGATAAAATTTTGAACATCTCTTGTGATTTGTTGGCTGCTTAGTGAAAAATGATGTAGGTATATTGTTTAAATTTGTAACTACTTAATTATATTATTTTTTATTGTAATGAATTCTTATGTTATCTTTTGTCAATGTTGTTTTAGATTTAGATGCATTGCTGTTTGACAGAATAGTTTTTGTTACCTACACATTCTACCACAACTAGACTAGTTTGGTAGTCAGTCATTAAAAGAAATAGAAGAAAAATATTTATTTTTTGATTTCATTATTAAAAAGTGATGTTGCAGACTTGATGGAAACATTAAATATGTTGAAAACTATACATCTTTTGATATGACGTAAAGGTTATGCGTTTTTCACGTGGAAACCAACCATTGAGGAATAGAAATTTGAATAAAAATTGCTTGAAATGCTAGTGGAGGCGTAAAAAATGTGAGGGAAAAGGTGATATATATTTTTGTAAATATACACCATGCACTGGATCTAGAATTGAAAATTTGAAAAATGTTTTTCCATATTTTAAATATGGCCTTTAACATTTTAAAACAACGCAACCTGCCAAATGTGAAATGAATTTATCCATCCATCCATCCATCCATCCATCCATCCATCCATCCATCCATCCATCCATCCATCCATCCATCCATCCATCCATCCATCCATCCATCCATCCATCCATCCATCCATTTGAAAGTTATCGAATGAAAGAAAACATTTAATTTTTCCATAACTTCAACACCAACCACCCCGTATCTCGAAAAGTAAATGAGTTGGACTTCTCATATTCCTTATATCATCTTGTTGAGTTTTATGAGAGGTATCTACATGAAAACTTGCAAACGTTGTAAGTGTCTTTTGAAAACACCCTGTATATAGGTAGTTAGTTAGTGAATAGTGAATTTTGTAAAAAAATCAATATAGGGTTGGTTATGATTGAAAAGGGCGCGTGAGCGTTGGTTCGCGCATGCGCACTGGAAATCGTGTCTTGGGATGGTAGGAGGTTTGGGGTGAGACGAATAAATGCTAGGGAGACGGCGCGTGAGCGGCGGTTCGCGCATGCGCAGTGGCAATCCTCTGTTGGGAAGGAGGTTCTCAGTGAGACGGACGGACGGACGGACTATGGTTAGTATCAGTCAGTCCATCGTTAAAGAAGGATGTAGTAAATTGTAGGGGCATATATAGTTGGGTATAGGTATATTGGATTAGTGTGAGATTGAGATTGTGAAGGATGTTGAAGACTTTGAGTTTGTTGAAAAAATGGTTGTTCTAGGCATTTGTGAATACATAGAAGTTTGTAATACGTTGTTGTGAATGGGAGCGTCGGAATTCCGTAACGCTCCGCTCCGCCTCGCCTTTTTGACGCCCGATCGAAATTGCTTCCGTTCACAACAAAGTATTAGAAGTTTGTATGTATTGATAAATACGTAGAATAACGATTTTTTGAGCAAACTTGAAGTCTTGAATATCCTTTACAATCTGGATGTCACATGAATTGAATATACCTATGCATAAGTATATTTGCACGTAGAATTGACTGCCTCTATAATCATCGAAGCTGAGAATTATCCCGTCGTGCCGGAGTTTGACGCGCTGCGTTGTTATTTGGAACGCGGCGCGCTCGGAAATTGGATGCTTGTAAATTTGGCAACACGGCGCTGCAAAATTCCTCCCTCGGCTTGTCGAATTTATATTCGACGCGCTGAGTGGTGATATTTGGCAACGTGGCGTTGTTAAATTTCGAAGCTTCGAATTTCCGAGCGCGCCGCGTTGCAAAATGCAACACGGCGTGCCATCCGACGTGCTCTGCGAGATTTGGCAACATTGCGCTGATAAATTCCGCCTCCCGGCGTGTCGTTACATGCGACGCGCCGCGCGGCAGAATTTCCGGCGTTTTGCTGCCGAATCCCGACGTGCCACGAAATCCGGCAACATCGCATTTTCAAATCCCGCCGCCTTGTGTGTCGAATTTCCTACGCGCCGCGTTGCCGATTGCAGCACGGCACGTTACGAGATTCGGCGCGTCATGCGGCGGTATTCGAATATGCGACGTTGCCGTGTTGCCAATTTCGTCCCCCGGCGTGTCGAAATTTATATTCGGCGCGCCGAGCTGCGAAATTTGGCATTGTCGCATTGCCCAATCCCGGCGTGCCGCCTCCAATTACCGTTTCGAAATCTGGCAACACCGCATTTCCAAATTTCCGCCTGGCGCACCGGATTTCCGCGCGCCGCGCTGCAAATGGCAACGCGGCGAGATTTCCGGTCCACCAGGCGAGATTTGGCAACGCCGTGCTGCCAGTTCCCGCTGCGGCGATTTCCGGCGAATTTTCGTTGCGCCGCGTTGCGAAATCTGGCAACACTGCGCCGCCAAAATTCTCCCCCCTGCGTGTCGAATTTGCATCCGACGCGCCGAGCGGCGAAATTTGCCGGCACCGCGCCGCCGAATCCCGCAGCGCCGCGCCACGAAATCCGCCGATTCGATCGCGTCGAAATTTGGCAACGCCGCATTCCCAAGTCCCGTCGCCCGGCGTGTCGAATTTCCAAGCGCCGCGTTGCCGGTTCAACGCGGAGCTTCGAAATCCGACCCGTCGAGCGGCGAGATTTGGCAACCCTGCGTTGCCGAATCCCGGCGCGTCGAAATGGCCAGATTTCCGACGGAATTTGCAGCTTGGCGTTGCGAATCTCGGCAACACTGCGCCGGTAGATTCGTCGCCGGGCCCGTCGGATTTGCATTCGACGCGCCAGGCGGCGAAATTTCCCGGTGCCCCGTCGCCGAGCTCCGCACCGCCTCGCTACGAAATCCGTCGCGAAATCCCTTTGCGTCGAAATTCGACAATACCGCATTACCAAGTCCCGTTGCTCGACGTGTCGAATTTCCAAAATCCGACGCGCCGAGCTGCGAGATTTGGCAACACCGTGTTGCCGAATCGCGCCGCAAAATCACGCCGCCGCCGCCGTTCCCGATGAAGACCGTCGCGCCGTATTTCCGATTCCCGGCGAAGTCCGCCGCGCCGTTTCCCGTTAAATTCCGCCCCGCCGCGTCGCGTTACCGATTCCCGATGAAGACCGTCGCGTCGCGAAATCCCGACGATTCGAAGTTTGTAGAGTATAGGGTGGGATAGATAGGAATAATATAGAAAGTTTAATTTTTCACAAATATTAGTACAAAAACAGTTTTTAGTAAAATTACAAGTTTCTTGTAGTAATTTCTTTTAGTTCTTCCATAAAAACGTTGAATAATACATATAACTGCATCGTTTAAACTGAAAAAAAAACTTGTAGTAATTTCATAAATACGAAAAGCATCAATTTTTAAATAAAACTGCATAAATACATTGAATAATTTAATGTTTTTCATGTAAACTTCCACAATTTGCATACAATATATTCATAAATGCTCTTGTTTTCTCATATAACCATTTTATATTGATAATTGCTGCTCGTACAATGTTAATTTTCACTTTTATAATTCATAAGTACTTATTTTCAATAAAATATAGCTGAAATTCGAAACACACTAAAACACACTTGTTAAAACTGTAAAAAAAAGAAAAACTGCAAAAACTTTAAGTTTCTTGCATAAATACGTTAAATAATATAATGTTTTTCATGTAAACTTCCACAATTTGCATACAATATTCATAAATGCTCTCGTTTTCTCATATTACCATTTTATATTGATAATTGCAGCTCGTACAATGTTAATTTTCACTTTTATAATTCATAAGTACTTATTTTCAATCAAATATAGCTGAAATTCGAAACACACTAAAACACACTTGTTAAAACTGCAAAAAAGATGTAATTAGCAATTTTATAAATAGAAAAGCATTAAAAACTTACTATAACCATAAAAACTTTGAATAAAATACTTGCATCGTGTAAATTTGAAAAATACTCCATAATTTGCATACAATATAACCATAAATGTTCTTTTTTACTTACATAACCATTTTATATCCATAATTGCAGCCCGCAGACTATTAATTCACTTAACAGCACTTGGTAAAACTGTAAAAAACAAAAACTTGTAGTAATATCATAAATACTTTTAGTTTGTTGCATAAATACGTTGAATAATATATCTGCATCGTGTAAACTTGAAAATACTCCATAATCTGCATACAAAATATCCATAAATGCTTTTGTTTTCTTATATAACCATTTTAAAACGATAATAACAGCTCGTACAATGTTAATTTCCACTTTTATAATACATAAGTACTTATTTTCAATATAATGTAGTTGAAATTCGAAACTTTTTTAACCGCACTTGATAATACTAGATTTTATACTGGATGGTCTTGCTACGAGGTGAACACCGCGAGGACTTCTGGGCTACTGACGGTGCGCGAGGACTTCTGTGCTACTGAGGGTAGAGTTGCGCAGAACCGATCATTATACGGGCTGCGCGGATCATACGAATTTGAGAATATCCAGCCCTAGCCACGCCCCCAATGCGATTTTCGGCCAATAGGGATGCAGGGAATCTAGTATAAATATTGTGCAAAATCTGGGGGAGGGCATAGTGAGTTTAGTGTTTGACGTGGAAGCGTTGCCGGTTGTTCGTGCGTAGTGAAAAAGTTTTTAATGAAATTTTTCGTGTTTTTAAACGGACTTGTAAAATTTTTCGATTATTTCGGTGTGGACTTGTGAAATTTTTTCGACTGTTAATATCGACTTGGAATAATTTCTCGTATTTCGATATGGACTTTTAAAAATTTCTACGAGTTTTAGTATCGACTTGGAAAAATTTTTACGAGTTTTAGTATCGACTTAGAAAAATTTTTGACATTTTGATATTGACTTTGAAATAGTTTTCGACGCAGTTTTTTAAAGTTTTTGGTGTGGTTTTTTGACAAAGTGTGTGTTCCTACTTTGGGTGAAGTGTGTTCGGCTCAAGTTCGATCGAGGGTTGGTCAACAATCGATTGTCAATAATCGATTAATAATCGATTCTCAATAATCGATTTTTCCAATCGATTTTTTTAATCGATTTTTTAATCGATTTTTTTAATCGATTTTTTTAATCGATTTTTTTAATCGATTTTTTTAATCGATTTTTTTAATCGATTTTTTTAATCGATTTTTTCAATCGATTTTTTCAATCGATTTTTCCAATCGATTTTAATTCGGGAAAAAGTGGAAAGAGCTAAGAAGCCTGAATACTGCCTGGGGAAATGGTAAGAAAGTTTACATTTATTAAACGGCTTTTTTTAGGGCCATAAATAATTTCAGCTTGTTTATGAAGATACTACACTACTCTACTCTACACTACTCTACTCTACACTGTACTACTCTACACAAGAAACATCGACATATTTCTCGATTATTCAATCAACTTTGATGTAGTTCAGTCGATTTTCAATTGACTTCTTCAATTTATTTTTCAATCGATTTGTTTAATCGATTGATAATCGACTGTCGAGAATCGATTTTTCCAATCGATTATTTTAATCGATTTTTTTGATCAATTTTTTTTATCGATTTTCGTAATCGATTTTTGTAATCGATTGTATATGAAGATACTCTGCAGTAATCTACACAAGAAACATCGACTTATTTTTCAATTATCCAATCAATTTTGATATAGTTAGGTTGATTTCCAACTGACATTTTCAATCGATTGTTCAATCGATTTTCTTAATCGATTTTTTTAACCGCTTTCTTGAATCGATCGTTCTAATCGATTTTTTATTAATTTTTTTTTTGATTTTTCTAAACTTAACCAAGAAAAGTAGGCTTCAGGCGTTTAAAAAAGGCTCTTGGGGAGGTTAAGAGCCTAAACCCAACCAAGAGTCTAAAGGAGGTTAAGAGCCTAAACCTAACCAAGAAAAAGAGCCTAACCTAACTTAACCAAGAAAAGTAGGCTTCGGGCGTTTAAAAAAGGCTCTTGGGGAGGTTAAGAGCCTAAACCCAACCAAGAGCCTAAAGGAGGTCAAGAGCCTAAACCTAGCCAAGGAAAAAGAACCTAAAGGAGGTTAAGAGCCGAAACCTAACCAAGAAAAAGAGCCTAAAAGAGGTTAAGAGCCTAAACCCAACCAAGGAAAATAGGCTCTTGGGGAGGTTAAGAGCCTAAACCTAACTAAGGGAAAGCATAAACCTAACCAAGGTTAGGTTAGGTTAGGTTAGGTTAGGTTAGGTTAGGTTAGGTTAGGTTAGGTTAGGTTAGGTTAGGTTAGGTTAGGTTAGGTTAGGTTAGGTTAGGTTAGGTTAGGTTAGGTTAGGTTAGGTTAGGTTAGGTTAGGTTAGGTTAGGTTAGGTTAGGTTAGGTTAGGTTAGGTTAGGTTAGGTTAGGTTAGGTTAGGTTAGGTTAGGTTAGGTTCCGTGCCTCGGGAGGTTGGATGAGAGAGGCTGGAAGTGATTCACCCCTAATCTCTCATACAAGTTTCCGCGGAGGGGGTTTTCCACCCGACACGGCGCGTCCCAATGGCTCATAGGGTGTCTCCAGGGAGGTGTGGTCTGTTACGGGACTCGTGCTTTTAAGCGCTGTAAGGGACTCGTGACCGACCAACTTCCAGGGATAGGTGATGAATAAGGATCCAGCATGGGAATCCCAATAATCACCCGCGGATCAAACGGAATAGAGGAGTAAACCTCGATAAAAAACCAACAACATAGGGGAGGCAGCTATGTTGGGTGTTTAAAGCGATGGTAGCTCTGCGTCCGGAGGCAACCGTTGAGAAAAAGCCTAGAGGAGTAAATCTCGATAAAAAACCAACAGCATAGGGGAGGCAGCTGTGTTGAGTGATTGAAGCAACGGAAGCTCTGCGTCCGGAGGCAACCGTGATAAAACCTAGAGGAGTAAACCTTGATAATAAATCCCCACTACTAAGGCGGAAGGCATCGTGCTGAAGGTATGGAAGGTGCGAGGGTTAGAGCATCGCGAACGATCCCCTTGGAGAACCTGGCGGAACTCCATTGTATCTAGCCTTAGCGAGGTAAGGGCGCACTGCCTCGCTGGACTGTTTTTTCGGCCCTACTCGTGGGAACTCGATGGACAAAACACAAAAAAAAGGAAATGAGGAAGAGAAGAGGAGAGAAGAGGACGAAGAGAGGAGAAGGTTCGAGGAGGAATTGCTGGCTACGCACAAGCGGGCAAATAGGTCAACAGAAATAAATGTGAGAAAGCACTCGACTCTCATTGCAGAGACAGAGTCAGATGAGGAAGAGATACCTGACATAGGAAAGAACTTCGAAGAAGTCTGCGAAGAGGAAGAACTGTACAATAGTGTACTAAGAACGATCATGTTCGATGACGAGGAAGAATTGGCAACAAAAAAAAGGAAAAGGATGAGTCCGCAGGAAAAGAAAATTAGAAAAAAAGAAAAAAGGAACGAGAGTAATGAATTTGGAGAGGAGAGTATACTGGAATCGGTGATGAGGAAGTTGGGGCAATTACGGGAGAAAACCAAAGAGTTGGGGATAGAAGACCGAGATCTAAAAAGAATTATGGGGGAAATAACATCTTTGGTGAAGAAAGGACAAGGGAAGGAGGGGGAAACGAGCAAGTCAGAGAAACCCAGATGCGCAGCATGTAAAGCGGAGAAGGCAAAGGAAATAAGGAGAGAAAATATCGAGAGAATAAAGGGAAAAATAGAAAAAGGAGGGAATTTCCAAACCTTCCAGGAGATTTCCAGAGAAGAGTGGGATGAAGAAATCTATAAGTGCACGGAACTGAAGAACATAGAGTATTGGGAAGCACTAGAAAGGGAAAACTGCGCTGTAATAATAGACCCAGAAAGAGTTCCTTCAGAACTCGTTCAGAATTTGAGGGAAAGAAGGGGGGAACTCATCGAGTTGGTGGAGGGTTGCAAAGGGGGGGAAATAGAATATGTGGTAAACGAGTTGAGGACATCGAAAATGCAGAAACAATGGTATCATATGGTTGCCAGAATAACGGAGGACATGGGTAATGAAGATGTATTTAAAATGATAGAGGAAGTGCACCAACAATGTGGAAAAATTATGAAGAATCAAAGGGAGGTGAACATACTCCTTGCGGAGAGGGCGGATCCGACATTTTTCAGAATGGTTCTGGAATTTGTCGGGAGGAAGGGAAACATTCGGTATAGGATGGTGACGAACGGAGCTCAGGGGGTAGTCAGGAAAAGGGTGGACAGGGAGTCGGTGTTGGTTAGAACGGGGGGCAGACCCTACGCAGACGTACTGAGGGACATGAGAGCGCAGGTAAACGTGCAAGCGCTGGGAATAAAAGTCGACAATGTCTCGAAAACGAACAGCGGGGACATCATCGTGCGTCTAAAGGGAAAAGGGACGGCTGAAAAACTTAGGGATGAACTAAAGGGTAAGGTTAAGGAGCTATCCGTCTCAGTTAGGAAGAGAGAAGTTATATTCAATATACTGGACTTGGCACCGGACACCACTCCAGGAGACCTGAAATTGGCTCTGGAAAATCATACAGGGCTAATGGGGGACATAGAGATAAAAAATGTCAGATCCACGAGGTATGGTGGGCAAATTGGTACCTTTGCGGTACCCATGGGAGCGGCAGAGGTGGTGAGGAGGACGAGGTCCGTGATGATGGGGTGGACCTCATGTAGGATCAAAGAGAGGGTAGTACCCCTTAGATGTTTCAGATGCCACGACTACGGGCATGATACCCAGCAATGCAAGGGTATCGACCGGTCAAAGCAGTGTCTTAATTGCGGCAAAGAAGGGCATAGGGCCAATGAATGTCAGGAGGAGTCAAAATGTCGAGTATGCGGTGAGTCGGGTCATCGCATGGACTCCATGAGGTGCCCTAAATTCAGGGACCTGGTATATAGGAGGTATTAACAGCGCATTCAAGTCATTAACCATATATTCGAATAGATTAGTAAGCAATGTGTGTCGTTATTTATGTGGTTTTTTATCTATATCTATTTATTTATTTAATTGTATAGGTATTTTACACCGGTTTTATTTATACTCCTTTATTTATATTGTGTTTTCTACCCATGTAATTTTATGGTTTTTATCTTTACATCTTTTCTATTTTTATCATTTTATACCGCTTTTATTTATACACTGTTTTTATATTTACCTCGTTTTATTACTTTTATTTATACACTGGCTTTATTTATTTTATTTATACTCCTTTATTTATGTTGTGTTTTTTATTCATGTCTTTTTGTGGTTTTTATTACACCTTTTATATTTTTATCCTTTTATATCGTTCTTATCTATACACTGTTTTTATTTTTACCCCGTTTTATCTCTTTTATTTATACATTGGTTTTATACATTTTATTTATACTTTAACTTTTTTAATGTTTTGGTGAGTGTCCGGATATTTTTTAGTTGTGTTGTTGCTATTTATTTATTTATTTATTTATTCATTTATTTATTTATTTATAAGATATTCAGAATAGGAAACACGTCCTAAATGGCTCTCAGTACAAATAAACCCGGTATGCGAGTCTTGCAGGTCAACGTGGGAAGGGCGAGAGCTGCGCATGACCTTACATACCTCAAGGCTTCGCAACTCGACTCAGATCTGCTTGTCATTCCGGAACCAAACAAGAAACTAACTGCCAGCAACGGATGGGTACAAGATAATAGTAAAGATGTGGCGGTGTTCTTCCGTAACAAAGACGTTGGGGTACAGAACATCAAGAGGAAGGCAGGTTATTTGATTATAGAATTTAAGGACTTGACAATGATAGCCTGTTACATCTCCCCCAACGTCGGGAAAGAAATATATAAAAGAAAAGCGGAGGAAATAATGGACACCGCCGCAGGGATAAAAAATGTTATCATTGTCGGGGACATCAACGCAAAGTCCACTCAGTGGGGCTCCCCCACAAATGATGAGAGGGGTGACATATGGGACGAATGGATGGCCCAGCAAAATATAACAGCAATGAACAACGGAAAACCTACCTTTACGAGAGGAACCTGCCAGAGTCATATAGATGTGACTTTGGCAAGTACAGGGCCATCCAGAAAAATCACAGACTGGGATGTCCTCGATGAGGAAATTTTTACCCATCACAGGTTCATCACTTTCCAAATACGAGTTAAAAATTTTAAAAAAATAAATAGAGAGTATAAGGAATTTAATAAAAAAATATACAAAAAGGAAGTGGAAAATATGAAAGAAGAGGAAGTGATGAACTATGAACAGCTGCAGTTAGTTTTGAAAACAGCGAAGGAGAAGGCAACTAGAAAACAAAAAAGAATATATGCACCGTATTGGTGGAATGATGAGATAGAAGATCTGAGAGAAAGATGCCTCCGTGCCCGTAGGATATATACCAGAAGCAGCGGTAACACAGAAAGCAAAGAGCTATATAAGCAATTGAAAAACCTACTGGGCAAAACAATAAAAATGGAGAAAAAAAAGAAGTGGCAGACATTATGTGAAGATCTAGAAAGGGATGTATGGGGCGAAGCATACAAACTAACCATGAAAGCTTTGAAGATAATAGCCCCATACAAGTTAAATGAAGACCAGCGGCTGGAGGCAGCGACCCTCTTATTTCCACAAAAAGAAGAGAAAATATTTGAAAAGAGGATCGCTGCAGACGTACCAGAATTTACAGATGAAGAGATTGAAGCCGCTGGTGAGAATATAAGGCAGGGTAAAGCCCCCGGCCCTGACGGTCTGCCACCGGAGGCGATAAAGATTTTGGTTAAACTGAAACCGGGCTTAATGAAAGATATTTTAAACGATCTACTGCGAAGACAAGTGTTTCCCAGAGAATTAAAGCAAGCAAATTTAACATTATTATTAAAGCCTGGGAAACCCCCCAATTCTCCGGCCTCATATAGGCCGGTATGTTTATTAGACTGTCTGGGAAAATATTATGAGACTTTATTGAAAAAAAGATTAGAACAATTCCTGGACAGAAACGGGGCTCTATCAGACCAGCAATACGGATTCCGCAAGGGTCGTTCAGCGATTGACGCCGCAAAATGGGTAAAAGACGCGGCGGAGAAATCTAAGAAGAGGTGGGTAGTCCTGACATTATTGGATATTAAAAACGCTTTTAACACCGCAAACTGGGGTCTTATTATAGGAAAGATGGAAGAAATAGGGACCCCAGTTTACTTAGTCAATGTCATAAAGGACTATCTATCGGATAGGAGCGTATGTGTATCGAGAAATAAAAAAATGAAAGTTACCGCTGGAGTACCCCAGGGGTCGGTCCTAGGACCTACCCTATGGAATATACTATATAATGGGGTACTTGAAATGAAGATGATTAAGGGGGCAAAGACGATCGCATACGCGGACGACCTTGCAATAATTGCAGAACATGATATGAATTGGGGCATAATAGATATAGTACAGAAGGCAATGGTCAAGATAGGTGAATGGATAGAGTCGACCGATTTGGAGCTGGCAGTAGAAAAGACGGAAGTGATAATACTGAGAGGACCAAGGGACCGTGATAGAATAAAATTTAAGCATAAGAATACTACCATAACTCCTCAGAGAACGGCAAAGTACTTGGGCGTCATCTTCGACGACAGGATGACTTTCACTAAGCACATAGAGGCAGCGGTGGCGAAAGCAGAAGACAGGATCTCAACACTACAAAAAATAATGCCAAATGTAGGGGGTCCCGGAACACACAAAAGAAGGGTGGTATTGGAAACAATACATTCCATATTGCTATATGGGGCCCCCGTGTGGCACGAGGTCCTGTCTAAGGAAAAATACAAACAAAAAATGATAAAAGCTCAG
>OX421401.1:32197162-32198921 GCA_949126875.1 Lochmaea capreae
TAGGTTAGGTTAGGTTAGGTTAGGTTAGGTTAGGTTAGGTTAGGTTAGGTTAGGTTAGGTTAGGTTAGGTTAGGTTAGGTTAGGTTAGGTTAGGTTAGGTTAGGTTAGGTTAGGTTAGGTTAGGTTAGGTTAGGTTAGGTTAGGTTAGGTTAGGTTAGGTTAGGTTAGGTTAGGTTAGGTTAGGTTAGGTTAGGTTAGGTTAGGTTAGGTTAGGTTAGGTTAGGTTAGGTTAGGTTAGGTTAGGTTAGGTTAGGTTAGGTTAGGTTAGGTTAGGTTAGGTTAGGTTAGGTTAGGTTAGGTTAGGTTAGGTTAGGTTAGGTTAGGTTAGGTTAGGTTAGGTTAGGTTAGGTTAGGTTAGGTTAGGTTAGGTTAGGTTAGGTTAGGTTAGGTTAGGTTAGGTTAGGTTAGGTTAGGTTAGGTTAGGTTAGGTTAGGTTAGGTTAGGTTAGGTTAGGTTAGGTTAGGTTAGGTTAGGTTAGGTTAGGTTAGGTTAGGTTAGGTTAGGTTAGGTTAGGTTAGGTTAGGTTAGGTTAGGTTAGGTTAGGTTAGGTTAGGTTAGGTTAGGTTAGGTTAGGTTAGGTTAGGTTAGGTTAGGTTAGGTTAGGTTAGGTTAGGTTAGGTTAGGTTAGGTTAGGTTAGGTTAGGTTAGGTTAGGTTAGGTTAGGTTAGGTTAGGTTAGGTTAGGTTAGGTTAGGTTAGGTTAGGTTAGGTTAGGTTAGGTTAGGTTAGGTTAGGTTAGGTTAGGTTAGGTTAGGTTAGGTTAGGTTAGGTTAGGTTAGGTTAGGTTAGGTTAGGTTAGGTTAGGTTAGGTTAGGTTAGGTTAGGTTAGGTTAGGTTAGGTTAGGTTAGGTTAGGTTAGGTTAGGTTAGGTTAGGTTAGGTTAGGTTAGGTTAGGTTAGGTTAGGTTAGGTTAGGTTAGGTTAGGTTAGGTTAGGTTAGGTTAGGTTAGGTTAGGTTAGGTTAGGTTAGGTTAGGTTAGGTTAGGTTAGGTTAGGTTAGGTTAGGTTAGGTTAGGTTAGGTTAGGTTAGGTTAGGTTAGGTTAGGTTAGGTTAGTTAGGTTAGGTTAGGTTAGGTTAGGTTAGTTAGGTTAGGTTAGGTTAGGTTAGGTTAGGTTAGGTTAGGTTAGGTTAGGTTAGGTTAGGTTAGGTTAGGTTAGGTTAGGTTAGGTTAGGTTAGGTTAGGTTAGGTTAGGTTAGGTTAGGTTAGGTTAGGTTAGGTTAGGTTAGGTTAGGTTAGGTTAGGTTAGGTTAGGTTAGGTTAGGTTAGGTTAGGTTAGGTTAGGTTAGGTTAGGTTAGGTTAGGTTAGGTTAGGTTAGGTTAGGTTAGGTTAGGTTAGTTAGGTTAGGTTAGGTTAGGTTAGGTTAGGTTAGGTTAGGTTAGGTTAGGTTAGGTTAGGTTAGGTTAGGTTAGGTTAGGTTAGGTTAGGTTAGGTTAGGTAGGTAGGTTAGGTTAGGTTAGGTTAGGTTAGGTTAGGTTAGGTTAGGTTAGGTTAGGTTAGGTTAGGTTAGGTTAGGTTAGGTTAGGTTAGGTTAGGTTAGGTTAGGTTAGGTTAGGTTAGGTTAGGTTAGGTTAGGTTAGGTTAGGTTAGGTTAGGTTAGGTTAGGTTAGGTTAGGTTAGGTTAGGTTAGGTTAGGTTAGGTTAGGTTAGGTTAGGTTAGGTTAGGTTAGGTTAGGTTAGGTTAGGTTAGGTTAGGTTAGGTTAGTTAGGTTAGGTTAGGTTAGGTTAGGTTAGGTTAGGTTAGGTTAGGTTAGGTTAGGT